>VZRU01016865.1:71256-162308 GCA_013398155.1 Pedionomus torquatus | reverse complement strand
CCCCTCCCCTCCTTTTTTTTTATCACAGCTGATTCAGAAAGCCCTTTGGAAAGATGAAGTAGGTAGAAATCAAAATAAATGGATTCTATTAAAACCAGCAATGCATCAACTGCTTGATAAAGTGATTAATAAACAGCTTAGGATGGTGATTGATTAAACTCTTTAATCAAAGTGCTAAACTGACTTAATATGGATAGTTTCAACATGTTCAAAGTATACATTTTCTCAGCCAAGGGTTCAGAGTTGTTTATGTAACTTTTCTGAAGTGTATCCCATAGGTCTAACCTGCAGATAGCTGGGACTGTGGAATGTGTAAGTATTATAAAGTGCCATATATATGGCATGAGTCACTGAAAGTTTGCAAGCAAATTATTCTGTTTTCATCAGACAATATTTCTCCCACAGTATTTTAGACTCAGCATCGGTCTATATTACAACATGGATCAAGAAAGAGCACAGTAGAAAATAAAAATCAGCTTTTTACCTATTCTCTTGAGCACAATAGGGCCAAAAGGGAAGGAGCGTGGGATCCAAATACAACCACGGCAGAAGAGGATTACTTTCGTGTGAAGGAGGGTTTATGTATTTACTGTAAAAGAGGATATTTCGTTTGCTTCGATATCTGATGTAATTTTTCACACAGTCAGTCATCATCTGGATTCATTAGCCTAATCCACTATTCCAGGAGGTATAGGAGGGTCTGCAACTCTGATATGAAGGCACACATGTGCCCAGTATCACCCATTTTCAAACTTCTTGTCATCTGACTGCAGTAGCATATCGGCTGTCATTCAGAACCATAAAATAAATTTTAAAAAAGTCTTGAAGTATGACCTGAATATATCAAAAAGCTAAAAACAACTCGAAAACAAAATGCCAGAACCGACGGCAGGAAACTAAAGTCTGTTTTGCTTTTTCTGCCAGCATCGGGGGAGGCTGGGGAGGGAGGAATCCTGACTCACAAGCTTTCAAGGCTGCCTAACGGTTTTGAACACCGAGGTCTCGAAAGTTTTAAAGTCCCTAGAGATTTATTTTTAGCCCTAGAAGTTTGGAGACTTTCCTCCTTGTTTTGGGTTGGGGTTCTTTTTGTTGTTTTTTGGGTTGGTTGGTTTTTTATTTATTTATTTTTTTTGTGGGGTTTTTTTTTTGTTTGTTTGTTTTGTTCCTGTTTTTAAATAACTTGTGGCTACTGAAAATAAAGAATGAACTGCCTCTTAAACTAGGTGTTGCACCCTGCAAAAGCACATGCAAAAAGGGCTGTAAGAGGAAGAGCACCCACTGTGCTTACTTCAGTCTGAAGATTTCTGATGGCTTTGAAAGCCTGGACCGCAATCTAAATGTCTGCAGCCTTGTAAAAAGTAATAAACATTAGTATACTTTTAACACACCATAACAATTTTTAAATTCAAACGATCAATCATTATTACCTGGAGCCCTCGTCCTGCACGCACGCCAAAGTGTTTCAGGTAGCAACGTAATTATCCCGTTATGAGCACATATAAAACAAACACCCCGTATAAGACCTCGCAATAGCAAGGTGCTTCACGTGCAGAATCCCTGGAGGAGGGGGAATTCTGAAAGAGAAAACTAATAATGTGTAATGGTCTGAGTGAATCTGCACAGGGATTTTCAATAGTCTCGTCACTGTAAAATATATGGGACAAACAAATCACTTAAATAGCTTGGAAAGTGGCTGTGCAGTGTTTTATAAACAATCAATAAAGCTTTAAAATCAATGTCTTGATGGACCACCAGCCATTGGAGGTTATTAAGCAGAGTGACTTTTCTATAGGAATATACAATTGGAACAGCTATTTGAGAACAGATTTAAACCTACCCAGCTCCACCTCTTGCTTCCATCATTGCAGCAACCCCGGTATCTATAGGAAAAGCACCATGCCATGCACACACACATCACGAGCACGGCACTGTGTAATGGAGCAATTTCTTCCATGCTGTATTGTCACCTCAGCTCTAAACTATGAAGACTTCAAGGATTTCTGTAGTTATAAATTCTGCAGGTATTAGGTATTCACAGTTTCACAGATTTGCTTACAATGATTTCATTCAGAGTTCCAAAAGATGAAACAGAAATTAAAAATATGCAGAGGCCGTTGCAAATACGGGCTTATTTCTGAAGCAATAATATTTAATAAGCATTTGTCTATGTAAAACCTTCAGTGAATAAAATGAGGAGCTTCATTACCCAACAGCAACCACCCAGAAGAGACCTTCCCAGAGAGGAAACCAAATAAAAACATGGGTAAGCTGGGGACAGAGGATGGACGCTGAAAGTACAGAAAGCTATTCCAAAATATAAAAAGCTGGACTTCAGAAAGGATGTGGAATTGCCTCATATAAAGTTATCAGCATCATGCAAAGCATAGAAAAAAAAATGAAGAAGATGGTTTGATAAGTGTAATCAAAGGCCAAAAATCCTCTCACATAAGCAGCATTTCTACTTCTACAGTCCAAGTCCTTGATACCCTCTACACTCAAGTCTCTTGATGAGCTGTACTTAATTGACATAAACAATTCACAGCGCCACCCATCAACTGCAGTTTTATAAAAGAGACAAATTAGATAACTATATGCACAATTCTGTGATGTATCTGAGTCACATATGGTGATGCTTGCTACTATTTTCAAAATAAGTCTATATTTCTGACAATGTTATAATGCAATTAACACTGAGTAGCTGTAATTCTGTAATATTATTTCCTCAATGTCTAAATTTAATAAGGGCACCAGCGTTCAGAGGAGTCTTCCCTCTACTTCGTCTAGAAATCTGTACCTCATTTCAACTTGTAGGTATTGCAAAGATTGATTCTTTTTAATTCTTTGTGTTATGGCAGGTTTTGATAAGTAGGTGATATTCAACATAGCACACTTAAGACCTAGAGGGCCATAAAGAAAGGAAGATTCTCTCTCACAGTTCTTTTATTATGCTTATTCTTACTGTATCTGTCCACCTCCAATTACTCAGTGTGGAATTTCTAGATGCACGCACCCCTATCTGCGAAAACTCCTTTTCATTGCATAAGGAGAAGGGGTCAGAGATACAGTAGCATAAAGAGATTACAGCCATTCTCAGTCCCACTGAGATTCCCCAGAACACTTTTTCCCAGTGCAGACTTGGGACCAGATTTGCAAGCAACCCAGGCTAAGTTCTGAATACTATCAATTATCATAACAATATGAAAACAACTGCTTTACTAGGAATAATTTAATCAAAACATCCTCAATTTCTGTCATTTTATGCAACTGATTGTTTTGCCGTGTACAACTTCTGGGAATAACGACTACCTTGGGTAAAAAGCATAAGTGTCGGTATAGGACAAGAAAGCAATTGGTCTTGCAATATTTAGAGTGCCATTCAAACCAGAAACCACCTGAAGGACTCACCTTTTAAGCCTGCAGCCTCCTACAATACAAAAGTCTTCGGATTCACCTAAAACTTTCAAGTGAAATGCCTTCAGTACCAGCTGTAGCATCTCGCACCTGCCCATAACTGTTCTGAGGGTCCTAACTTTTTTCTTCTACAGGTGAGGCGTGAGAGCTGAGAGTTTTAGCCTTAGATGCACAGGATTTTGAACACAGAAGAGTCTTTCCTCAGTATGGTGCCCTCTAGTAATAAAGCTCAGCACGTTCTATGTTCTTACTGGCTGCTGCTACGAGAGTAGCGAAAGTCGTATTTCAGTCTCAAACTTCAGCAAAATACAGCTTTCAGGATCTAATCTAAAGGCCATGAAAGTCAAAAGGAACCCTCTCCCCCTCGCAAACCTTGAATACACTAAAAAGGCTTCGTACGGTCCCTGACTCTCTCACAGTGCACTCGCCATTCAGCATCTTCAGTGCTCTGGTACACAAAACTTTTATGCGTGCCAGATTTTAGACAAACGTGGTCATCAATTCAGACTAGATGTTCAAAACTTCATCAAAATAGATTTTCTGTGCTGCTCTGCGAACGATACGTGAAAAACTTGAGGTTTGTCCTTTCTCTTTTTAGAAAAGCAGGTCTTCCTACAGACATCTAGGACTCTGCTCAGCCAACAGCAAAGAAAGGAAGCATTCGCCTTCTGTCATCTCTAAACCATCCGCTATATCAAAGTTCAGAGGACTTTTTCCCATTGCTTTTCCTTTCAAGAATCACTAATGATTCCAATACAACCAAACTACGAATTTCCGTTTATAAATATAATCACATGATGGAAAGATGGGAAACCCCCTATTTTTTAAGGGGGAACAACATTTCTGCATGTATATGTTCGGGCTAACAAGCAACACCATCTGCAAGGCTGGAATATTTTCACACTCCTTTCTATTACACAAAACAATAAGCCCTCTCCAGCTGATTTCTCTCATTGTAGAATGCAAATTGCCTATAAAAGACCTCAGGGTGTGAGAAGACACTTATCAAGCAGATATTACACATGCTCTCATACCAACTATGCTATCAACTCTGCAATTTTAAATATATTAAGGATAAAAAGGTATCAACAAACCTACTTTTTGTGGTTATAATAATCACCCTCTGAAGCACCTGTTTGTCGAGCCATTGCTTAGGATAGCAATCTTTCTCACTTTAGGTCTAAAATAGCATCTTCTTCATGGTAGGTGCTAGTAAATTTTCATTAAAAGATCTGAAAACAAAATTAACTAATTTTTAAAGCGTAAAAAGGGATTACTTCCACCTTGATGTAACGTGCTATAATAGAACATGAAAAAGCTGCATATTTTACAAAAGTTTATTGTCTAAAGGTAAACATAGCATTACAGAAACTAAGTTCACTAACATTCTGATGCACAGTCGGATTTCCAAAAGTTGCACTTGTAGTTCGTAACCGAGGGGTGCACTCAAAGTAACTGATTTCCATGAAGGAACTAATTTCTTCAGTTTGATTGGAAGACTGCAAGACCTTCCCTGCTCAAGTATGTCTGGAAATCAGGTGTGGATTGTTAGGAAATGAAGTCTTAATGACATAACAGACTTAGCCGAACAAGCCAGATCAAGGTCATCAGCCTAAACTGCTCAAGCACAACCAGTCACCAATCGCAGCAGTATGGGTTAGTTTTATTTCAATTATTATGCTTTTAAAGCACAACAGTTATGAGTCACAGAAAAGACTAACTGTGGAGTTCTCCACAACCTGAAATTCAACTTCCTTGTTCTTACAGGGAAGCAATTAAGATCCAATCATTTTTAATGCATCATAAATAATCTTCACACTCGCTGTTAAGTTAATTAATATAATCAGTAATGCCAAACGCATCAAAATGAAACTTATTTTGCAAACATGCAAAATGTTCTGCCTCATTGCTTCTCTATCAAAATTAAATGTCATTTTGCTAACAACTTCTGCAAAGTTTTAATTTCAATCCCTTTTGATCACAAGTCTTACTTTGGATTATTTGTATCATTTTTTTGATATCTTTGATTTTTGGTTTTGGTGTGTTTTTTTTTTTCCTGACAGAGTCCAAGTGTCATGGGAACACTACTTGAACACTTACAGCCTGAGTCTGCAAAAAGTTCCGGGGTCAAGTTACTCACGTCCTTAAGTGTTTCATATCAAACTATAGGGTATTCTTCATTGACCTTCACTGAATTGCCAGAAATTGCTTTTATGTGAAATGAAAGTAGATGGCTAAATTGTTCACTACTATCAATACAAGTGAAAAAGAAAATAATCATCTAAAAGCATTACAAGAGGAAAAAACCCTGTAACATGCGAGAAGTGAAATCTTACTTTCGGAATAGAAAGTTCATAACTATTTTGGTGACCACGGACCTGCACTCAGCTTTCTCCTTTTGTGCACAGAGTTCACATATTCATATGATAATTGCTGAAGAAGCAAAAGATACAGAAAATAATTGTAAGGTTTATTTTGTAGTCTTGTGCACCCTGGGAAACCCAAGGATGGGGAGGCTCACAGGCCAAGAAGCGTTACTGGGGATGCTGTCAACTAAACACAGGGGTACAGTGAAGCATATATATCAACTGCCTCATGCTTTGCCCATGTTTTGGGGTCTGCTCTCGCCTCTTCCACAAGAAGGGGTCCAGTTCTCTCCTCCTTTAAAGGCGCCTGGAATTTTCTCTGCAGAGTTTTATGCCTACGGAGCTGAGAGTCCAGTTCCTATAAATGCTACATCACTCACTGGCTGTTTTCTTGCATTGCATCGATACCTAACATGCATATGAAATTTCATTAAGTGATATTCAGGATCCTGCCAAAGTGACAAAAGAAGAATCACCTAACAATTTAGTGTTCTTTCCACTCATTAGAAGATGGGGAAATTATTTCAAGGATATTCTATGCGCTGTCGCAACAATTAGGGGTGTCAGAAACTTCCACAGGCCAGACTCTCTTTTTATTCATAGAAGATTACTAGGAAATAAAGTATGATCATGGAAAAAGCAAGAAGGTTGCAAGAGAGTGGCAGCCCGTTAACAGCTGCCATACTTTGGGTAGTTCCTGTCTACATACAGTGCTTGGTTCTTCCAGACATTAAAAACTGTTACAAAGGAAATATTGAGCACTGTTTTTCCCCCTTTTTGCAGGGTATCTATATACATATGTTTTAACAGCTTAGTCTAATTACAGACCTTCAAATAAATTTTGTATATGACAGACTACATTAGTTGTTCCTCCAAGTGTCCATGGCAGGTACTGAGCAATAAAATCTGTGATAGTTACTGCTCGAGTCACAAGTCTTTGTTTCTCTAAACAGAAAACAAAATCTCCCTTCTTCCATGAAAATAAAGTTTCCTTTACGAGTTTTTAGTCCTGCTGTCCACCACCATTGCATCTAATATAAAAATCAACAACAAAATTTCTAGTGGCCTTCATGAATTCAAGCTGTTTCTGTGTTTCAGAAAGAAAAAAAAATGTCACTCCCTGTACAGCATTTTAAAATGTTATTTACTCTTGCTCATAAATAAGAATACAGGGTGAAACACAAAAGCAGAGCCCCAAGTGATTCTAATAGTTCTGAAGTTCTACATCATTAATTTATTCATCATCAATGAATTCTGCATCTTTCTAAAAGGCTTAACAAAAATTAAAACAAAAAAAATAAGATTGCTGCTCGTGGCCATTTCTTTGAACTCCACTTATGTAAATGTCCAGGAACCAGGACCAAAGGGAAACGAACAGATCTAATCAAATCCTTAATTGCTTCTAATTTACAAGCAAGTTTTTCTCTAGTTAGGCAAGATCCGTGTCTCAGTTCTTCTGTGACCTCACAAGAATGACACAGGAGAGATTCATCCAGCTTTGAGCTCATAGAGCAGTCAAGACCAAGTGACTGCTGAAGCTAACAGTACTGTTGAGCATCAATTTTTATTTATTTTTTTAACTTTTTTATTAAACGTGCCAAAAGTCCAACTTAACTGAGCAAACCCCACCCAATTAAAATAAACGCAAATTATAATAATTCCTGGGAACATATAATTATTTTAAATCAAAGTTGCTTGCCCAGTAGCTCCGATTCCTACAGCACATGGTCCTAATAAGCAAGTTAACTCTCAAAACAGGCTGCAGACAGTAACTCACAGGAGTAGCAGATCAGAGCTCCTTCCAGGTGGGGTTGGGATTATTTTTTTTAATTTTTTCTTTTTTTTTCCTTCAAGTAACTTCTTTCACATCAGAATTTACCTCTAAGCCAGGTTTTAAATTCAGTGTTTTCCTGTCAATGCTTTCAAGTAATTATTTCATTTTTAAATGCACACAATTCAATATAAGTAGGTTGAAGGATATGAAGCAACACTGAAGTTTGTAAGAGCACACACAACCTATAGTACAACCCTGAGTACACTGCCATGCTGTGCACCTTTACTGAAACCTCTTATTATTGTTAATATAAGAAAAGAGCTGAACTCACCACAGCTGGATTGTTCCAGAATCCAATTGAAAGTCCTCCAATAATACCTTTTCTCCAGGAAGACCTCATTTCCACTTCCATAACCAAGAAAGTACAGACAGATCTAAAGCTCATAATGCTATCCCACTTCTCCTTGCAAGAAGAAAACATAGTTTCCCTCCATTGCAGGCAGTGCTGAGATGAGTACAGGTTTATAGGATGATGAATTTGGTTATTGGAAACACCTGCTGAAACCCCAGGTGAAGTGAGAGGTGGTGCAGAGCAAGCAGGTTCACTACTCAGGGTCTCTGCCACTGCATTCTCAGGTGCACCTAATCTACCTATAGCCTGGGGAATGGACAGCTTGCCCAAGCTGGAGGAAAGGGCAAGAAGAGAATTAGTTCAGGGAAACTACATCAGTTGTATGGATTCTTTCTCTTTTCTCAGACAGCCAATCTCCTGACTTGAGCATAGATCCACCAGGAGAGGTGCCTCTGGCATCGTTTCTCCTATTGAGACCCCAATAGCCAGAACCAGTGCGAAGCTCACTGCCTTGGCTTAAGGAAGGGTAGAGATGTAGCCTGCAGAGATGTACACAGGCCTGACTGCAGGCCAGAATAAGAACTCTTTCCTAACATTGAATTTACTTTTCTGACAGAGAATTAATTCATCCCAGACAGGACAAACCCTGGATATCCAATCACTCAGGCTTGAGAAGAGGCTCATGACTTTTAGCCCTGGCAAATACAGACTCCCTCGTGCTTCTTAAGTGAGTGCAAGAAAAAAGTTAACACTGCTTTAAATTCCAAATACACAGCGGCCAAGACACTCATTGACTTCTTGCAGGAGCAGAATCTGGCCAAGATACATGAAACATTTCAAAAGAAGCCTTGACTCACAACAAGGATCAGTCGAGACAAAAGTATTTGAGTCAGGGCATTGCTAGACAATCTTGCTGGTTGTCAGATCTGCGGCGTAATGACATGTCAATTTGATTCCTTTTGTGCATGAGCTCAGAGCCTATCTTTGGGCCTGAATTCTTCTGTACTTTAGTTTTTCTTTTGTTCCAGTGGCACTTCTCCCAACGTTACTTGACAATGAGTGATGCTCCACAACCCTGATCTTTCACACCCTGTTGGTGACCTATAACTTTTCATGCATAACCTTTGACCTGGGTCCTGACAGTTTGATTTATTGTCCAGTGTTATGATTTATGAGTATCTTCTCAGAATAATTAACGGACAACAGGTGGCAGCATAATAATTTTGATTACCCAGCGGTTCATGAAACCACTACAAAGGTGACTTCATTTACTGAATAAGAAAAGGACAACAATTAAAAATTACACAAAGCCCTTCTTTTATGCCTTTTTGGTTTTCACCCTTTGTCTGCCGAACAGAAGACTTGATTTAGGCTCATTGCCTCCGTTCTCAAATACCCGGAACGCAAATTCTGTGGAGAAGACAATGCTTGCCCCCATCATGGTGCTGGTGGAATTATTTTGCTGTTAGAAAAACATTTCAAGTTCCTGTTGTCACTTTCCATAAAACCAATGCAATTTTTAAATCCCTTTGCAAAAACCGTACAGTGTGGGCCAAAGCTTATTCCAAAGCGCAGGTTTTTGTTAACTTACGATTTTGCAGAACTGCTGAAGTGTTGTGTCTTGGGTTCCAATTATCTGAAGTGAGATCCCCAGTCAAAAAGAAAGTGTTTCCAGAATTCACTTCTTACGTATGCAGAGCTTCTCTCTAAAGGGTTTTCCCCCCATTTCTAATGATCACAGAACAAAAGGAAATTTTGCTCTTCAATGTCTCAAATAATTGCTTAAATGTAGGTTAAAAAACAAGCGCTCACTAGCCTGGCTTCAGGCCTCATGCTCAGACAAATTTAGTTTAGCTACATCTGCAGTATCTTCCAAACCCCTGACTTCACACTTTCATCACAAGCAGCCCAAATGACTACAGGACAGCTACGTATGGAAGCAGCAGTTAGAATAAATAGTGTGTTCTGCAGACTAATAGTAACAATGATGCACGCGTACAGCAGCACAACGAGAAGTCAGGTGGCACAGAGTTGTCTATTTCTGAAAGACAGGCTTAAAACAATCTGTACTTAGGACCTGTTCAAAGTTTTTGTGTATTCTATGTGGTCCACAGAGTCCCAGATAACTTTTTCTCCCAGAAACTTCACACCTCTGCGAGGTATCCCTTCTTATCACTACTCTACATGCTGCCCTCTCCCTTATTGCAGTGGATCACGATTCCTTAGCGCTTTTGATAGACATAGGTTGATATGGAAGAGCATCTAATGACATCCTCCATATGGACAGTGGGATCCAGGGCCAGATTTTCAGAGCTAATCAATAAGACTTTCAGTGAAGTCAGTTGGAGTTGCAAGTGTTTAGAACTTCCAGAAATTGAACTGATGGCAAGTAAAGAGCAGAGCTGCTGTGCGTTTGCTCACAGAATATACATTACATTGCAGAACAAAGGCACACTTTAAAACACGGTAGCTATTCAGTTGTTCTTCAATAAAAATGGCATTAAAATAATGTGCACTTTCTTAATCTTTATGAGATAAAGAGCCTAACATCTAGCAGAATTCGGTGCACTAACACCAGCAGACCATTGCCAGCACGCACCAGCTTGGACACTGGAACAGAACACTTCCTTCTCTTCCCCCCTAAAAATAAACTAAAAGCAGCCTAGTGAATCTCAAGAGCAGAAACTGTTTATCACAATTTGTCTGCATGCCCAAGACAGCATATGCAAAATGAATTTTTGTCCTATCACAATGACAATATTATAGGCTTATCATTTTTAATTGCCTTTATGACTTATAAAAATATTCCTGCAATGCTACTTTACAGCAGTTTTGTAACAGTTTAACACGGAGCTATGAAATATTCATTCCCGTTACATTGAAATTTTAGAATATCCGATTGAGAGCCTGGCTAATAAATAAAGTGGAGTTCCCAGAATATTAAAAGCACTTGAGCTCTTGCAATGATCCTTAGCGGAAAAATAAATAAATTACTGCTTTTGAGATCAGACTTGTTTTATTCCCCTCCCTTCCCCAGAGAACTCAAAGACACCCCTACAACCAAACGCTATTAGAATGAAGCCAATTTTGTCCTTAGTAGTTTTATCAAACCTTTAATACCACATTAGCTGCTTAATATACAGTGAAAGTAGCAACAGCAAAGCACTAGCACCCAACTGAATTCTCAGTAGAGATGAAGGAAAAAATTCACAACAAATCATTTATCAGATTAATGCAGCTGCTTTTGCTACTTGTGAAATAGCCAAGAGCTTGCTACAAATGGAATAATAATAATAGCCACCAAAAGAGGGGGGGGGAAAATAAAAATAGAGCGTGTACGCCACAGTTTGTTCTAATTAACGTTTTAATTCGGGACAGAGTCTCGGTGGTGGTGTCTGGTGTATCACATGACAACATTTTTCTCTTCGATTGGGTGTTACAGAGGTATCCGTGTTGGGAGGCTCACATGCAAGTCTTAAAGGGACAAGTACCATTCTAAACTGAACACAACTGGTTTTCCCAATAAAACTCAGTTCTGGGAATGCTGACACGCGTTTGAACGGAGCAATTCATTTCAACATCATAACATCTGAATATTTTCTAATTGCTTCCAACTTCTGTTCCACATCAGCTATACGGTAAAATAAATAAAATAATAATAAAAGCTCCCAGAATGAAATTTCACCAGATTTACATAGACGAATTAAGGCGTGAGGGTTCTGCACGTTCCACCTCATTGACTGGAGCTTTTCTGGTTTGATTCGCACATGGGAAGTGGCAAGCTTTAAAATCGTATACGCACTCAAATCATGATGTGATTTTTAGTACTTTGTTTCCCATCAATTTTTAAATTAATTATCTGGAAGCAAGCAGCGGTTCATTTTTGGTCATAGACTTTTTGATTAGAAGCTGTGACCCTTTATGCCTTTTTGGCATGCTCTATACAACACCAATGACATGCAGCATGACCTCTGACACCTGATTCAACAAAAAGTAACTCCCGGACAGATCTTTCATATTCAGCAATCTCTTTGTTACACTGGGACACTTACCCCGTACCATCCCTTAAAACCCACCATGTCTCCCCTTTTTCTCCCCTACCCCCTTCCTCCTGAGAAACTTAGTCGGCAGCAACATTTCTGTCCTTCCATTTGTGTCTCTCCTTCTGTTTTTACAAACTTTACACTATACCATCGTCCCATATGTTTGTGCCGCACACAAGGAGGTTTCTTTAGAAAGCGCTGATGCTAATTATAAATTTAATTTGCATTTTAATTAGAATGGTAGCAAATTAAAAGCGTGGCAGCTGGAGAATTTTGAACGCTTTGCAGAGATTTGGTGTCAGTATCTCCCTGCTTCTGACTTCGCTCCCTTTTCATTTTTCCCCTCACTATCTTTCATTCACACAAACATATTGGCAATTTTTCTCTTCTCTTGTTTCTTCTTTTTTTTTTTGTCTATTTTTTTATTTCTCCATTTTCCCCCCAAGGATCAAGTTATAAATTATTTCTTTTCTGTACTGATAAACAGTATACTCTTGTCTCGTGCCAGTACACCGTGTACTGTAGTGATAGTGCAGCTTTTAAGTGAGCTTTTGTAAGGCGCTGTCAGTGCTGCCCTATTTTGCTATTTATATCTGCAGTTTATTTACAGGTAGGAATCTATTCTATAGCCCCTTGACTAATTTCAAATTCCAGACCATAGCAGCAAACTCTAGCCTAGCCTAGACATTTCTTATTTGTTTTATAAATGTTTATATTTCTTTTTACACGCCACAAATCTGCAGTAAGTCTGTAGAGCCCTAACAAAAGCCATTCAGAAGGCATTGGGGACTGCTCAACTTTATTCTTCACTTAGCAAATGCAGCATTCAGTGGGGGTTTGGACAAAGGGCTGAAGTAATCTGTCAGTCTTTCGGTCCATATAATGGCATATCTTCTGGCCCTAGTGTCTCCTGGTGCCGTCTTTCATTTGCTCTGTGAGCATGTCTGGTTTTAGTACTCACGTGAGCACATTTAGTCAGTTCTGTCATTTTCCCTATGTTGCATCTCCATGGTCATTTTCATTCCTTCTGTTCGCTTCCCCCACGGTGTCCTTGCTCAATAATTTTCATTAATTGATTGACAGCTCTGATAGACCCAACTAACCTCTATCTCACTCTCATGTCGGTTTTTAAATAAGTACTTGTACGTCCAATGACCTTGTCGCCTCATCAGATATCAGAAAATGAGCATGCAGATATGGAGGAAGCTGATTAGCCAAATAAGGAAGATCTCACTTCTGGCGTAAGTCCATAATAAGCTCTGACAACTAACTTTAGAGTTAGGCATTTAAAACAAAAGGGGCCTACAAATGGGGAATAAATAGACTTTAACCAGTTTCCTAAGCGCTGGCTATAGTAGAAGGAAGATTTAGAACATCAGTAATAACAGCTTTTCTAGAACGCTGGAAAACAAGCTACATTTCCAACATGGGAAATACATGTTGGAAATACTGATTTTGCTCTTTATTATTCTGTTTTCAATTATTTATACAGCATCATTTAGCTCACAAAAATCCATCCCTGGGAAAGTAACAGTATGTATAAATAAAATTACGTTATATTTCAGTTTATCTAGCACATAGCTACATTATTTACAGCATGCCAATGATCTTTCCCATGGTAAAATTAATTGAACCTAGAAAAATTGTGGGGTTTCTTATACACACGCATCTTCATCACTAGATTAACATATATGGGTATTCTAGGTATCGTCATTAGAAACCATCCTTGTAGAAAGTATCAGGCTTTAAGCAGACAAAACCACCACAAATAATTATTTTTTTTTTAAAGATGGGAAGCTGAGGCATAGCGATGCACACAGATTACCTTTTGCAGATCAGAAATGAATCCAGCTCGCCTGAGCTCAAATCCAGCACCTTTTTCCACAACATCACCCTCTTTATCTGCTTCAGATCCACTGAAGCACTGTAGGTTTTCAATGTTTTAAATACAGTTAGACCTTTGTATCTAGTGGCGTTTCAGGTTTGATATAACGCAATGATACTGAATGATGTTCTTGCTCAATAAGCTTAAGTGAGCTAGATCAACAGAACAGTTTATTGTAAAACGCTGTCTAACAAATTTTAAATCCCAACCAAAGTTTGGAGCAGCTATTTGAGCTGCAAGCCTGCTAAGATAGAACATACCCCATTGTCAAAGGGAGAATGAGTCCATTGGAATGGACCTCTACATTTTTCTGTTCATTGATTTTGGATGAAATTCACCTGATTCTAGTGGCCACCAAAGTGATTTGGCACCCAGCTCTTGAGATCTTAGACCCTACCATAGCACGCACACCACAAGCACCACTGTATCATGTTCAAGGATATTTTTGCAGCAATTCCCAAACTAATGCAGAAACCAAAGTATGGCATAGAAGCGCCAGAACACCAATTCCATGGTTTTATAGCTCCATTTCAAAAAACTAGACTTTGAGATTTGAAATTTTTATTTATAACTATGGAAGTTGCATGATGACGTGTTGTTTAGGTACTTTCTTTACCTCCTGATCTTTACTCAAGAGCGTAAATGAAATTCTCTTTCAAGAAGCAAAACTGGCAGACTCAGACATTCAGAATACAAGAGTTTGACCATGCTTAGCTGAAAGCACAACTGCAGTTTCAGAGTATAAGTAAAGACTTACATGCCCCCTTTTCACATCAGCCCAGCTCCAGATGTTTTGAGAGTCATTCCTTATTCAACTAGTAGGAGAAACAACAGTATAAGGACCTCAAAATAGAAGTGGACTGAAACTGACCCTAAGAACATTATCCTCAAATACAGGAGGACCTCATTTCTCTTGCTACTTTGGCTTTTGCATGGGTGAAAGACACCTGCTTTTCTGTATGAGATGAAGCTACTTAATTGGCTCCCACTGGGCTGAAGGGCAAGGCAGGAAGATGGAAAGGTAAACAAGTCAAAAAGTCATCTAAAAAGGCATAGGTGGAGATCAAGAACTAGGGACGATGAGGAAAATAAGTATTAGAATAAATAGTGTAGGCATGTTCTAGTGTTTATACTCCAGTATTTTATGGAATGAGAGTTAATGGCTTACTAAAATTACCACGCTTTTTGGCATGGCAATATACCTTGGTTTTCAGAAAGCATGGTGCCTGGGGTGACTTGAGTCTGGATTTACATACACCCTGCCTGACAGAAAACAAGCTTACATTTTCATGTAAAGCATTCTACCTTGGCACGACACTAATAAGAACATCAAGAACAAAAAGTGATAAATTACCTTCAAAAACCTCAGAAAAAGTATGTGACAGAAAATACTGAAAGAAGTCTATAACTTACAAGAGTTTAAAAACATAACAAAATCTTGGAATGGAGGTCAAGTGTANAAAAAAAAAAAAAAAAAAAACCCACAACCAACCCAAAACAGTCTTCCCTCCAATTTGCAACTTCCATCTGTACAGGATTCAAATCTCAATGCCAGGGGAGCTGGAAGTAGAATCCTATTTCTGAAAGTTCCCTTACATGAAGAATTTTCCTTGGGTAAGCACTTCCATTAATTTCAAAGCCTTCTGGGCTACCAACAAAAATTCAGTGACCTCGATGAAAGCAATCGCATGGGTTTAAACTGAATACTTATATAAGTAAAGCTTTGCAGAATCTAAATCAACTAAATTATCTTCAAGATCCAACTTCTGTAAGTGGGAAGTAATTTTAGGCAAAATGTTGATATTTGGTTACCCTAATTAACCTTGTATTTTTACCATATTATTGCACAGTAAAGTTCTAATTTCTATTCCACTGTTATACACCCTGGAATACCCTTCTCCTCTGGAAAATAAACAAACAAATCAAAACAAGTTGAACTGTTAGCTAAGATCTGGTCAACCGAATTTCTTTTAATAACTTTTTATGATGAAATTGTCCATGGAATACACAGCATTCTCCAAATTACAAGTCTTCCACCTTAGCACTTTGGAAAGGCTTGGATTTTATTTCATGTAAGTTTTTGCAGCTGTACAAAATACTTTCATTAACCCAAGAATGGATTATTTAGAGTGCTAATTAATTGATTCTTCAAAATGCCAATTGACATACTCGCAGGGAAAACCTGATCTAAGCAACTATGTTAATCAAGCTATTGTACTTATGGTTCTGTCTGAATATCAGACCATCTGAAATGAGGAGAACTTTGCCATTACTATGCTGGACCTCTTGTGGGCAGCTTAATTAATATGAGTAGACTATGACAGTTGCACTTGTACATTCACTGTTCTGCCTGACAATAACTCTATAAAATTACATTTCAGCTAAAGAATGGAAACAGTGTTAAATACCATTATTTGCCTGCCTTTGATGTCTGAGAGTCATTATGAAAGCAATTACAGCAGTTTCTCTGTCTGTATGTCTACAGGGTATTTATCTGTATCTGTCTGAGTCCTTTGCCAGGTGGAGAATATATGGCATATTAAAGACAAGGGAATTCAGCCTCAATTATCAGACTATGAACAGAAGAAGAAACAAAATCAGAGTTTTGCAGATGATCCTGCCAGAAAACAGTAATTTAATATTAAAGGCAGGCAATCTGGGGAAAACTTGCCCAGTGCAGTCTTTTTATTTTAATATTATTGAATTCCCCTCTCCTTCCATTGTCCTATTTTGTTTTCTATTCTATTAGTTTCCATGTTTTCTAATGCCACTGCTCACTTTAAATAGTCTTATGCTGGGTTAGAGAGTCCCATGAACGTGAAGCTATTTGTAAACCCGCCTTTTTGTTCCTTAATTACTTGCAGATATTCTGCCATCTAAGAACCTCTCAGAGGAAGCAAGAGATTCGGAGTAGGGTAAGGCCACACGAGGCAACGTGCTGACAGTAGAGCTAGGAGGTTGGTACTACCTACAGAAAACTACATCTTTCGTTTTGCCTCTGGCTAATTTTTATTTTACTGTTGTATGAGTAGGCCCATAGGCTGGCAGATGGGCCACTGCCAAATTTATCTTTTGGATTCTTTCAGATGTCTGCCCACAGCAAACTACTGGACAAATTAAAGATAATCCTCCAATCGCTTTTCTATGCCACTGAGGTTAGAGCTTCAAAAAATAAAGTCCTGCCAAAAACCTTTGAAAAATACTAATTTTTCAACTAAACATGCAGACAGAAAGCCTGAGCATCTTGCTTTTTCACCTGAAAGATGCATTAGTTCTAACCCCGTTTTCTGTATATTGAAGGTTCATCCACTCATAAACAGCTTCACAGTTACTTCAGAACTTACAAACACGGGTATTTTACCATCTTGTCCCTCTGTAATAACGAGTTTTATCACAAGTCTCAAAAGATAAGTTCCATCCAAAATTAGGACTTTTAGTACTGTCCGTAAACTCTTGTGATGAGATTTAGTAACCGTGGTCTGAACCTGCAAACATCATCGAATACTATAATTTGGGCACCTGAAAGAAGTGCCTCAGTATCTCCAAATGGATTGCCCAGTTATACCATACACACATGGGAAATGGATGAAAGCTAGTTTGCCCTGCTATTCAGGGCTGACAGGATGCTAATTTATCTTAGTTGCCTGCTATCCATCATCATTTGACAGTCTAGTGAATGTATCTATGAAAGCCAAAGATTCTCTTCGTTCGGTAACCTAAGTTTTCTGATGCTTTATGCTGTCTTTTGTTTGAAACAGAAAGGCAAGAATCTTACCAAAATGTCATGCTGCTCATCAAGAATGATGCCTGTTCTGAAGCTTGGGTAATATTTCTAGGAACAGCCTCCAGCACGTTAGTAAAAAAGTCTCTTGATACTGCCCCCAGATTTTCTGGAGAAAAAAGATCTAACCAAACCCCCAAACATTATAATGCAATATTTTAAAATATTCTAGAGGCAATTTAGAGAAACGGTGTGCTAGTGTTTGACTATGTAAGTTACCATCAGATGAAGGCTGGTTAGTCTTGTTGCTGTGCCATTAGTGTAGTCATCCATCCTGGAAAAGGGTGTGCAAAGGGGGGGATAAAAATCCAACAGAGGCAAATACACCACCATTTTCTTTATTTTTGCAGAATCCCATGAAGGCATTAGGCAAACGAATGCTAGAGCACTGGTTTGCCGTAGATGTGCTAAGAAACTCTGAAGTCCCTCCAGCCACATTCTGTTCTCTCGAATTAATGCTGCCGCTCTCGGGTGCCTAATACAACACTTACCCATGCAAAACAGAACTGTGCTTCATTTGCTCTAAGGCTTACGCTACCAAGGCCACAGAGATGATACGCTAAAATGCCATCAGTAATGAGTCCAAATTATCCATTATACACAAAATGCTTATGCTAGAGCTTTTAATGCATTCTGAGTATCAGGTATCACACGCATCTTCCTGAAAATGCCTAAAATCTTTTCCATCTGCACATTCTCTTTGTTTAACTTTTAAAGAAAGCAATTATTAGGCTACAGTCATTTCCTTATACCTTTCTCAGACATTTCACTAGTGATCTCTTGTCACAATACTGTTTCCATCCTATACGAGCATATTCTGATACTGGTCATTGGAAATCTCACCATTTGAGTCTTGCAAACTTAGAAAGTTTCCAAGAAACGTGATCGCGTGTATATACACACATACACACACATATATATATAAGCTACAAGAATTTTATTCAAAAAGATTAATGAATGATGTAAGTCTCATTAAGACCTGAAGACCTTAATACCTTTTGAGTGGAGATACTGTGTGGCAAAGGAGGAGGAAAGGATTTAATGATAAATCAGACATTTTACAGTATAAATATATTCTTGATTAATTAAATCTGTGTAGTCTATTACCCTACCCTGAGGAAACAATGATATTCAACACTGCTTTTTTTTAATAAGACAAAAAACCCAAACAACTTGCTTTTGATATTTAACCTAAGAGAAAAGACGTAAAGAAAAATATTTTATGAACTTGTATGAACGAAGAAATTTAATTCTTTCCTTTAATTAAAAAGAAACAATGCAACTTGCAAGAAACACACTTATTTTCTTCAAAAAGGAAGATTAATATAGGTTAAGAAGCCATTCTAGTTTTACAAAATTAATACTGTGTTTAATTATATGAGATTAAAATTTCATTATACATTATACTTTAATTGGTATAGAAGGGGCCAGAGGTTAAAACCTTTGCACGAGTTACCTTTTGTGCTCTTCCAATATCTAATAACAGAGCAGTTTTAAATTATAAACCCTGACAACATTTAACAAGTTTCTTACATGTTTTAATTTTACCCGAGTAATCTTTTATGTGGAGCACTGGTGTTCCTGAGGTCACAATCCTGGATGATGAAACAAGCAGGGACAGAAATCACTACAAAACCGAAGTGGCTGGAAATTATTGGATTACGGTAAAGGTGCTACCTGGACTCCAGCTATCAACTCGGGGTTTAGATGTAGCTACTTTACAACAATTACACACTGTGATGGTTAAAGCACACCGTGTGGGGCAGCTTTCTTTCTCCTAAACAAGCAGTTACACCTTCAAGAACACTGGGAACTACTTCCCGGGAAAAGATCAAAGAAATCTGGAGGGTCCTTCTAACAAATGCGTAAAGTGGCCCTGAACTGTTTAAACCACTGATGTCGTGTCCTACAAGTGGGATTTTCAGAGGACTCCAAGGGGTTTAGGCATACAGTGCCTATTGACCTCTAATGGAATTAGGACACCTATCCAGAGGTGCTTGGAAAACCCAAGGTGACTTAGAGCAACGTTTCTCAAACATAAACAAGAGGCAACCATTGCAATGATAAACCTGCTCCTGTTTTAGAAATTAAGCAAGCAATTTATACATATGAGTAATGGTTTGCTGGTAAACTAATGCCACACCCCCAGTAACAAGCCTCTAATGAACAGAGTTATTGAATCTAGGTGGGTCTGGGAGGTGAGACTTGGTCTAAAAATGCTGATGCACAAGCACACGAGTAGGTAAGACTCTTAAAGCGATCACAAACAAGTAATTAGTTCTTGCTGCAAGTGATCGTTTTAACAGCCCTCATTCCTGAACAACTCAGGGATAATTTTAAAAAGTAATCTCGGTGGTATGAGTTTGAGAAATTCTTATCTGGCTCCCTAACATCCCCAGCAAGAACGCAGAAGGCGGAAAAGCTTCTTTTAGGGAGTCAGTATTACTAACTTCTGCTATTATGGGGACCCAAGAGGCTATCTATTACTATTGAATTCAGTGATTATTGATTACTCTTTAGTATCGGCAAAGTTGATGTGTATATGGATTACCTGCCATATGAATGCCAATCACGTGCATTTCAGATTTGGACCAACAACAAACTGCAAAGCAACTTTCTGAAAGATTTCTTTTTTTTTTTTCTTTGTTCCTGACCCAAACACCTGTGTGTCTGTGCCTCCTAAAAAATTAAAAACAGCCACTGCTTTGTATAGCAGATCCAGGCAGCCCAGCATCCCCATCATGCAAACTGCATCTACAAGTAGCAGGGTTGTCCAGTGCTACCCCAAAGCCACCTGCAGAAAAGGGGTGTTTGCTCCTGTTGCTGAACCGAGGTGAGAACAGAGCTCTAATTACCTGTTTGGTTGTTTGGGTTTTTTTTGCCCTGCAGTAGTTTACAGTAGAATCTCATTATTGGATAACTGTTTAATCAACTCTAAAAATAAAAAAACACCATGTAATTAGTACTGCAGCAATAGAGATGACACTACGAGGCAAGCAGTTCCAAGAATGGTAGAAACCTATTTGATATTTTCTATCTTATTTGAACCAGAATTCAGATGCTGAAAAATACACGGTTTTATGCTTGTGAAATATTTCATCAACATTATACTATATATCTTTAGAAATTAAAACAGTTGCTCAGAATCCCATTTGAAGTAAATTAATGTAACTTCATTTAAATCAACAGAGATGTTCTGATTTGCCCAGGATGAGACTTTGACCCACACTTTTTCAGTGGCACACTGAGTCCGGGCCAGATAATATTTTCACTGAAAAAGAACACTTCAAAGGAATTTTTGTGTGCTTAATGAAATTCAGGATGAGGCCTTCTGCAACTAAGTATAGTGAGCAATTTTAAAATACCTCCTTCATTAAAAGGACAAACTTGCCAGCAAATGAAATTCCATAATTAAATCTGTTTGTTTAAAAAAAAAAAAATTATAATCTGAAGAGGTCTTGGACAGTGAAATAATATCCTTTAGATTAGCGTTTAATTGAAAACAGTATTTACTGCTCTAGTGCATTTGATAGAGCTCTTTACTGTGTTTCTTTATGTATAATTGTATTTTGCAACCAATTTAAAATAACTAGATGAGTGCAGTCCTTATATAAGGTGAAGATGAGTCCTTGCAAGGATATCAATGTCTACAGGGGTTTCTTTCTAACAGATATGAAAAAGTAATTTCCATTCTGCTACTTCTGTGTGATCCTTTCTGCATATAAAATGCCTTTCACATACATACATGCAGACATGTGTCTCCTCACCTGATAAGGATATTTCCTAAAAACCAACATACCCTACTCATATTCTCTGCATCTTTGATTTAAGGAAAAGTTAGGTCATCATAATAGCAACTTTTGTCCTTTAAAAGCATAATTCATTGCTTTTATACCTAGAGTCTTATTAAAATGCGAATGCTACAGTTATAACAAAGGAAAAAATAAATAGGTACCGTTCTGACTTGGCTACGGTGTGTAGTCTTCCAAATTTTCAATTTCCAAAAGACTTCCAAGTTTCCAAATTGCAAAAGGGATGTGTAGGGTTAGCAACACTTCTCTCAAAATCATTCCCTGCCTTGGAGGTATCCCTGATTTTTATGAGATTTTTCAGTTGCAAAGCTGTTTGACCCATTCCTGCAAAAAGCCTGAGAACTCAAAATTTGGGCGTATCGCTAGGAATATTAATGGACTTTGTTTTGGATGATTATCCAGCCTGCATCCTCATCCCAATGGCAATGTATCTTGTTGCATCTTTGACCAAGTTTAGACACACTCAGATCAATGACCTTGTTTTTCTTTATGATCACAAAAGATGAGTTTTATATGATGCTACTGAAACATTACTAATAACGTCCTGACACACTAGGAGAAATTCTGCTACAAATTGGAGCATTTCTTGGTAAAGGTACCACATTTTTAAGGGTGTTTTTGAAGGTAGAAAGAGGACCTCAGTATGACTTATTTGCATGTAAGTGACTCAAGCTCTTTTCCATACCTACCAACAGCCGGATTCCATTTAGCGCCTTGGCCTATTGTTATAGACAAGAGAATGTCCACCTCTCTCAAGGTTAATTGACTGCTGTTCTTTGAAATATACATGAGAAATTTTATTGACTATCTCACATCCGACCTCACCTGTCACGCGGGAGGAAAACAGTAACAGGGGAAAGGACTCCACGAAGGGATGAGAAGGACAAAGGTGAAATGCAGAGGGCTGCGCCGCTGGGTTTTGACAAAATCCCTGCTCTGCTGTTCTCTTCTGTATTTTCTAATTCAACTTTTTGTGATTAGAAAAAGTATGCAGTTTCAAGAAAAAAATTCTCCTAAAAATTTACCAAATCAGCTAGTTCTCATAGGCTTAGAATCTATACCTGTTAATTTTGCAAATGGATCCAGGCAATCTGAGTGTTCCTGTTTGTTGGTTTTCGTTGAACTTGAAACCCTGCAACACTTTCTTAAAAACAGTAACTTTTTCACATATGGAAATGCTACCATAACATTTTGAAGTCTACACTGATACCAATTTTCAAAAATAGTTACTTTATCTCAGATATTACAACGGCAGAACCTGAATTACCAAATTGTGTAAGGATTAAAGGATAAACCTATGGTGTTGGCATGGAAGCACTTCTGACAGAGTCCCATAAGGAGAGCAAATGAGACCAACCCATCATCCCTGCAGTGATACATACAGCTTCCCCAGCTCTCTTACATCAAGTTTCAGCCTTGCAATATCAAACCAGAATATACAAATTTTTTTTGTGGAGTTCTGCGAGGGAAATAAAGCTTCCTCAGTGACTGTTACATGCCGTTTGCATACATGGATCTCAGAAGTGTGGTATCCTGGAGATACCTCATAGAAGAAATAATATCACATAGGAACTGACATTCTACATTGCAGCCTTTCCAGGCTTCAAGGGATAGAATAAAATTTGGCTTAAGCATCATACAACTTGTGTTTTGAATATTCTGTCACCAGGTAAACAGTTGTAACTGTTAAACTGCAACGCACCTTGAAAATAATTCCAGATAGAAGTGGAACAAAAGGTGGTTTCTTCAGATAAAAGCAAGCATCGTTCTGTACAACACACTTTCAGGTCACTTCACACAACAGCAATTATTATTATGCTCAAATTGGAAAAAGGGTTTACCCTAGATTGCTGCCACAGCCCTACCCACACAGCACATCCCCCTGAAGAGTGTGTATAAGCCAAAACTACCTCTGATTTTTAGCAGATTCCATGACTTATGTCTCCACAATGACAAGCCTGCCCAAGACACCTTTTTGATGACAACAAGATAACCCCTTGTAATGCCTCCACCATGATAACTGGATTTTTGCTAAGCTTTCCATGACCAAATTGCAGCCATAACGATGACACACTGTACACCACAGCCAAGCAGCATAAAGTGACACCTGCTTACAACAGCTTGAAATAGAACTTGTCAATATGACCAGAAACATTACCAATAACTAATGGACTGTTTTTTCTAAACCTTACTCATACTGGATAGTACCTGCTCAGTTTGGCAGCCTTACAGAACCAGATCCTAGCTTTACACCACCCAGAAACTCTGAGACCATCAACAAAGCTAGAAAGGCTTCTTTGGAATAAAGAAAAACCCACCAATCTATCCACATCATCTGAAGGAGTACCAGTAAAATAGAACCAATTAAATCCTTTGGACTGCATTCAACCTCCATCTAGACTCCATAGGACAAAAAATCCACACACAAGCTGTGCAAAAGCCAGAGGTAGAATATTTTCATTACTCAGCTCAGTACTAGGAGGTTGAAAATGCCAGTGTCCTATTCCCTTTTAAAAAATCTCTCATCTCCTACCCCCTACCTGCCAGCTGTATAGAGTATTTCCCTTGCCACTAATTCTGATAGCATGCCCTAATTAACTCATTTTATCTTTCGGTATAAATCAATTACAATTAAAATATAGTTTGTCAAACCTCGGTGGAGTATTGTTTCATGTTAAAAACATTTTTACTCATGAGAGAAAGTGTGATTAACTTCAATAGAAAGCTTAAAGTTCAACTTACTATGAGCAGAGGGAATCAAGCACAATTCTTCCTAATTCTTCCTTTTCAGAACACTTCAAGCTTCATCCAGTGCGAGGAACCCAAATGAGTGGGTGGTTCTACACTGGTCATTCACATCATGAGCATGTGGCAGGTTCTAGGGAAAAAAAATCAAAAGCTGGTTTGGTTTGGGTTGGTTGGTTTGTTTTTAAAAACATGGGGTGAGTAAGATCATAAAAGAGTGGCCCGTACCCAAAAAGCCAAGAAATGCCTTTTTGGCATCATACTTTCTGAAACAAAGTAGTGTATTTAAATTTCATATGCTAGGTGAAAATGCAACAAGTCCAAGAGATGAGGGATTCGGTTGCTTGGGCCATGAGTTAGCAGTAGGAGAAAAATCTGTCAGAATGACTTTGTTTTAACACAACCAAGAGTCCTTTGAGGGTCTCCTTTCCCAACTCCTGTCACCACAGAAACCACTTGAAACATTAAATACTCAGTAGAGGAACCTTCCTGTACACTGTACATACACTGTAACATTTTATGTGTATGTGTATATATATATATTTATTAAAAAACCATTCCAAACAAACACGATAGAGAGGGCTGAAACAGAAGAAAAAAAGAAAGAGTCTGTAACAAAATGTGACTGTAATTGATATTTTGGTTGGTTGGGTATTTCCCCCCTCCCCATACACACACACCACAAGGCAAAAACCAGCCTGAGGGAGATCAGCGGTTGTATTGGGTGAAAAGAGCGAGGCTTTCGGTCAGCAGAGCGGGAGGGCGCTACAAGAATCTGTCCTGAGCTGCACCAGAAAATACTTTTTAGGGTTTAAAAGCTCATAGCAGGTACAATACAGAATATAAAAGCACAATGTGTTTTTCTGAGAGCCTCAAGAAAGCATCCTATGGCTTTGTGTTTTGCTGTAGAGGCCTAATGCTATAGGCCTTTACAGGCTATATTTTAGCTATTATTATATAATAAATAGATATTATTATATTATATATTATTATTATATAAGCTATTATTATATACTACAATGCATACAACTTGCTAAAACACCTACTACACACACACACACTTGTTCTCTTATACTGAGCTGCCATGTGCCTCTATGCAGATGTGGCAGAACACAGCAGACTTAGTTCAAAACATCGCCAGGACTGAACTGGTACAAATCCCCTCTGCCCATTAAAACGTGTTCATAAAAAAAAAAAAAAAAAGCAAAGTGCAGCTTTGTTTCAGCAGACTTTACACTAAATACAGCACTGGCTGTTTGTGCCACATGTTAGATTAAGCATCCACCCTTCTGCAGGTGGCATATATATTTTTTTTTTTACACATAGAAAACCTATTATTTTCCAGATAGAAACAGTCAGATTAAAAGATGTGTATGCCATGTATACGTACACACATAAAAACACAACACTTTCCGAGCATAACTATGCTCTATGTAGCTAGGATTTCACCCAGGAGTTCCAGAGCACTGCTCTAATAATCCTCTCCAACACAACCATCAGCTGATTGTAAAATTCCTTCTCCATCATAAAACTCTGGTGTTCAAAGCGTAAGATGACCTGATGCACGGTCAGATACGTTGCAGGCAGGTGCAGTCTGCTCTGCCCTGAGCTCTGCTGGGTGCAGCGACGTTCAGCATCCTCAGACACATCACCTGAAATCCAGGTGGATGTGCTAAAAGTCAAAGCTTTTTACTCCCACCAGTGCGACTGCAACACAAAGAGGGGCATCATTTGACACACGGTTTTCTGGTGCCCACTTAGATTGTAATGAAGAAGATGGCTGTATTTACCATTAGCTGGGAGGTTGTGATGATTGCTGCTATCAGAAGCTTGAAATATTGCCTTTATGTTTTTATCCTGTAAGATTCCAAGGGTATTTTGCTGCACGTTTGTAACAAGTACAGCTCTAGATTAGCCAACCACGGTTTTGTTTGACCCCAGCTACCACGTAAGCTTCTAGTTTTCTCTAAAGTACACTGAAGTATTTTTCTGCTTTCCTGCAGTTTTTAAGTAGATAATAAGTCCCAAACTTCACCAGCCTTTAGCTGAAAGAAGCTTGTCACGGTGGTTGGTAGCTAATGAAGATCCTTTTAGTTTATCTTCATCAATTGTCAAATATTTGAGTCCATGAAGTGGTGTGATGAGGTACAAAGACAGATATTTGAAGGGATTTTAACTCATTTGAGCAATTACATGCTTAACTGCCCTGCGATAATCTGTCAGTCTGAGTCTTTTCTACACAGCAGAAGTGGGGAGTATTAGAATAGCTGGATTTAGAACATAAAGGCCTGGCCTGAATGGAAGAAAGGCACCAGAGAAATTAATTGCCAGTAACAAACAGCAGGACTGCTTGCAAGTTATATATCACATAGTTACCTACCAGCAGTGGTAGGAGCCAGCTGTAAAATAACACACTGAATTGTGACAAAATAGTTGCTGCTATGAAATCACCGAATACCATGAATTTAAACAAATATTGGCCAATCAACTATGTTGTATTACATAAATTAGATAGGGACAGAGATAAAACTCTCATATTATATAGATTTACCGAATGCAAATTTCGAGAAAACAAACATGTTTTTAATTATAGCTGCAGCAGCTTTAAGAGCCGATCTTATAATTTATATGCTTATGTTTATTTATGCATGTGTTTATGCCATGCTCAGAACAGAACACTTGTGTAGATTCAGTAACGGGAAAATGAGTAAAAACTGAAAAGGAAAAAAAAAAAAAAAGATTATTCCTTTACAAGGTATTCTTTAATTCCATAGTATTAAAATTAGAGTCAGATTATTAGGAAGAATTTACGGATAACGTGTATCACTTAGAACATTATAGTTAGGACTTCCTTGGGTCCTGTAAGTTCTACGGGGAGCCAAAAGAGGGCTGATGATAGCCATCTCACTTCAGCCTAGGCTCAATGCTACTCTGGGCCACTGTTTCCAGAAGCCTGCTTAACCGTGCTTTTTATTTTCTTTTCTTTCCCACTCAGGTCCCTGATGCCACCTCATTGCTCCATCATCCTCCCTATCCACCGCTGCATGGCACAGGGAGACCTATTCAGGTACAAGTCAGTGATTTTGACTGCCAGCAAGCGTTGCCATGGCACTGTGATATTACCACCAAGAATCCTACCGCACAGCACCTTTTTTCCTAAAGTCACAGAATCCTGTCTAATTCAGGAACACTGGGATTTCCTGCAGCAGGGAAATATCAGTCCCAAGTATAATCTTTTTATACCAGAAATTAAGCAGTCCTTGGCTTTTGCATGTGTTTGTTTGGTTTGGTTGTTGGTTTTGTGTTTTTTTTTCTCCCCCTGCTTTGGACATACACCACAAAACCAGCAGGAGGAATATCGACTCGAGACGGCAACTATTGCAAGAAATGTCAAGACACACAGCGAAGTCTCTCATTGCCTCCCCGGTACCACCAACCATAAATGACAAAGTGTGTTCCTACACGGAGAGGGCCATTTCATCCACATTACTCACGTTAGTTATGATGTTTGTTTTAGATTCGCTGTCTCCCTAAGGTGCCAGCTCTGAGGGAGCTAGTTAGCATGGTAGTGTTAGGTACAAAGCAAAAGCCCTTCACCTCGGGGACTGTGCTTCAGTTCTGACCTTAGGTCAGGAAGGAAATAAGATAGGTAATCTCAGCTCTGTCCCTAATGACCAGTATTCCACATCACAATGCTACGCATGGCTGTCAGCTTCTGCTCAGGAGAGGCCCAGGACACAGCCAGCATGGAGAACTAATTACCCTCCCATCCCAGGGAACAAACGGGCAGCCCAGCTCAGCAGGCTGAGATCACTGGTGAGCTACGGCAGCAGGCTAATAAAGTGGAGGAGTGTCACATGCGTGGCTGTGGCATACAGTTCATGAGGCGCTTTATTTTTCCTTCATTAATGAGGATTTTATTTTAGGCTCACTGTAAGATATTAACATATTAAAAAAAAAAAATGGAAAAAAAAAAAGAATAGAGATGATTTATTCAGTAAGCCTAGTGTTGCAAACATCACCTGCCTTTTGTTTTTACAGGCCTAATTCACATGGGCCAAATTAAGTCCAGACTTTTATGAGTGGGGCATAGAGGGCACAAGGAGCTGCTTCCCCCATCAGTGGAAGAAGGAGCCATAAATTGGCTGCTTACACTGGAGAATCCAGAGGTAGAAATTCATGCAGTGCCAGCAGCATTAGTTGGGTCAGACAGGCCACGTCTGAAATGGATGGACTAGGACGTGTCCTCGTTCCCTCCCAACAATAACGTAGAGGAACCAGGAAGGAAGCAAACTTTCCAAAGAGCTGATGCATAGCAATCTCTTCTTGCACCCCTGGAGCCACCATCCCCCTGGTATCACTGGTCACAGAAGGGTCTCTCCCTCCACGAGGCACCTGAGACTAATTAGCTCATAACCTCGTATTTATTGGGATGCAACAGCTTACTGTAATTACAGCATTCACTAACTGCCTAGACCAAGGGGTAGAAATACCTGGCACCAGAAAACGGAGGTCACCGCTGGTACATGCACACGCAGGTGCTCACAGCTCCATTCCACCCCAGCACCACCACCAGCAGAGCCAGCAGGACATTTCTTTTGTCTCACTACAGCACGGAACATACACCGAGCTTACAGCAAAACACGGAGCTACAAGCACAGAGGAAAGGGATATCTTGAAAAGCTCATGTTTTTATGACTGCTATAATAGTAAAAGTGTTAATTAAAAGAAAAGTAGGTACTGAAGGAAGTAATTAGATGTTGGAAAAAATACATGTAATAATTACCTTCACTCAGAAGCACTGGAGCCATACATCTGCTTACATGCCAGTAAAATTCAGCTACCCACCACCCCAAACACCCTCCAGCACACCCTCTCAGGCACCCAAGTGTGAGCATTTATACCTGGGAGTAGGTTGTGCCCTCTGCTTCCACCTGTGTGGAGTCCTGGGAAATGTAGTCTGCCAGGTGGCCCTTTTTCACATAGGTTACTTTGCATTAAATAACAAGATTTTAAAGGATTTTAAGGATTTCTGTGAATACCTGGGATGCTGGGCTCTTTCTCAATTGAAAAACAAATCTGAACTTTGTCAGATGATGGGAATTATAAGCACATCTTTAAAAAATATGCTGGGCTTAAGAGGGAAGAATCTAAGCCCTGTTTATCTTGAACTGACTCAGACTCAACAGCATAAGCTTGGAATGTTTGTCTTTTTATTTAGAGCACTGAATTCTGGAGTGCCAGTGTAGCACAGGTAAATGCCACAGTGTGTATATATATATATATATGACTGCCACATAGGATGACCCTGCTCTCAGAAACAAATTTAGGTGTAAAGGAAGGAGACATTAAAACAAACACTTATCCAATGTGAATATATTAATTTATGGCACGTTCACCTCCTTCCACAAGAAATGGGTTACCGTATATGATCAGGTGGATGTTCTTCTTCCCTCTATGGACCAAGAACAAAATTTTTAAGAACCTGGGCTGAGAGATAATTCTCCATACTTTCAATGAGAAAGGGTGCATTGGCTCAAAACATGGCTTCCCAAAGGTGTTTTCCCTTGAGCTTGTAGGACAGGAAGGAATATACCATAAAAAACAAACCACTTAATGATAAGAGTAGGCTACCTACTTTGTCTCTAGATTTTGTGTCTATCATATCTTAGCAGCAGCATGAGAAAAACATGTGTAAGCTTCAGTAGTAATCAAGAAAATCTAATCATAGTATTCCCACCCTTTCTGAAGAAAGAAGACAATTCATTTGCAATTTGTGCGGACTCTCACATAAAAATTTCAGATCAATTAGGGGTTAGATCTAAAATCAGGCTGGAGTTGGTTTCACTGGAGAGCAATCAGCAGCAGCCTTCTTGCAGCTGTGAGGACAGACGGACTGTTAGATCAAAGAAGACAGGCAATGCACCCTCACAGGGATTTTTGTGTTTTGGGAAGAGCGTGTGCCTCCACCAAAAATATTCGTCTAGTTCTTAAGCCTTGAATTAAACTTAAACATCAATTTTACTCACTGCAGTGTCATTAAGCCACAAATAAATGCATTAAGTTCCAAAACTGAGTCACTCCTTGTTGAACCCAGTCCTGGCAGATGCTCATGTTTTTCTGGAAGAGAAACAAAACTGGCAGAATGAGGCACAGGCTGGACTTTGTGTCTCTACACCCAGTAGCAGAACCGAACTGGCATATTTAGAAATAAACAGTGATGAGACACACATCCAACACAAGGATGCTCTGGTTCACAGTATCCCTCTCTGGACATTGACACAGAGCAGCGATCCTCAGAGGACAAATCTGAATTCCATGGGTTACCACATCATGGTCATAATTTGATATTAATAAACATAACATTAATTTAGATAACTCTAAATAAGCTTGGCAGGGGTAGGGAATGGACTTTTGCCATTGGATTCAGTAAGGATTTCACCCCCTAGCTTTTTAACTTACCGGTCCTATAAGCTAAATTTACTGACATACTGCAAAAAATAGGACTAAAGTAACAGGTGTACGCTTATCGCTTTAATTCATCTAGTGAGTCCTGGTATAACAGAGATTTTATATTACAGCCAAGCTTTTCTGACAGAGACAAAACAATCTTCCAGTAACACTAAAAATTATTATCACTTTCACTATTCTAGCACATGGGAGCCATAGCTGATGACTTGAACTTATCACAGACAAATAAGAAAGACAGAGGAAGAAAGGAATTTTCAGAAGGCGGCATCTTCTATTTCAAAAGGGACAAAGATACCCCTCTAAAAGCTAAATCTTCAAGAAACATGAGAGACAGAAGTTTTGCCTGAGATCTGTTTCGTATTCTTATTAGCATCATTCCCCAGGGGCAAGTAATTTTGAGTGCAATACAAAGTTGATAATATGCTGAGTGTAATTATAATGAGGATTGATTAAGTTAGTAGCCAAAGTACAGTAGGTTTATATCTGAGAGAGCATCATAAAAGAAAACCACTTTAAAAGTTCTGGAAAAAACTATACACAGGGATTGACAACCAGCTCCCTAGTGAAATAACATCAAAGCTGATCTATATTGTATGCAAAACAACCCACAAACAGAGAAATTATTTAATTCTTTTAAGGTTTCCTTGTCAAAAACTTAAAATCTGAATACATTAGACACTGTGAAAGAGACTAAAGTATTGACAGCTGTAGCTATTCCATGCAATTAAGCTCAACCTGCCCCCTTTTTCAGTGGCTGTTGAACAACTATGTTTGCCTTTGGAATTTTCTTCTCAGTTTCACAGGAACATTTGGCAACAGAAACAATTTTTGAAGAAATCGTTTCAGGAACTGATTCATCCCTGATTCTAGGGGAATTACGAGAGCTAGTTGGTATAAGGACTCATTAAACCAGCTCGCTGTTTTAAAGTGTTTCCTCCTTTTGTTTTCAGTTTTTATTTCACATTTACCTGCATTCCTGCTCTGGGTCAGACATTTGAATGTGTTTGGGATTTGTAACATGGCTGAAGTCAGACAAAATCGGAACATTTCACATGCCTGAGTCCTGCTTCTCTGACAGGTAGAACTCGTGGATACAACTTTTAAATTATCATTTCTAAGTCATGCTTACTTAAACCAAAATATAAAAAAAAAAAAACAAAACAAAAAAAAACACAGAATCAAAAGGTTATCTGTACCCAATGTTGTAAAGTGGAATAACCACAAAGGCTTTTGAGCCCGATTCGCTGATGGGCTGAAATACTGGCCCCGAAACAGCAGCAAACTTTTTAAGTGCCTGCCTTTGTAGGGGGTCATTCCAGTAAGTGCAATTGTGGATGCTAAAATTAATGGAATGATTCAAATGCTGAATTTAAAGCATCTGCTTCGATAGACCAGCATTATCAGACCAGTATGCTCCATGGCCAATATCATTCTAAAGTATGAAACATATTTGTTTTCTTTCCACTTAAACTGGATAGCAGGTATGGTATATGTCTGTGAAAATACGGCACTTTTTAGGAACCTAGGACCTTCTAGCTCTGCAAAGTCATGTCCCAGTTACTGCTGGCAACTATGTCATAAGAAACAATTTAAAAATAGTTCCCATCCCATCTTAATACGACCAAAGCATTTTACCCCTATTGCTTCATTACTCCACTACAGCACTTGCTCTTCTGATTTTCAGCCTCATTTCTAGCTTATCACAACCACTCTGCCCAACTACTGTTTCTCTGATCTAATACTATCCCAGTTTTGAAGACCTTGAATAGTGTTTACATTTTTTAAAAAATATGCTAGAATATAGCTTCATATTTTGCTCAAAAATGCAGAGCCTTTAATGAACAGGATACAGCCACATAAGAAAAAAATCCGTAGGGCAGAAGGGATGCTAAGTACCACTGAACTGATTATTACAGTGTTGTGGTATAACTGCAGCATAAAACAGGGTAATGCTGGCTTGTGCAGCAAAATGATATTGACACAATTAGTTCGATGCTGGTTTTAGAGTTTACAGAATATGACCTCTGGATTTTTCATCTTCAAAGGTTACTTCTAATTAGCATCCAGTGATAACATGTTAGAGATGCTTCTTTAAAAGATATCACAGCTCTAGCAATGAGTACTGACATGGTATCTATCAAAGTCTCATGGTGCCTGCAATTCTGACAAAAGGCACTCCAAAGGACTGGCACGTATCACCTTATTTGCATTTTTGCATTTCATTATGCTCATAATTGCATACCACCACAGCAATTCTTCCCCACTATCTCAGAAAACATTATCAGCAACGTCTGAAATAAATGCTTAAATGTCAACAATTGACGAGCAAGAAAAGCTGACCTTTGAAGGATCTCATTCTTTTGAGAATTGCCCTGGTATGACTCACTCCTTAACTTTCTGTTTGTGTTTGATAACACCAAAAGAACATAGTTTCTGTATGGATTGTTTTTGTGTGTTGGAAATAGAGAGGAACTCAAAGAGCTGTAGAAATTCAATCCATTTATACCAGCAGTCAGCTGGGATTGAGCGAGCATTTGCAATGACAGTTCTTAAAGTCACCGAAACATTAAAGTAAGTGGACATTAACATTAAGCTACAATGGAATTTCTATGGAATTATATGTTACATCCACGTTAGAATTAAAGTGAATTTATCCCTGATTAATGCTATGACAATGAACAAAACAGCCTTTCTTCCACAAACATGCTATCTGTTTTACACATTGTAAGAAGTGCCTGACAATTATAAATCGCTAATCTAAACCCAAGGAAAACTAGTCACAGTCATCTTACACATACTTTGGTACTGACTGGCTTTCATGAGACTGAGCTAACATTTTACTAGACTTTGGGTTTCTACCATCATTTCATGGCCCCATTTACCTTGATTTGCATAGCAATTTTGATGCACATTTTTTCAAAAAAACACTCATCAATTTTAGCTTAAAATAAATTACACCACCACAGAAATTGCTGCCACTGTCCAAAAATGCTAATCAATTTTGAAAATCTACATCATGGCTTGCGTCCCAGGTTTTTTCCATCCAATCCACATCAAAAAGAAATGATAGAAAATGATGTTAACATGTTTGACTGCTTGTTTGCTTGTTTTAGTTGAGGCATTGGTTATGCTTCAATGGCAAACTAATCGCCTGTTTGGAACCTCATCCAGTTTGTGTTACTTTTTTTAATGGCAATATGGAGATGCTGCAAAAGATTTCAACATGATCCATAGTGAAAGTTTCTGATTCTCTACCAGGAGCATTTTTTTTTATGTCACTTCCAGAGGTATTAGTAAAAGGAAAATTAAACTGTTTATTTTAACCAGTACTACATTCTGTGGCAGGACTTCATTTCCCTGTATTAGAGATTGTTCTAATGAGGCACAGAATACAACAGAGCAATCTGAAAAAAAACAACCTCTGAGGAGTGTCATTTTTTTCAAGGCCTATAAAAGATCATTAGCAGGTTTTTTTTAACATTTCAAATGAAACAATGAATTTAAGCCGGTATTTTCATCCATGTCAGTTCTTTGGTTCACTCTTAGCTTTGAGTACAGAGTGGGTTCCTTTTCACACAGCTTTCACACAGGTTCACACTTACTCCTAATTACTATCTGTTACGGTAACGAGACTACCTGCACCTCAGTCCCCCAAAACTGTTTCTATCTTGTGCCTACACCTTTTGTGACTTATATAGGGACTGGTTTTTTTCCTTATGATATAACCATATAGTTCAGTACCCTGTAGAAGCAGCTGAGTTCCTTCAAGATTAATTAACCTTAGTGAATATAAACTAACAGAGCTATTGAGCTTTGGGTGCTGTGGCTAATCTCCATTTCATGGGTGCATCTCTCCTAAGTGAAACGGTATACAGATAAAATAAGCTCCAAAGCCAAGATGAGCCCAACTGTATCCACAAATCTAAAAAGAAAAAAAATTCACCTCTTGTTCTCTCCAATTAAAAGTGTCTTATAGAGATTAATTAACTATTAACTGGTCTATTAACTGGTCAATCCTTATTGTGAGAAGCATTAAACAGCATCGGTATGGCAGCATTCACATGGAGGTCTCTGCTGACTTAAATTTAAGGAACTGGGATCCCCTCCAAGGTGACTTAGAAGAACCTGAAAGGATTAGACTTGCAGGTAGATTACTTTCTGAGGTTTTCCTGCATGTTACCTTGCAGACAAAATGGCTCTATCTTTAGAAACAAGTAGCAAAAGGCACATAGGAGAAAATCGAAGATAGCTAACAAAAATATGCATTAAGATTTCACTTGCAAGTCCTGTTTTGCACATTCTACATCACATGAAAAAGAATTATTCTTCCAAAACAAACCGCTGTGTTGCATCAAGTCCTGAGGAGCTTCCAAATTCATTGATTCACCTTGTTCGAACCACAGAGCTCTGCTATTGTTGAATAAATTACACGATATCCAGATCTCTTTTGATGAAATAAGGATGCATAAGCACTATATATCGCATTGCCCTTTCCTTGCTTAAACAGGCAGAAAGAAAGCAGTGGGAAGACAATAGCAGTTGACTTGGATCCACCGACTATATCCATCATCCTTATGAGGTATGAAATACTATAGACCTTGACAAATTTCAGTAGTACTGATCAGCATTTTTTAAAAAAACTAGGTACTGGTTTCCCCAGTTTAGACATTTGAAACATCACTCACTTTTAAAAAGCACTTCAACACGATTTCCATTTTAAAATCTCCTAGACCTCATTAAGATCGCATTCTTCGTTTCTGGCTATCGAGAGAACTCGAATAAAGCTGAGACTCCTCATTATAAAATATTCTGCAACATGATTTAAAACAAGGCATGAAAAAATATCTATAAAAACAACTTCCCACGTGGATATGATTAACAACCAAGATGGAAGCGTTTCTTGTTGTCAATAACAACTTCCAGTAATGATTAAGATGGGCCATTATAAGAGGGAAAAAAAAAAACACCATAAAGCATTCCCCACATAAAAAATATAAATCAATATTTCATATGAAAAATAGCACTGGAATTATTTAAAGCAGTTCTTAGGTTTATGTCCTTTTTGTCCAAAGTTGGAAAATTAATCTTTTTTTTAGTTATGGTGTGTTTACTATAAAAACATTTGTCACTGTTCTTCATTGAGAGATAAAACGCTGGAAGTACACAGTGCACTTATTGGACAATTTAACATGCTAGGGTCAGGCACTCTGAGACTTCACAGTAGCACAACAAGAACAGATGTTGAAGATGCTCGAAATCCAGATTATGGCTTTCAGAAGACATGGTGTATTGTTCACCCAGGTTGAAAGCAGATGTATGTTTATATACTTTAATCTTGGCTCAGATGTGAGCTACCATGTTAACAATTTTGTTGCCCAGGCTGCCCTGGCCTGGGATTTAAATAAAAACAAATTACAGGTCTTAACAGTGATAGATGGACTTCTCTTACATTTGTGTAGAGTATTTTTGCCTTAAGATTAAAGGCTTATGCATTTATCTGCATAAACTAACCCCTGGAGTAGGGTACTGCTGACATTTTCCAAGAAAAATGAATATCCTAACTTATTCCAAAGAGAAGACTTGGTATTTGTATGGCCAGAGTGACCTTTGCAAGTGCCCTTTCAGATTAGGTGCACTACATGGAAAATTGTGCTCTTACAGTACTCCATAAATCATACCTACCAATTTTCTTTAAAGGGGTATGTAAATATCAGTGTACCAGGTGGGTAAACAACACTAACCTCGTACAAATGGCTTGAAAATTGAAGAAAAGCACCTTATTTTGCTGCTGAAATTGCTTTTGAAGCCCAGCATCGTGGCTTGGGTTGTAGAATGCATGAAATGATTTGTGCACTGGGAATAGAAAATGGGTTGATGATAACCACACTCGACACAGTTCCTATGTTTCTGAGTTCTTTCGATGATCAAAGATATCATTGCTGTATATTACTTTTCTTTGCAGATCCCAAATGCATGTGAATTTCAAGTGACATACACATTATCTGCATGTTTCCAAAATGGACAGACAGCTTTTTAGTTTGTATTTCTCATTTGAGCTACTTAATGTTTCTGGTCCAGTTTCAGTCTGAGTCTCCTTGCAATAGTTATGTAGCATTTCCATTTAATAAAAACAAGGCAGAGAAGTTCATGTGCTAAAGAAGGAAAAAAAATGTGAAGTTACAGTCTTTGAATCTGTCAAAAGTGTTAGTTGAATAACTCCTGACTATGAAAGTGGGAAGATGTGTTAATTGTTGCTAAGCTATAACAGACAATAGAAAAGGCTCTGCATTGAAAAAAAGTCGCTGTGACACAGAGTCACAGAATTATCATGGTTGGAACAAACCTCTGAGATCATTGAGTCCAACCATACTCACACAAAAAACCTCTACAATCTTGGCCACTAGAACATGCCCTGAAGTGCCACACCTATACGTTTCTTAAATACCTCCAGGGATGGTGACAACCACCTCTCCTGGGAAGGCTGTTCCAGTGCCTGACCACTCTTTCAGGTAAGTAATTCTTCCTAATATCTAATCTGAACCTCCCCTGCCACAGCTTCAGACCATTCACATACCCAAGAGATATCAAAGGATCTTGGTGAAACTCCAAGAACTGACTTCAGAGGGGATCCACGAAGATGATTCCAGTTTAACTTTTAACATTTGTAACTTTTATTAATTCTGAAGGTCTTTTTTCTATGAATATGGGGTTGGGTTTTTTCATTGTGCTGAATATACCACAGTATTTCAGAGTGTTTGGCATAAATATCTACAAAAACATCAGTAACTGATTTAATAATGGATATTGTAAAATCAGAATTTAGAGCGTTCTCAGCCAAGGTCTATAACCCTGGCCTTACCTTTTAGTACCTGATGAAAACCAAACCTGCATTACTGAAGAATTGCTTTGGTGACCAGGAATGAGAGTTTTATATAAACTAAAGATATGTTTTATGTTCCAAAAACTTCTCTGTCCTAGCATCCAAGAATTTAGTAAGACAAAATATCAACCTGCTATCAGTCTTCCTAGATACTTTTCCAATAATGTTTTGGGCCCAATTCACCAGTGTTGGTAAAATTATTTAGGATCTTTCTTTGGCATGGCAAATAGGAATAGCAGCAATGTACACAATTCATTTCTCAAAATATCCAGTCATTTTGGCTTCATTTTTACTATGGAGATGGAACAACTTTCACCAGTCCTGGGCTTAACTCAGTTTCAGTTGCATTTAGAGACCCTCAAACCCTCTGAGGACCAGGGTGCATGTGTCAACGCAGGTACCAAAACCCAGACCAGCTCCTGGGTAGTTCTGAACTATAGACCTTAACGGTACCATCACAATCATATTATAAGTAGTAGAAGCTGGGAGCAGAAACAGGATACATGTTCCTTCTTCTTGCCCACTACATCACGTTGAAATAAACAGATGAAAATTCTGATCGGCCATTTGGAAAGATGAAGTGTGAGTCAAGAATAAAAACCATAATCCATGTTTAGCATATGCTTAAGAAGGTGCCTTAGAGTTATATCGTGTATCAACATTTCCTGTGTCCTCCTTCAAAATCCTTAAATCAGCTCAGCTCAGAGTGCCTTTGGGGCATAAGACAGAAGACAGAATTGCTCACAGGAAACTATTTAAAGCCTTTCTGAAAAGAGATTTATTTTTCACAAGGGGAAATAAACCCAGGAACAGAGGGATATCATCTACCTCCTAAAGAAAAACAACACTGGAGGGAGAGAAGAGCTGCAAATGCTGTAAAACCAAGCTCCAAGCATTTCTGGTAAATTTGTTCTCACTGAGAAGGGAAAAGAAACCATGGAGGGGATAAGTGGAGTGTCTGAGGACATCCTCAGCCTACAGACCTCTAAAAAAATCACTATCAGCCTCCCAGGGAAGCCACCCTGCCAGCAGCAGCAGATCACTCAGTCATTTTACGACTGGTCCACCCAACAACTCCTTCAGCAAGACAAGGTTAGAGAGGAGATCCAACAGACAGCAAATCGGACGCTTTTAAAGTAAGATTTAAAAGCAGCTTGAAACACTGACAACATTTCAAGTCACAAAGGGCCACACAAACACCCCAGAGATACAAACTGCCCTGTTGGGAACGTGCCACGTGTTCATCAGCTGTTCTCATCTCCTTGCAGCCTCTGACTTGACGGGCTCAGCAGAACTTGGAACTTCCAAGAGCTTGCCGTTAGCTCGGAGAAACAGCAATATCGTATTTCTGCACTCTACAGCCAGTATCTAAAAGGCATTTGATCCTGCTGCTGTTCTCGTTTTGTTTGGTTGGGTTCTTTTCCTTTTTTTTTTTTTCTTTTTTTTTTTTTTTTCCCTGATGCTCTTTATACATTGCATTAAAAATGGGTTAAAAATACTCTGAGAAATTACAATTCCCTTGTTTCAGGATTAACAGACAGGGGAGTTGCTGTAAGTTGTGCCCCCCCACTCCATCTAGGATATGAGGATGTGGAACTTCTTTCACTGAAGAATCAAAGTCAAGTATATTTCAACAAGGAACAGCACGACCCTATTGTGTTATGTGGTACACTTAAAGAAACTATTTAATCCTCAAAACCTTCTGTTAACCAAAGTCTCAGTTCTCATCTATGTTTTGCACTGATACTGATTTAAGACAAGACCAGGAATAACTAAATTCAATGAAAAGAGTCGTATTAGCATCTGGAAACTTGCACCATTTCATTTAGCTCCAAAAGGCTTCATTATAACAGAGAAGTGAATTACCCTTGATTTTAGGAGCTATGAGGAAATCCCCCAGAAAAAACTCCATATTGTAGGAAAAGGAATAGTTTGGTTTTTTTTCAGAAGTGTCTATGTGAATAAGGTAATGTGGGGGCTTACTAAAAACTGGGTTTGTGTGCCTGAGCAACTGAGATGTTTTTGAAAATTCCCACCGTTTACAAAGGGAGTAATTTTCAAAGGAGTAGATTTAGATTTACTCACAAGTTGTTGAGAGTTCAATGTGATTACTCAGAGGGATAAAAAGTAAGCAAAAGCAAGTACGCACACGTTTATCGGCTCAAGGCTTAAAACAACCCTGGACTCAGAGGTGGGCAGAAGATGAATATTTTCAAGGTGACTTCTTCATGTTAGAGGCATTTTTTGAAGGCAGCACAATGTTGCATAAAGCATTCTGTTGGAGAGGCTATGGAAAACATGTTATTTTCTCCAGTGGGGAATGAAAATAAATATAATGTAATTATTAGTTATCCATTTAAAGCATCTTAAAGCATAGAAGGAGCCGCATCGTGCCAACTTTACAAACATACTCTATCTCCAATCAAGCCAGCTCCCGCTATTTCAGGTCTCACTCATTATCCTAGTCCAGAGAAGTCCCTGATTTCACCAGACCGTAAGAGCGCAACTGAAATCCGCGTCCAGCTTTCACAAAACCAATTAAAAAAGGATGTCCGCTGGCAAAAATACCATCTTAAAATGTCTACCTTGGGAAGATATAACTCATTTTCTGCTTACTGAAACCTCAAAACATCACATGACCTTGCATCTACTTGCACAACAGGAAAAAAAAATAAAAGGAATTGTATTTGACAGGCACTGCTAATAACGAAAATGTTTTTAAATGTAAGCTCTAGCTGTGTACCAATCACTGCCTAATCAGGGTTATGCTTTTCAAATTATATTGTGTCTTCTTTCACCTCCTGCCTATTATGTGAAATAAAAAGAGAAGTGCTTAGGCAAATCCTTGATCTGTTCACATATATTTTTAATATTAATATGTCAGAGCAGTGGCAATAATGATATTAGGCAAATGACGGAATTCTCCCCCCAGCTGGACATGTTAATTGAGAAGCCAAATTTTAGAGGCAAAGTTCACGTCTGTGCAGATGGCAGGACAATGCCGGATGGCAGGCCTAGGTCAGTGTCAATCCCAAACCGTACTTTAATGGCTCACTTCTCTGCTTTTTCAACGTCAGCTGGTCCCTGTGGGGTGTATAAGTTGGGGAAGTCTGTCTCTGCATTTTTTTCTGCCCTTGACTCTGGCGCACTGATTTCATGCAGAGAAGATGCCCCTATGTGTGATAATAAAAAAAATTTAAAAAAAGCAGGGCTTCATCCAAAGTTTGTTAACATCAACGGGAACATAATCCCCATTAAAATACAGTCATCTGCTATTTCCTGCTTTTAACAATATTTTGTGAGAGGGTGGTGGTATGGTGGTGTTATTGTCTTCATTTGTATTTATATATACCGAGGCCACTTCATATTTTGGCCAGGCTGGTCAGATTTTAAGATGCTTTATTCTGCTGCAAGCATATAAAGGTATTCTGCCCTTTATAAAGGCCCAGAAATTATATCCTAAAGGCCCAGAATATTGTTCATATTTATATAAGTATTATATTATCTCCTTTAATGTGATCTGTGAATCAAACGCTGAAATGTGTAGACCTATATATTTAGAGAGATCTATAGCTATACAGCGTAACAAAAAGACTTTAATAGTTTCAGTTTCCTAAGTGATATGATTATTTATTATCTCTAATTAAAATGCAGAGCTTGGCTTTCTGCATGAGACTAGATGAAAAGCCTTTTTAATGAAAAGAGCAACTATGAGCTCTAAATTTCTTTATGGAAGAGATAACTTATGTAATCACTGGTAACCTTTTTCAAGAATATTATCTCACTATTTATAAAACAATACCTTCTTTACTTTAGAAATTCCCATTTACATATGAAAAAGAGCTTTATTTATTGATGCCTTTGACTGATGTGCATTCCTCTTTCAGGAGTACCCTCTTTTTCCAGTCTTACATATGCCAGAGCACCTACTTCCCTTTTGACATTACCTGCAGTGGTATTTTAAAACAATTCTCCCAGTGAGAATTATCAATAAACACAAAATTAGATAGTTCTTCAAGTAAAAACATGTTACATTTCCTTGTTTCATAATGTTACATTTAAAATGTTTTCCACTCTTATAGTTCAAAGAATGCCACCTTACCCAGTAGGAACGGGTATGAACAAAAGGGGGGAAAAATTATTTTCCTTTCATATTGTAAGAAAGCCTTTCTTTAACAAGCCCCCCAACTCACACACAAATTTTCTGGTTTTATAAATTTAACTACTTCATGCATCAGGAGGATGTAAGCAACAAAACACTGAGAAGTAAAACTTCTCTACACCTACATTAAAAATGATTAATAAACTCATATGTTAACATGGCTTCTTTAATTTTAATATTTGTATAATCTTTTATTTCTAAACAAAGAGGGCTTTCTATCATTTATGGAAAAAAATAATAAAATATTGTAGTAGTATTTTTCTCATATTTATATAACTTTCAACATACCTAGGATCCAAATCTGACCCATCTTCAACACTACAAACATCATTTTCCGCTAAACATATATGAAAACCAGCTTTATATTACTAAAATACAAATATACAGTACATTATAGTCCAGACTGATGTGTAGTTCTTACGGGTATTTCACAAGAATATAAGGTTTGATTCCAAGCTCACTGCAGTCAAAGGAAAGGTTTCCACCAATTCTACTGGGCTTCCAAACTCTCCACTGTGTGTATCTTGTCATGAAATGGAAAAATTCATTATCTGTGAAAGCGCCTGGTAAGACTGAGGGCAGCAAATGAGTTCAGTGATGCTGCATATGGGTAAATCTGTGCAAAATTCGACCTTGTGTATTGACAGATAAGAAAAGAGATAGGCAGTATGTTTAAAAAAACACCTCTGTTGTGCTGTAATCACCTGTTTCACTAATCAATGACTGTGTAAAGTGAGAGTGTTCAAATGAACATAATTTAAAAATGCATTTACTCTTTACAGTCCTTGCTCTGTAACTTTTTACTTCATATTGATTATCTTTTAACTTACTTCCCTTCTCAAACCAATGCCTCACCAGAAGTAATTCCATTTCTTTTCTCCAGCAAAGATACCACCAATTTCGTGCAGATTTTATGAAACAAACTCCTAGTTACCTAACATTTTTCTGGACCTCCAGTAAAGCTTCTGTAGGCCTCTGAGCACAAATACCTATCTATAAGCAAAGTACCTATGTTTTCAAGTATATACGTGCACGCGCTACATGACATTATCTAGCCAATTGTACCGGGTTTAATCTTACAACTAATCTAGTCAGGGAATGGAAAATAATAATCTATGTCAATTAGTTTAAACTTGGACAGTCAATCTGAATAACACTGTACACAGGAAACAGTACGTATTGATCAAACAACCATTTAATATTGTTTTACAGGCAGCAGATGGGTTTATATTAAGTTGCCTTTAATTTCATTCACAATATTGTTAGCTAGATTTTATTCTGCTAATGAAAATATAATCATATGTCTTCAGGAAGGACAACCAATATCCTGGAAAACAGATCAAAAGAGCACAGGGTAATGTAGAGAGTCGTTCAAGTGAACAGCAAATAAATGCAGTAACCATTTGATTCTGAAAGTATTATTTAGATCAGTGATATTTTAACTTCTTCAAATGGTTAAAAAAAGATGTAAGTGGATATTCAAAATGAATAGGGGGGGAATTTTTCAGTAGTCATTCTGCATACATGGGTAAAGACAGACCTCATACAGCATCCCGGCAGTCAATAAAAACCCTCTAACTCTAGTGGGCTTTAGATGGGTACTAAAACTACTTGAGTCTCCAAATGGGTAACACATAAGGGATTCATATATTTGGAGTTATACATCTTTCAGAGGTTTTTCTCAGATAGCATCCACTAACTCCAAGCAGCCTTGCTTCAATTGCTCTTAATATTATAAACAAATATCATCCAATTTATCTCATTCTCCTCTCCTATTAGCAACACTAAAGGTTAAATCCACCCCCTGCATCGATAAACTACCTTCATAATTCCTTTTAAAGACCCTTTAAAGGTGAAAGATGGACTCTGCACAGGACCATTACACTTAGATTTGTGAATGCCTGGCTTAGCCATGCAGATTGCCTCCACGGACAGGCCAAGGCTCGTGCACACACACCTTATGAGCTGGCAGAGAAAATCAGCTCTGAGTAAGCACGTGTTCATAATTGTGTCCACTTAAACTGAAAAATCTCTTTTTAGTAAATTACACTGGTCTGTTACGGGTCTGCTGTTATTGTATAATAATTCGGGTTTCACTACTTCTTGTGATTAAAGGCTTTTAAAAAATGCACAGTCAATTTAGTTGGGAAGAATCCATATGCTGGAACTACTCAGGTTTGAGTTAATCTCAGATGATGCAGATTTATAAAATCACACAGCAAGAGCTGAAAAAGGAACAGCCAATCCAAGGAAATCAGGGGAAATTCAGACAATTCTTTCCACTTGTAATTCAGATAACATTATGCAGGCTTAATTTGACATCATCAGATATTTTTCTAGCCTTTTTTTTTCTGTTCCAGTTACTCTTAGCAACTGTGTTGAACACTAATGCAGTTTGTGCATTATTACCAACGGGAAATCCCTGGCATCAAAGGATTAATTTTAGTCTTTGTCTTGCTTTAGTAATAGGAAATAAATTTTACCTAGTCATTGTCCTAGTCAAGTCAAATAAAGAAACTATATCTGCTGACGAGCCATTATTATCACAGTCAAATAGATTAGCATTGATTTACTGTAGGTAAGAGCTGTTGAAGGGTCCGTTCTGTATGTGCTTTGTAGCAGCATGATTATTTACTGTAAACCTACCCTCTGATTTTCTCCTTAGGCTAGTATTGTTATTATTAAAGCTAATTCACATGAAATTATGGTAGCTCTCCTGGTCTACAGTCCTTGGTCAGAGACCTAAGCAGGTGTTTGCTTAATAATTTGGTCAAAGATCAGTGAGTTAAAGGTTAGGCCATGGAGGGGAAGAATGGAGAGGTCAGAGCACTTGCAGGAGGGGTCTGAGACTTGATCTTCCTGAGTCTGGAACAGTCGAACCTCAAGGTCACCCATTAGTGATCTTGCTTTAACGGACTGTGAGATGTCGACCATAAATTCACCATGCCAGCACCTTTAACCCTATTAATACTTTGACTACTGGAAATAAAAGCAAGGACCCAGAAAGAACCAGCCCATGGAGAATTATTCACAAAATGTCTATGAGATTAAATTTATCTAATAAAGCTTGCAACTCTCAATGCAGCTCTCCAAGGAAAAAAGGAACTTTTCTTCATTCTACCCTCTAATAGAGATTCGTTTCATTCCGTATCAAGATGGTAGACAAATAAAGACCCTTCAGATACAATATGCATGTACCTGTGATAGTGTCTAAATACACATAAATATATATTTTACAATATAAATTTTCTCAGATAGTGGAATTAGAGATTAACGAAAGTAGAAACAAAACGGAACCATCTCCTATTCCCCAAAACTATACCTAGACATGTATGTGTAGTCAAAATTTTATAATGAGCATCCCTAATGAGTAGTTGTCTACCTATCAGAAGCTGACATGCTTTCTCCTTCTTTGAGTCAATAGCTATGTTCTGATAGTCCAGCATTTTACCTTGTAGAAGTGTGAGATCACAAAACTGTAACTGCCAATTGGGAGAAACAATAATGTTTACCTAAGAGTTTCACCTTGGACAACACTTCTTTTTTTCCACTCTCCAGCACCACTTTGAGGAGAAGGAGTTTGGTACTTGCTGAATCAATCTCGAGTTGGGGGGATTCAAACAGTCTTAGTAACTTAGAACAAAAAAATTCAGCCTAGTTCAGAGTTTCAAATAATTTCAGGTCAAAAATATGTGAAGCTGCTTAGTACCACCATACACCACAAGAACTTTTGGGACATCCCACATCTCCAGAACCTGAAGAGTCATGTTTTGCTGTGTCCAAAATTTATATCATTAATAAAAATTGTGCTACAGACTTGCGTAGCACTCTTCAGAAAAAGGTTTTAGTTTGTCTAGAAGAGATTACAATCTGGATCACGGCATGTAGTGACTGTTCATATAGAGGAGATACAAAGAAAGAGCTGACGGAGGGATTTCTCAGCCATTTGAGAAATCAGGGTGTTTGGCCAATACAAGAAGTAACATCACAGGCCAGGTTAGGAAGATGTTTACTGCTGTTATGATGAGGTTGTCCACGAGACAAGACAAAGACAATGAACTCCTACCCCAGAGAGTTCCCAGGGACTCCTGGCAGCAGCTCTTTCCATTGCAGGATGAGGATGTAAGAACTTACAGGCGTCAAAGTATCATGAAAGGGAGCAGTAGGGTAGGAAGGGTGAGGCATAAAGGAACCATCCACTTGAGATAAATGAAGACATCACAGCAGAGTAAAAAGAGATAACAACAGACAGTTAGGTGCAGAGTGCTAATTGGGAGTCTGAACTGAATCAGTGGCCCCAGCCCAGCATTAATGAAATATTCATAGACGGCCACACAACACTGTCAGTAAAGGACAGGTTGCTCTGCCTTTTAGTGAGGAGAATTCTACTATATCACTGTTCACTTGTTTTCCCTACCCTTGCAATGCCGAGACTGTAGGAAGGAGTGGCATGCACTTGCTGTAAAGTGTGTTTTCTCCATGAAAATTTCATACTGGGTACCTCGGCTATCCAGGAATTATAAAAAATAATTAGATCATCCATAAAGGCCAACCACACAGGAAACAGAAACATTCTGATATCTTTCTTTAACTTCTAGTCATCTTTCCTTGACTTTTAGCAGATTTTAGTTTCCAGTTCTTCCTACCTCATAAAATCTCTGCAAAGGACTGAGCAGAAAGAGTTTTTCTTCTGTGGGCAGGAGGGAGAGTGGTGTTTCAATAGAAAAGTACCTCTCTTATTGATAAAAATTCATAACTATTTCAAACTGAGAAACCGATCCTGTCAGGGGCTGTCATCTCTTATATGGGATGAAGCGCCCAAAATTCCTGCAAAGATCAAGAAGTTCTGGGCTCCACCCGGAGCCCCTCGGAACTGGGCCCTTCCTCTAGAACACTTGGCTTCAATTCCTATCGTTTGAACTCACATTGTTCAGACGAGCTTACGTCTTTCCATAAACCGTTTGCTCAATTGCACTGCATACCGTGCACGCTGCTGAGTGCACCTGTTTGTTTTGATAGCAAGCACAATAGGATATTTTGTGGGTTGAAATCCTCCGTTGTAACAAAACAGTCTTTTTTCAATTAAAAACAATTCTGGAAATGAAGACACAATAAGAAAACGTACCCAAAAAAATATCTTTCTAGAACGACTGAAAAGTAAAATGTGTCAAAATATTTTTAGAACCCTGTGAGTATTTTAGTGACACAAAGTCAGTTTTCAGAGAGGAGTTCTGTTCTTAATGGGCATGAGCTTCTGTCTTTTAAATGTTCTCTAAAAGATATTCTAAGTAAGTCATTAAAGTACTCTGTTTTTAAAATAAAGATAAAATAATTATTAAAGGGAACTGTATACTTGCTGTGTTCCATGTTCTGCTGGCTAATTAGGAAGGAAATGCACTTTCAAAAAAATCTGATCAGGAAATAAGATTTCCAGTCTACTTAATCAATATGGAATCCATTCACAGAAAGCCATACCTCATAATACTTCTGTATGTTGAGCTTTCATTAATTGAGAGAGGAATAACATACGCAAAGCCTAAGCTGTAAAACAAGACCGACCACGCTCATCTTTAAAATAAAGACTTGTACTTTGGGCGTTGTGTTTCTAACTGCCTGTGAGTAAATAGTGTCTTTAGCCCCAAGTCTTGCAGAGAACTCTACAATACGTGAGGTCAAAATACAAAATGCTAGAACCTAATGATAATCATGAATCCTTTTCCAGGAATACTTTACTACATTTCGTAACACTGTATGTGAAATAATGTGAAAAACAGAGAAAATTGTGGCAATAGGTCATCTCAGGCTATTCAGTAGAATAGTCATTTAAACACCATTGTGTACAGCAAGCTCTTGAAATGGGAAACACCTTTATGGGCACGGAGTTCTAAGCAAGCTTTATCGTTTCCCCTCTAGATTACAGGCTAGACAAGCACAGTGATCTCAGAAATCTTTGAAACAACGATTTGAAATGTTCTTAATGGTCACCACAGAAGTAAAATTAATCCAAGCTTGGAAAAGAACAGTTGAAGATCTCTAACGGCGCAGGACAGCCACAGAGAGAAATTTCAGCACCAGCTCAGTGTCAATCCTTAGGTTGATTCCCGGCTCGGTAGGACAGAGCCCTGGGCACAACATAACCTCTCTCTACATCAGGGAAGGTGGATTAACCGTAAAGCAGGATAGATGTTGTTCTATGGATTTGTTGCTTTCTTTAGAGTAGGGGAGGCTGATGGTGGCTTCCAGAAAATCAGTTCACTGCCCAGCACAAAAGCTTTGCCCTTTTGCCCCCTTGGCATGCAGAGAGAGGGGATGCTAACATGGCAAAATTCACTCCTGGGCAAGAGGCCAGAACATGGCCTATGTACTATTAAGCCTTCAAAATAGGGTTTAAGTGGGACTTAAGTGGTGCATGAGCCTTTTGTTGGCTTTCTGCCCAGAAGTGAACTTTACCCACAGAGAATATTACACGTTGCCCATGCATTGTCTGCCGTATATGGGTGCGACGTAATTCCCCTTTGTCACCCTGACAAAACGCCCAGCGTCGCTTAAACACAGTCGCTCTAAATAGTCCAGAGTAAATTATGCCGGCTGCGCATAAGACAACCAAGCAGAGTACTACTAAGACAGGAAAAAAATATGTCTTTACGGTGAGGGAAATTTCATTTTCTCAGGGGTGCCGTGCCAACACGGTAAACAGTATAGAAAGATGTGGCTTCTCGCACTGAGTTATCCAAAACAGCGTAGTTTTTCTGCAGGTCTTTATTTTGTACTTACAAACTTAAGAAGAACCTTGTGCTCTTATGCTTGTGTAGCATTCTTCATATTAAAATGCAGCTTGAAATATTCCCACATTCTTCAACGTGCCTAATATTATGCACATGGGCTGCCTTTCAAATTCAATATAATTGCACAGGCAGTAGAAATAAATTAAAACAGTGCATGTCTTTAAAGGAGTGAGGTCCAAAGTTATACTTACATTCCTGAAGTGAAAGCTTTTCCCTTTTCAAATTTCATTTCTTTTTCTATTTTTTGTTTGTTTGTTTGTTTTTGTTTTAGGGTTTTTTTGCTTTGGCAATAGGGCTGTCTCTTTCCTGATTGACTCATTTTCCTTTGAGAGTTGTTTAGATAGGTTACTAAGAAGGTTAGAAAAGACAAGAAACAAAGGTTTAATGACTTGCAAAAATATGCACAATACAAGAGAAATACACACATCCTGGACGTTTCCCAGCCTGATACAGTCGTAGCTGGAAAAAGGATGACGGGGAGGGAAACAGAATTGGGAACAGAAACATCAGATGTCCTGGAAGGAATAATAAATCATAATTTGCTATTGTAAATTCTACTGGCAGCTCTTAAAAGTGACCACAAGTAGTCTCTCTGATATATAGTGAAGGGATCCAGAACTGCTGACAGGTTTGTGTATACCAAGCTGATTAACACTTTATATTACATCGACAATTATTAGGGGCTTTGAATTTGAGTTGCTACATTGCTCTTACTTAGAAGCAAGCAGCTGCATATTTTTTTTTCTGATGATACTTTCTGTAAACGGCATGTGGAACCTGATGATTACCATTCATTTTTATTTAGTTAGCAGATGGCTTCTAGCAGCAATTCCTTAAAAGTTTCCTCATTTATAAAATATGAAGTGGCTGACCTAAGTTAAACCAATTAGTAACTTTCCTTTATCATTTTTCCAGGTGCTTTCTTCATTAGGAGATATCAATCAACTGCAGGGCAGTAAACATGCTAGCTCTGGTATTTGTGGAATGCTCAGATCATCAATTGAAGTACGCGCAGTTCAAATCTGAAATATTAGCAGTTCAAAAATCCATTAAGATCAGTATCAGATGAGTTGTTATAATCCCCATATTGAAATGTGTTACACAGAATCAGCATGTGACACCTTGGAACCGAAAGAAAATATTTCCTGTTACTACAATGTTCATACAAAACCTCGAGATTGCATTCAGTGGGCAAGATAAAATAGTTTTCACCTGGAAAATGTTCCCTTTTACTCATATCATCTTCATTAAAAATGTTCAGATTTGTTTCTTCAACTTTTCTCTATCTCCAGTTACGGAAAGTAGAGAAAATGCTTCAGGATGAAAGTATTCTTGTGCAATACAACTGAAAAGTGATTCATCTGTTTGTTAAAAACAGACAAACATTTCTACATACAGACAAACATATTTCTACAACCAGGATCTTTCAAGAAGATGCCAGTTTTAGTTTAACAAAAAACAAACCAAAGCCACGTTATTTGAAATAATCTGTGACTCTTGACTTTTACCTGCTCTAAATTAGTAAGGTGAGATGTGATTCTATCAGTATTTCTGCATAACTCTATGCCATACCTCTACTGTCTGAAAATTCCAACTGTCTTTCCAATTACACTGGAGTGGAATGAAGTTCCTAGATGTTATATCAAGTAGGAAAGAAAACAATTTGCATATTTTCTGAATTGAAGAATATTAGAAAAAACCCAACACCCTGACTCTGTAAATCCACACAATCAGGTAAAACTTCAACTCCTCTGAGCAGGATCGGGCCCACCATTCACCAGGAGTGTTGATGTCATAAATTTGTGTTTTGGAAAAAGGCAGGTTAAAATGATAAATGTCAAATATTAGTAGTTCTTTTTAAAAAGGCATCTCCCCTGACACTTCACCCTCATCCCTTGCTCTCCCCTCCACAGATGGCAATGAGGTGCACAGTAAAAGAAATTAAGATGATAGTGTGTTGACAGGAGCAAGGACACTCCAGTTTTCATCCCTGCAGACAACAGAAATGACATCACGTCTCCTCAAACTGACACATTAATAAATTTAGTATCACCTGAACTTTTCTGGAAAAAGAGAACCTTTTACACCAGCAAGTTATCTGGTGTCAGTAATAATAGGATTCTGTATCATATTCTGCTCCAAATATGATGGCAGAATTACCTTTTGGGCCCTAACAAGTTGACAGGGGTTCATTTTGCTTCCTCTTTTAATGACATCTTCTTTGCAGGTGAACTGCAGATGTAATGACTTCCTCTTTTGCTTCTGAATACTCCTGAAATGTCATCATGACCCAAGACATCTCAATCGGGCTTAATGCAAACGGGAAGCAAAGGGTTTTTAAAGGTGAAACTGATCTTGCTAATGAAGAAGTATCACTCTTCATCTGGACAGGGAGCACAAAGCTTGTTAGATCGAGCTAGGTGAATGTCACAGGTTAGAGTTCAAGCATAACACAGAATTGTGACTAAAGATGTTATCTTCTATTTGTGCAGAAATACACAATCACAACAAAGTAATAGAAGTCTAAATCTTGAGTGTTTTGGAATCACCCAGCAAGATATGAAAGAAACCTTTGCTGGTCAGGTCAGCATTTTGAGGACCTTCATCATGAAAAGTTCAAGCACTTTTTAAAAGTAGATAATAAACACATAAGAATATGGGTTTGTTTGTTTGTTTTATAAAAAAAGGAATAAACAGCAAAGGTAAGTTATCGGATGCTCATGTAGCCCATTCATTGCTCCAAACTGGGGAATTAACACAGAAGTCTCTGATTCTTATGTTTATCTGCAGCATTTCAGATGGTAAAAGTACCTTATTTGCCACTATATTGGATATATTCCCCAAGTATATACATATATATTTTTAATGCACAAGAGAGCCAATTAGGAGGCTTGAGTAATGTGAGGGCTGTTTTTCAGTACAAGTGGAAAGCAGCTTGCCCTTCAGGCACAGAGAAAGTTCCCTGAAGCTATTGGAAGCTTCGGGGAGTGGGATGGGGAGGAAATCCCCCCCGTCCCCAAAACCCCATACACGGGTATCAAACATATCCCGGGTCCCCTTGCCAATTGTCATAACATTTATGGGGGAGAAGACTGACGAGCAGTGGAAAGCATTACCTTTACAAAGCCTTTGCCGGCCGCAGAGAAACAGCACCGGTTACAAAATTTAGCTGGCCTCTTTGCAGATGTTTTTTACACATTTAATGCATTTAATCATGTTTTGTTACCAGGTCCTGGTGATACCCTTCTATTTTAAAGCAGCCCAGCCTTTGCAGGGTCGCAGCGTGTCTCAGATGGACACATTGTGTGAATGGGCCCAGATTGAAGCTGATGCAGAAATTGTTCAATGATTCACCAAGAGAAAATAAAAAACAAAAGCCTACTGGATTCAAATGCTTATCTGATTCAGGGAACATTTTAAAAACACCACATGAATATTGTAAGTGCCAAAACTAAAATGGAGATCTGAAAATAAAGGCTCAGATTTTCGAAGGAATATTTGCATCATTCATGTACCGCTCCCCCTTCCTGTCTGCTTGAAAAAAACTATTATTTTAATATGAAAGTATATTAGAGATGGTCCAATTTAACTTTTTGAGCAGTTTTTTCACAGAAAAAGCAGAATGTGTTTGCAATATATGTTGCAAACACTGACTTATAAGAGCTTTTCCTTATTTATTCCTGCCTTCCCAAAGATGTTTAGTGGCATTTACTAATATGGAATATAAAATCAAATAGGATGGGATCCAAAAAAGAAGATTGATTGGTTTAAAAAGCAATTTCTATGACAAAATATGATGAGCCCTGTCCCTCAACGAAATCCATTAAGATCCTTAGACAGAAGTCACTATATAAATTAAATATATCATAGTCAATTTTACCCAAAACAATGAAGTAACTGTTTACCTTAAAAATAAAAGATTTATTGTGTATAAAATCTTAATACTAAAGGACTCAGATGGATGAAATGGAACAACTGGAGTTTATACTCCGTAGCAGAGGATCAACTTTGCAAAAACTATTCAACAGAGTTCCCTAGAGGTCACCACAAAAAAAATAAAAAAAATAAAAAAAAAAAAAATTACAGAAGTGAAAGAACAGTGGGTTCAAAAATCAAAATTCAGTTATGGAGCCCAGAAATCTGCTTGTTGGCTTCTCCATGCCATCTAGATAAGAAATGGCTTAAAACATATCAGAACCTCCTAGAAGCACTGCGGTTCCTTATTACAAAACTGGAGACAAAGACCAGCTTTTATGCAACAGTGAAAACTTTCAGGCCATACATCATGCAGTGGATTGATGCTGAGATTGTCTCCTGGAGAACAGCCTTTATTCATTCTCCATCAATGAATGCTACAGAATGGATGATAAACTTGCATGTCGAACTCTAAAGTTGCTGTTCAAGTTGCTTTATGAAAAAAATAAAAGCGGTTGATTATCTAATACCCAATACAACAAAGAAAATGCAGCACCTTCTTTCTCGCATGTCTGAGGTAGAGAAATTGGCTAATGAGTTTAATCCACTTACCTTGAAAGAAAAAGTAAAGTATTTGCAAATAAGTTTAAATGAATTTTCAATGAAAAAATTTATGAGTCATGGCCTCTGTGTTATTTTAGGAAAAACAAGCAATTACACTCAGTTCTAACAGGTGGAGTAATGACTTTTTCACCTGTCAACTGACAGCTTAAAATTCCCACACATGTAGACCATTTCTGTTTCATCTTTTCTTTGAATTTCAGCTGCTTTGCTTTTCAATGCCTGTGCTTTGCTGGTGTCTCCTTTGTGTCTGAAACTCTCACACTGAGTTCCGCCTCTTTGGTGCTGGGCTTTCTTTTCACAGTGACATTTCAACATAAACAGTCAATATTCATTACCTCAAAGGAGACTTCCCTCCTATTGCTGACCAATTAAATACCAGCTGAGTTAGGCAGACAAAGGTAAAGAAGCTGTAGCACAGGATTGGCTTGGAGTGTATTTCTTCTTCCCTTAACAGAAAAAAAAATAAAATGTATTCCAAACAAAGAATTGATGATATTGGGAAAATCCAAAGCAGAGCAAACCAGTTTCTTCAGAAGTTATGCTTCGCCTTTTTATCTTGCATAGTCCTTTCCTAGTGTTATTTAGTCTGTAGGCAGGAATAGAAAAGATGCATACGTATCACGGGGACAAAGGCAGATCACAGGTATTCCACTACAACCCCAACTTTGATGAAATAGCAAGGACGTAACAAAAAATAACATCTTATGTTTGATGCCAAGAGAAAGGGCTTTTCCCTTTTCATTTCTCAGATGTGAATAAGGTTCAGATGTGGTTTGAATGTTATTGTATTACATACAGTTCAGCAAAGACTGCTTCGTTTTGTGTTACGTAAGGTTCAACTCTGAGAAGGAAAATGCCCACCTAAATAGATCATGGGCAGGGGTGAAAAGGTATGCTAAACTAACGGCTGATGAGAACAGCCTGCTGACAGACCGCCTGGAGGCTGATAAACCTCCTTCTCTGGCAGGGAGTGGGAGGGGATGGGCATCAGTATCATTCACTGTCTCCAAAACGTAGGCACAGCCTTCGGGGGAAGGAACAGTCCGACCCATGGCAATGCGATTCGAGCGTTCACGTAGTTTCACCTGCAAAGCGCAGGAGCACTGAATCATAAAAATACCTCCCTGAAAAGGACTCAGAGAGATCATCTATACTGCATACCTGCCTCAAGGCAGGATCAGATACCTGAACTACTCCTGACACTTGTTTGTCCGACCTCTTGTTGAAAACCTCCAGCAGCAGAGGCAATCCATGCCAATGCTTAACTATGCCTACAAGTTATTAAATTCTTCTTACTGTCTAAACTAGATGCTTTTTTGCTAAGACTTAAGCCTGCATAAACCCAAATAAACCCAAATCCAGAGAGAAGACCATCGGCCTAAATAGTTTTGGCCCAAATATTTTTCAAAGACTTTCAGCATACGCGTCAGGTGTTGGGCGATGAGGACTTTCAGAGAACAATTTAAAGAAAACCAACAGTAATGATTTACAATCTAAAACAATGCAGAAACTCAATTATTTGTCTTAAGAAATGCAGTAGGAGAATAACCTAGCAAAGAGAATGAAAAAGTTTGGAATATGACAGTACAAAGCTCAGCAGCAAATGTGATGCTAACAAAACCGAGCCTGAAATCAAAGGACTTAATGATGGCTCAGTATAAGATCAGGCTGAATTGTCACAGTCTGAAATAGCGTCTTTAATGATATGAAATAGTTCTTGCATTTCTACATGAACGTGCAAGTATTTTCTGTTCCCTTTTGTGAAATAGAGATTTCTATAGCACAAAAGGGCCCAATCCCACAGCCTACCCTCAGTGGGAGGTTTGCTTAACCAAGAAATGCAATGTCAGGCTTTCTCAGAGGGTAAAAACAATACAAAGAATTGGTGTGGATGCTTTATGTAAAGGTAACAGCTTGAATATCCAAAAGCATCCAAATGATTTTTACTTAAATGGATGTGACATTGCCAAGAAAGAAACTTTATCCTCATGAGAGATCTTTATTAGCCTGGGTACTTAACCCTAAAGATGAGGAGAATTTAATAATCACAGGGTTGTTTTCTTCCTCTTTCTTTCATTTGTGCAACCAGCAGCTAGAGGGCACAAAAGAATGCTTTTACCTTATGATCTATCATATAAAAGAGCTCTACAGACTGAATAAACAAAACAAGAAATCAGTGCTAATATCATAGTACATTACAAATTTTGTTTAGAATCTTAATCTGTATTCTCTTTCGCAAGAAGCAGTAACAATTCAGAGAGACAATTGCACGACAAAGCAGGAGACTAACCAAAGGCCTTTATCCCACTAAGAATATGTATTTAAACCCCAGAACATAGCAGGTATTTCACACCGCATACACTCTCTGTGGATATGGTCATCATTACTTGCCTTAACTGTTTTGCAAAGCTCTTTGTTTAAAACTAATATAAACACGTATTTAACCTCCTTCATTCTTACATCTTAAATATTAATGCTGGCTGTGATTCTGCATTAATAACAGCTATTATTTTTGCATTAATAAGGAGCTTACAAGAATAAACATGGAAGTCATAGTGCAGTCGTCCTGTCAATTAAAAAGAGAGTCAGTTGTAGTTGCAGAGGGCTTTATCTTATCATTTCACTCAGGACATTCCCAGGCTCGTGGATCTGATCTGAACAGCTCCAGTGATAATAAACATGTAAGTACACAGAAAACCACCATGGCAAGAAAGCCACAAAGGAGGTTATCAGTGAGTTGCCAATTTTGGAATCCCCCGCTTTGGAAAGAGCATTATCACCATAAATGAGGTCATTTACGTGGACAGTGTGAGCACAGAGCTTGACATTTTTCCACCAGAAATCCTAATAACCCCAGGAGGGGTCACATCTGTTGCTGTACTATGAAATGGGTTGGACCTTAATAGCAACGTGTGTATTTGTATGTGTGTATATATATACATATAGTTAAAAAGCAAAGCAAAACAAAGACCCTTTCCCTTCACCCCTAATGAACTGCACCAACCCCTTAGGCTGAAATGACTTGGATCCGGATAGAGTGCCATTTGCCAAATTGTAAATTGCCTACATTTATTTTGGGAGTGCACTAAACAGAGTGCTAATTGCCTTGTTTAGCACTTTCCCTTCTTTCATTTGCACTGGTGTAAAATCTTAGTAAATTAACTCAGGATTTTATTATGTAGGTAGCATTTGAACAACTGAATCAGTGAGAAAGCAGCATCAAAGGACTGATAAAAGAGGAGTTGACTCTACCCAGAATGCCATTTATATGTCCCTTGAATTAAAAAGGATGAAATTAACTTTTAATCCTTTTGCTTTTCATATAGCTGATCTTAACATAACATGTATTACTCAGGCATTTTATTTGCATTTACTCATTTTAAAATGTTAATAACTGTGGTTGCAAGCTTACTGTATGGGAATGTGCAGTTGCTTGTATTCATATACATAAGCGTGTAGGATTCCTTAGTAATTTTTTTGAACCGCAGCCAAAGGCAGACTTGAGGCTTCTGTTTATTGTCAAAGAGAACACCCTGAAGAGCAATTCCATCTAACTGTTCAGTGGGCTATGCAAAATTAGCTGGTGGTCTCGCGCTTGTCCAGAGCACCAACGGAATCTTATTTTTACATAACATCCAAAGAGAAATTGAGGGGGGAAAAAATGATCACCATCTTCTCACCTCTACAATAATCATCTTTCCTTCAGGGAAATGAGAACTGTATCGTTTATTCTGGGGACAAATTCAATGACATTATATATAAACAGGGTGGTTTAGATTGAAATCTTCCACCAGCAAGATTTCCCCTTAAAAGCCATGGGCTGAGCCTTTCAGGGTGGCACCAGTATTGCTGGTGAACACAACTTCATTACAAGAGGATGCAGACCCAAGACCACAGAGCCAGTGCTTGGTAGAGCTGTGTTCTGTTCTGGACACGTGAACTGGACAAAGGCTATGATGGATTTCAGCAGTGAGGAAGTATTTGGGGTGTTCTACTGATAGAACTTAAAATTTTCATGAGTTTTGTCTTCAAATGCAGCTAAAAGCCTCACAGGTACAGAAATGAGAGACAAAAGCTTGTTAGTTGCTGTCAATAAAACACTGTGTTTACCAAAATATGATTTGTTCTCTTCTCCTTTCAGTTTACTGTCCTTTCAAATCATGTATTTGCATACATGAGGAGCTCAGTATCATAAAAGATATAAAAATTGATTGACTACATCAGAAGAAATTTAAGAAATTATTAAAAAGCAATAAGATATGGCTTTTTTAGTTTCTGATAGATTTTTTAAAGCCACTTTGCTGATTATTTTGCCCTTGGTGCTTCTGATTATAACGACAACAGGAAATACAAACCAGCTTAGTATCCAAAGTCAGCAAGTCCTGAATCCTTAGCTTCATATGTTCCTTTGGGTAAGTAACACATTAGATAATTATTTGTAGGTACCCAACCTTCTATACCTTAAGGTACCTTACTAAACAGAAAAATAAAAGGATTGCTCTACAAAGCAGCTTTTTTTTGGTGATATTTCTTTAGTTCAGTATCTAGACCAGCACAGTTTGGGAGGGTTCCAGATAAGTATCTGAACTTTTGAATGCTTCTCCCAACTGAATCGCCAAGCTATTTGACGTAACTCTATTATTATTTAACACCTGGCTGCACTGCTGTTAAGTGCCCTGTGAATAAAATAAGATACTATTTAGTGTGTGATGGCAACTATTTGCCAAGAAAACACAAGAAATGTTGTCTAATGATTTTCTGTAAATAAATTTGTAACAAAGTTCCAGAACCTACTCCTTATGGTACAAAGCTAAAGGAAACCAGGCTATATGTTTCTCTGACGGCACATACAGACATGCTACTGGGAATGCTACAAGAGTTAGTGGGTAGGAAAGAAGTAGGTTATAGCTTTATTATTATCTGTGCAAGAATATCATGGTTAATTAGGATACATTATCCCCGTTAATACTATTTCTCTTACATTACAGGTAACACAGCACTCATTCAAGCACTAGAACTCTGTGATGTTCACTGCTGACAACATACATAATGAAAATTTAGGCTCTGCATCTGGAATTTTTTCATTGTAATCTGAAAGTGTTGAATTCAAAGTATTGAGGAAGAGAGAAAATGGGCACTGGAGAGGAAGCAGCCACACACCACATAGAGCCCAATGGATATAAGCACACTCTTTCCTCGAGTTGCTGCATAAATCTGGCAAAGATTAAATCAGTTCTGTCAATTCAGCCGAGAGGTGAGCCACTGAGCCCACAGAGAAGGGAAGCACATGTACTAGAGAAGTACATGGGTTGAGTAGTTCTGAAAAAGGACCACTCAAGCCTAAGGAGAGAATTTTGTTTTTAACCAATCCTCTCCCATGTTTGAGCACTTTGTCCTTACACTTTCAGGAATAAGCTTTCATGAATTAATTTAATACTGAAAAACAAATATAACCAAACAGCTGCTTTCAAGTCCTTTGTGTTTAGGTATTTAGTTACAAAAAATATTTAATACAGCAGAAAAAATACACTAAGGGGAACTTCTCTGTGAATGTAGTACAGAGATTTCTAGGTTCTAATATAGTCCCTGACATCAGGCAAAATCAATGTTCTAAAGAATCTCTGCCAAAAACTTTCATGCAGAAGAACAGGTCACCATTAACATTTCAAGCAAATGCTGCCCACCTCCACCTTGTAAAAGAAGGCCATTAATAAAAATATATATATTACTAGTGTTAGAAAATGCAAAGTATTTTACAAGTCTGTCAATATAGTGCCTTCTCCACAACAATTTTTACTTCATATTACCAACAGGATTTTCTCAAAATACATAGCCTTCACAAAAGAAACAATCCAAGCATACTGATTACACTAATAACATAAAACTAACCCAGTCCAGGTATCCTACAGGAACCAGTTTTGATATCCCTTCTTTGTTCAAGAGGCACATTTGTGTTGGTAAGTTAATTTTCAGAATCAATTCTAGGATTAGTGCTTCCTCCAATGCCCTTCCTAAGTAAATGCTTTGTTGGACTACAAGGTATTTGCTTTCCTAAACTAATTTAGAAGTTGGTTTAGAAAACAGAAGTGGTAGGAACTTACAAATTTTCTTGGGACCTTTTATTAGTTATTTTTTATATTTATATTTTTTATATCTTCCTTACAAGCATCTACAGCAACTATTATGACATACCCCTGGCTATTATAAACAACACGTGTGCATGAATGTATATGAAAAAAAATTAATGGAGTGGAATTTACACAGTGTCAAAATTGTGGGTGGCATTTCCCTTTGGCTGTGAAGGGCACATGCTAATTTTTAAGTATCGATCACTTTCTGTATAAGATCACTATCACAGTAAAATCTTCTACAATAATATGGCTAAAGGAGGTTCTAGATGTCAACAGAACTTTGTCTTACTCTCATTATCTAAGCACCATTTTATTTAAATTTTTCAACAAAAAATAAAATGATCTGGATGCAGAGGGGAAACAAAATGTTATTGTTTTTCAAATAGTTGAAAGTCTAATTAAGTCCTGAACTAACAATGAAATGTTATAATATAAAGTCTTAGGAACCTGAGGCAGGAACACAGCTTTAAGGAAAGCCTACAGTGAGAACAGATACTAAATACACTTAGTATTGCTGCATCAACCTTATGATGATGGCAAAGGATACTGGAGTAACTCAGCAAAAAGTATTTGTGCAGTGCCTGATTTTATAGGGCTCACCTGGATTTTTAGGGACACTGTTTTCTGTCCTGCCAGAGGCTTCTTATTTGACCCCAGCTTTGGCTTGATACAGATGCTTTTACTCAATCAAAACACCATGGTACCTGGAAAAAAAGCACCATTTTTTAATCAGTCTTAGTACTTGCAATGCTGAGTCAGCAAAGCTTTGAGAAGACTCTGCTTGCATCTTGCACACCAAGTACACAGCTCTATCTTTATGAACTCCAGAGATGGCTTTTCTTAAACCAGACCTAGTAACAACGAACTTTTTCAACTGAAAGAAACCTCAGAAAAATTACAGAATACAGAAAAGAGAATGAAAAACTCGCAAAATTCTCTCCCTGCCTCTTGTGTCCTTATAAGGTTGGTCCTTTCCCTCAGGCTTGCTCTCAGATCAGCAGCTCAGTGACTTTCTAAATTTTGACAAGTTGCACACAGTCCCCTGGCTCCCCACGAAGCCCTGTACTTTCATTGCCTCCGAGTCCTCTCTATTCCCTGTCCTCAGCAGCATCTCGGCCTTAGCCCTTGCTGCAGGGTCCCTTTTCCCCTACCTCGTCTTCTGTGATCATGCTCAGATACTCTTGGGTAAGGAGTAATCTCCCCTTATTCCAGAGGGTTGACGTGGAGGACAGCAGTCAGGAGAAGTTAAACATCTCCCTGAGGGAGCCTCACAGGCTGTGCATACATACTGACTTACACATAATAAACTACAAATACAGCAGGTAGAATAAAATTCACTACCTCTAGGCTATTATTTCATAAATTATACCCTTGAAGATATACCATTTCAGTTTGCCAAGTCTGCAGGAAAGCAGCTTTCCACAATGGACCTGATGGAAATCCTGCCTGGACCTGGAGCGTGAGGGAAGCTTATGGGTGACATCGGAGGAGCCTGAACTTCCCTCACTGCTCTCATCAGTACAGACCCCGACATGTCAAAACTAGCTATGAGATCAAGTCATCACATTGCTTCCACACAACACCGCCACACAAAATCTGGCTGTTTTTTCACCTACAAAGTGCTTCCCTCAAGAAATACAATATAAAAATCGAGAGTATTGGTGAAAGTGTTTGGTACTATTTCCCAGATTGCGTGACGGTAAACGACTGCCCAAATTTGAAATGATTTGCAGAGTGCTAGAAACAGATTAGTGACAGAAAAGCAGTGGCTTCCATAGCTCCTTATGCCCATTTCTGATCCCCCAGCAGCAACCAGCGGTCCCTGCTGGGTAAGCATTGGCAGCATTTGATGTTCAGCCGCAAACGATGGCCGCGCCAATGAGAACCGGTTAAGGGAGGCTTGATATTTCATTTTGGTGGGCAGGGAAATTAAATCTGCAGTTTGTGACTCTTAGGAAATTAAGTCTCTATTAGGAAAGGGTTAAAGACAGATTATGTAAATAGGGATATTGTTATTTGTCCCGTATGTAGCACTGTGAAGACTGCTTTCTCTCCCTCCCTATTTTTTTTTTTTTTTAAGTTTTTCTTTTCCACAAATTGAGAGATTAACCTGGTCTCAATTGAAATGGCAGCCCATATCATACCTTCCCTTGATCTCACAGCATGGCTAATAACAGCTGGGGCCTACCAAGCAGGCTTCTTTATTTTTCCTTTATTGTTCCAGGCCACACAACCGTGAACCTTCAGCATGTTATGTACTTAAGCATGGTCAGGTTGATGTCATTATTTTCTTATTGTTGCGGAGCTCCCTGGGTGTTTGCCCATATTCATAGAGAGGGGCTTGTGTGCTCTTTGTAGGTTAACCTTTTAAAAAGGAGATGCTCGACCACTTGCAAATGTAGCCCAGGGCTGTGACATTGCACTAGGCCGATTGGTACGCTTCAAAACACATATTAGCACCACTTGTGCTATTTCATCTTTCTTTTTAATTTTAGCCCAGTCTTGTTAGATAAATCTTATCTGCGCCACAAGTAAATGCTTGATAGAGCACATTTTTAAAGCCTTTAGAAGAAGGGGGTGGAAAAAAAAAAAAAAGTGTGGTTTGTCTGGGTCACTGTGTGCTTTGTCTAAGTATAGGCAGAGCTATTTGCCAGTTTATCTGTCCGCTGTCCCTCCGTCTATCTCTCCAGCTACCCCGCAGCAAACAAGCCATGAGCATTAGTGCTGAATTGTGCGAGCTACAGGGAAAAGTGGTTCTCTGCATGAACCATAGCCACAGTTAGCTTTTACAATCCTATAAAAATTGGTCTACTTGCTATCAGTTCAGCCTAGGAAGCAAGCAGCGGCTCTCAATCGCCTCCAGGTCTGATGTAAGCACCCCACAATATTTCCGTTTAAACTACAGTGGATAGAAGACACCTATAAAAATATTAATTAGCTCCAGTTGACACCAGATGCAGTTAACATACTGTGTGCCAGCTCTGAAATACTAGAGTTTTTATTAGGTAAGCTAATGTTTATTGCAATCATTAAAGTCTGAGTAATAAAAGGCTGAGCCTAAGAACGATGATTTCAGGTATTATTCCTTCCACATATCAAACCTAAGTTTGTTAAATCCTACTTCCAGGGTTAATTATTTTGGAAGTCATATCGCAAATACAAGCTTTCAAAGAATTTGGCAAGATTTTTTCATGCACTCAGCAGGCCAAATGGAAATGAGTTAGGGGGTGAATCTCTGCTGGTTTCAATGAATTTTGGCCTTGTAACTTTTAAATGAAGCAGATACAAACAGCAGCACAGATTACAGGCTTAATGTCTGAATTACTTCAGTAGCGTCAATTATGATAATGATAGTCCTGACACCAGTGTATCCTTCTCTACAGTTTCTTTTGTAGACTGGTTGATCCTTTGCTTTTTTTCAACTAGAAGGTCAGGAAGGTGAGCTGTACAGCTGGGCAGCAAGCAGCCTTATGTATCTGGGTCACTGTCAGTGCCCCAAAGGTGTATCTTAAGTTACTGGTGTAATGGGAAGCGGGAGGCTGCCTGTGCTCGTACGCACAAGGATCAGGTTTATGGTTACCACCAGCCTGAACACACAACTTGCCTTTTCTGTAAAACCTGTGGCACACAGGCAGGAGGTGAAACAAAACGATGCAGAAATCTTTATAGGATGGCGATGGACTGCACTGGTCTTCACATCCATAATGACACCTTTGGAACCTCCGTTTGTCATTACCAGATACAATCAGGGTTGTCTCCTTAACATTTCTTTCAATTCCTGTAGAAAAGACAACCGACAATTAGACTTAAATTTATATCAGTTTTTTGGTACTTGTTTATAACAGAAATATGATTTCACAAGCTACAACAGTATGTATGTGCACATATCTAAGCACAAGAGTAGGTTTGTCTGAATCCTTCGCATGGTTGTGGTGTGTTTGGTCACACCGATCATGCTGTGATGCCTTACTCTTCAGACTTGAGTTTATTGAGCCGGATCCAAAGAGTTCTCTCTGGTCTGCCTGGGAGGAAAGAGCCCACATACAAAATACTCTTATCACATGTCTGAATTTCCCTGGAAAATCTGGCTTACTCCAGAGCAGAGCTAGAAGGACAGCCAACATACAATTGTTTGAATGGCCAAGGAGTTTGAGCCTAGTGGGAGTCTCAAGTCCCAAGCTAACAGGTGGGGGACAGCACAAAATTGGCACTGTGGTGCCCTCTTTTCATTTTCAGATGTTATTTTATTGTCAAAAGCCCTTGTTAGTCTGCAAGATAATACCCAGTAATACTCTGAATTCATTTTTCTCTGACATTTTGTACCTTAGAAATTTCTCCTTTGCTGTGCAAGTAAACTTAATGTTCAGGTAAAACTGAATATTTCTTTCTAGAATGAGATGTTCTGAGTAACTCTTTTAATTCCCCAGAAGCTGTGTGCTCTTGTATGCATGTATATACATTTGCAGGTATGCACACACATATATATGCTTCTACTGACATGTTAATGTTGTCCTTACTTCAACTTTGTTTAACCAAAAAATGAAAAAAAGTAAATAAAATTAATATCTTCCCTACCTGTATTTTAGCAATGCAGTTGTAGAGAATGACACACTGGTTTTGGAGTGCAGCAATGAACTATGAATTAATTAAAACCTCATCAGTCTAATCTTTGAATATCTTAAGCAAGGTGGTACCCTCTGAATCGTTCTTTGTACACTTAAAATATCCCATTTACCTGAAGCTCAGTTTTTAAAACGACTTTAATCTTTTTCCAGATAGGTACAGCTCAGCTATGTGAAACAGCACATTGTATTAACATAGGTTTATTTTTAGTGAAGGCATTGAGGATGTTGTCATGCTGAGACCTAGGGTCATATTGCGTGGTATATGAATTTAAAAAATTTAAAAAATAAAAAATAAATAAAAATTAAATAAACCTGTAGAAAAATCAATGGTTTTCTCTTTATACATAGTCTTAATTTTTGTAATTTGGGGGAAACCAAAAAAGGTTTCCAATTTTACTGGCAAATTTCCAGTCTCTCTTTTCAAACCTTCTGGTTCCATCAGAACCCAAGAAATGACACTTCCAGAAGACGTTCTTTACTATGAACCATGGGCTACCATTTGGAAAATGAGACATGAATAGGATGTCCTTTCAGATAGCAGCATGGTCTGTTTGTGATTCCATAAGATCTTTACATATTTTAAATGATATTCAGAAATATGCTTATGCTTTTTTTTTTTTTTAAGATCTTATTTTCTTATGTGAACTCTTTTAACAAAGGTATTACGCTAAGTATAAAAGCTGTCCAATTTTTTTCCAACCTTTTGCTTCTCTCTAAACCACAGTCATTTTGTTAGACATTGAAAATGTCTTGATTTAGTTGTCTTGCTATTTTGGGCCTGTCCTGCCCCCTGCAGTGGTAATAAGGATGGGGCTTCCTGCTGGGTCCTGAAGAATACCATTTCACGGCCGCCACATAGCTGGCGGCTTTTATTTATGGAGCCAAGAAAATGAATGGGTATTAGTGTCCAAACATTTCAACATGCTCCTGTGGCCATGCACAAAAGGGACTGATTTGCAGCAAATTTCCACTTATTTTCCAAAAGTATTTACCTTGCAGAAGCTTGGCTGATCGCTATAATGGCATAGCAGAGGGGAAAAATGACCATTTCAGAACCCAATTTTTATATATGTTTCTGAACCTTAAAAGTGCTGTACTTCTTCTGAATAAAGATAATACTCTTGGTTGTTAGGCTTTTATGGATATGTGGCTAATGCCAGCCCTTTTTCCCTGTGTGTCTTTACAACAGATGAAATAGGCATTACCTAAAAGCAGAAAGCTTACTCTGCAGTGGGGACTGCATGGGTGAAGGTTCTTGCAAAAGACCCGAGTAAAGGTTCTTTTAAGCACTTTGAATGGCACCCAGCATGGTACAGCCAAGAGGTGCTCTCAACACCCGTACTTTTACCTGCCCACTGGGGGCAGCACCGGGTGTATTTTACACCTCTCCGAATCTACCCCAGGAAATCTGGAGAAGACTTTCAATTACTGCTCCCCTGAGCAACTGCAAGAAACCCGCATCACAAGACTATATGGACAAAAATTGGTGAGATTCATAGCCCGATACTATGCTGACAAAAACTGGTGAGATTCGCACATGACCTTTAAATCACTGAAATTTAATAACCGCGAAGGGTTATTAAGATACGGTTGCTGAAAGTTCTGTCCAGACTGCAAAGTTCAAGAATGCGATTCAAAGTCTTGTGCTCGTGTCTTCTTAAATAGTTCCAGATGAGCTTTTCGGGAAACAAACTTTAAGTGCAGTCAGCATGTGGGTGTTAGGTGATACAAAGGCTTAGTTGGATAAAATGAAGACTATTCTTAATTCTGCAGGTGTTTGCAGGTACCATATTTCAGACGCAGTTCTATGAATACGCACACACAGGTGGAGCTGATATGCCTGAAGGTCCCCACCATCATATTTATAGGAAGGCCACAACAAAAAGGAAACATGGATTATTTGTACTGTAACATCATTTCTTCAAAGTTCCCAGCAGTTAAGAAGTGAAGTCTAGATAATAGAATCACACCACTGCAGTGGCTGCTGTACAAGTTTATGCAGGTCACCAGATATTGCAGTCTGCAACCCTTGAGTGTAAGTTTCAAATGAAACAATACAGGAAAGGAAAACTTGTCAGTGACAATATCCTTAGAATATTTTTTCCATTTTAGAATTATTTTTTTTTATATAAGATATTATACTAGGTATAAACTATGTTGCTATTGTTTATAGTTGTCACCTGCACTGAAACGGAAAACTGTCATGAATTATTTCCAATTTGATTAGCTCCATGTTGTATTTGCTGACGTTTATCCTGGAAATTTGTCTGGCAATTATAAGAACACTCCTGATTTAGCTCCTGGTCGCAAAGCGTACCTCTCCTTCCCCTAAAATCAATTTATGTAAGAAAAACAAAAGAAGTGTTCTATTTCACCATAATGTTTGAATATCTTCCAGAGTAAATAAACCCATAAGGAAAAAAAACCCTGAAATCCCAAAAAACCCTGAAATCCCAGACGTGCAGCAGCACATCTGGAGCTGCTTCATAGTTTCAGCAATTGTTCCTTATTCTGTTGCTTCCTATTTAGATTCATTCTACTCAGAGGCTCCGTCTCCTAAATCTATTCTCATTCAGGCAATCCTAAAGAAACAGTGCAAAACATGGGTAAATCCTCTGCAATGAACAACTCTTCCTCCTCCTGTTATCCTACCTTCAACTGCTGCTATCAGTTTCACTGTATATATAAAAAAGAGACAGGGGAATGAAGTGGCGGAATAGAGAGCAGATAAATAACCTCATCAGTTTCAACATCCTTCGAACTATGCATGAGGCATAACAAGAAGAAGAGAGATGGGTACATGAGAGATCCTCTTTCCTTTCTTTACTCCCTAGAGTTTTGCAAGATTCTGCTCCTCTTCACACTGCATGGCAGAATACACCACGCACCAGAACAGCGTGTTGGGAGGAATACACAAAGGCTGCAGCTGGAAAAACATCTAGGAAAGGAAAACCCCTTTCTGTCTGCCTCGGTTTCTCCCACTGGGAATGGATATAACAAGGTTCACAAGGGAGTGTTGTGAGGGTCCGCTCTGAATTCTGGACACGTTGACTATTTTTGAAAGTTTCCCCTCAGTTTCTGGTCCCTCCTGTAGGCATGTATGATATTTAATGAAAACCTTAGAACACCTTTAGAAACTATAAATTACTTCACAGCTAACGTAACAATTTAATTTTCAGAAGTAATCAAGGCCAATCAAACACCAGACATAAATGACCCTTTTTATAACAAACTATAATTTTAAACATTTTAAAAATAAGAATATGCCATTAATTTCCTTAGCTCATAACAGTGCAATTAAGACTGTGAATTGATGAATTATTGTATTTTAGTCTGGTTAAGAAGAAACCATCCTGAAAACTCTCATAGAAAGTAGAGTATATCAAATCTTGTTCTTCCCACTAAGACCTGATTTCATTCCGTTGTAATGAAGCAGGCAAACTTTAACAAAAAAGAAGACCTTGCACTCTCTTTTGTTCCATTTTTTAATATATCTTTGTTTAGTCAATGATTGAGAAAGTCTAGCAAACCCTGCTCAAGGTCCTTTTTTCAGTCATTAGAAATGAATCATCCTTAAACCTCCACTTATTAAAAAGGTTTAATATTGTCAGGTTAGGAAAAAAAAAAAAAAAAAAGAGATAGAGACAAAGAAAGAAAGAATTTTTGACTTTTTTTTCTTGGGTTAAGAATTACTTTTATCTGACAATGGTTTTGCATGTTATGGCATTAATTTTGCAATAAATTACAGTGCAGGTAGGTGGAATTACTCACATTGCTTGACCAAAGTGTCTGACCTAGCCAGACCTCTGATTGATGAATAGTTTTTCATTTTGTTCTACTAGTCCTATCAGACAAAATCGAAAAACTGGGTGAAAAAGATCCTATTTCATGTAATAGCATTTTGTTATATATCATTAGCACTTAATTCTGTCACCAGTGCCATGTCTGTGTTAACTAGGCTTTTCAACTCAATCCTTTCACACCTCAATGTGACATTCATCTTGGACAATCGATGCACCAAAACTCTTGGTCCCAAGGAGTGAAATAATTCATAGACTGCTGCTATGGAGTGACTCGGCCCGCACCCCCCAAGAGGAGGTCTCTTACAAAATTTAAAGTGTGATTACAGCATGATTAGGGCTACCTTTGATCTCGGTTCCTTAAGTATAAGTCTCAGTGTAGCATTCTCAATATACGCTTTAGGGAAGACTGAGTACAGGCCATGCAACTTTGGCTATTCACCTGAGTAGCTATTGCATACTGAAGTTCCCATAGCTGTTACTTCTCTGCTACTGTTATCCAAGATACTCAGATATCATTTAGTTCAGACATGTCTATCTGTAGTATTACACTCTTTATAGCTGCAGACAGTGTCAGAAATTTAGGCTTATTCAGGACCTCCTTTCAGCATGTCAACTAGATTTTGGTGAACTTTATGCTTGCACATCGATTGTTTCTTCTATTTAGGCCAGAACTCCTGCTGAAGTCCAACCTTGCCTGGCAACCACGATAGTTAAAATGAAATCAAGTGTTGGCCTAGAATAAGGCCTAGAGTACTATGAATAAGCTCAATGAGTAATACCAAACTCACCCTGTCCCCAACACATCACATCTCCCGTCACTCTGCTCCAACCAGCATTGTGGATAAGACAATCATACACATGACTGTGGATGATTGGCTTAAAACTTTCAACCTCTTTTCTATAAAGCTTTATGGCAACATCACAAGGTCTACAAACCGTGTTTTACAAACTGGGCACTCATAATAAGAGAACTCATGCTAATGCAAGTAGGTCTTCTGTTAAAGGTGTACCAGTGGCTTACATGAAACCCTGTGCCTTTGGCAAGTATTTATAACTGAGCTGAATTTCACTCAAGGTAAATGAAAGGCAAAATATTCAATGAGCTGGTTTTGCTTTGCAGCTGCAGTTTTCTTATTGCCAGTCTTACTGTTTGCAAGGGAAGAATGAAGCAGCAACTCATACACTAATAAGACCACACAGTTCTGGTAGTGGGAATTTCAGTAGGTGGCAAAGCTGATCAAAAGTCAGAAAATAGGTTTATGAAACTTTAAATGTTCTATGTCAAAGGGCTTAAAACTTATAAATTTTTCATCTTTGTCAACACTTCCATGGCTTTTAATCAGAATCACAAAATACATGTAAGAAATATTTATGTTCTGCAGAAAAATATAGATTTAAACTACCAGCTCATGCTTGCATTGTGGCACTACTTGTTCAAATTATCCTTGGTGCACAGACCTCTCACAGTTCATTTGTAAAATCATCCCAAAGACATCTTTTATTCTAATTCCCCTTCCAAAGTGACTCCCTCAAGAACTGAATTAACAAAACTACTTTTTTCTTTGGAAGAAGTTTGGTTCTTCTCCAAACCAGCCAGAGTTCATGGAAGAGGCAAGGATCAATTGAAATGACCTAATTACAGGATCAGGCCCCTAATTTATGTGAAGTTTTTATTTTTACATTTCATGCTACAACAGCATTTAACCATGTTTTCCACATGCTTTTGCTTTTCAACCAAGGACTATTGTTATAGTGTCCCTATCTTTGTCCCCTTCCTCACTGTTTTGATGCCAGCACGCTGGGTCATGTGCTATTTGGACTGCAAGTTCTTTGAAGCATAAGCTGGGTATTCCTGAACTAACAAGATGTACTTAGCAAAAGCAGGAGGTAGGTAACAGGCAGAACCTGGTGTCCTAGAGACACTTTTTTTTTCATCTTTCTCTCTACAGAAGTGGCTGCCATTAATTTTGAAGATCCTGTTTCTGACTTTTATCCTAAGTAATGTCTTGCTTGATTGGGTTTTCTTTTATAGTTGGGTTTCTTTTCATGTTAACTGGGGTTTTTTACACCTGGCATCTGTCGGAAATCTTCGTCTGAATTAAAGTTACATTGCAAGTGCCTTACCTCAGTTGCAACGAATCTATATCCAAAGACATTCCATTGGTTCCACTGGCACCAGTCCATATGTGCACAACTGTAAATGACATGAAAAAAATTTGGCCTCTGATATGAAAAACGCTATTTATGCACTTTCACAAAGGACAAAAGTCTTATAACTTCGGGTCTACACAGAAATGAGACACAAATATGTTAGTGAAAAGCCCCAAGTTTTCTAAATGTAGATGAGCACAGATTAAGAAAGCAGTAATTAATTTCCTTTGACCTCAAGCTGAAATTCCTTTCTAAAGCTGTCATAAAGAGAAAGAGGCCAGAGAGAAGAAGTGAAACTGTGTAACAATGCAATTAAACCCTTGTAATGAGGTCAGCCATTGGACTTGTTGCAACTGATATCATTATAGCAATGAGGAGGCATTATACGATGGCCTGATTTTTTACAGGATTCATTTTTTTCTTTAACTCTTTAACAGGCAGATATATATTCTATAGCATCATAAAATAATTGTTAGTGACCAGAAGAGTAGGCACAGGCTTTCCGGTCTTACTAACACTATTTCATAACTTCTAGTAATGAATGCATGAAAAAAAATCTTGACGGCAGTGCAATACAGGACAACTTGGATGCAGACAACCCTTCACCCCAACACTGTGTCATATTTGCTGTCAGAGCTTCTGGAAAGTGACTTCACTCCTTCCAACAATGGGAAAGAGTAACTTTTAGCAATCAGCTGACAAGTGGTGATGGGTAAGACTTGACTCCCGTGGGAGTGACGGGGCTCAAGGAAAACATGAGCAGACCTGCAGGACTAACCTGAACCAGAATGAATCTCAAATAGTCTGGATCTCACTTGAAACTTGCTTATCCGTGGAAGGTGCTGGGAAGAGATTAGGCTTCGCTGGAGAAGTATTCATTGGTTTCACGTGGTCTGCAAACATCAGTTTTGATTGCCTGGCTAGGCATGAAAAAGAAATAAAAACTTGTGAAACTCAGATTTGGACCCACATTGAAGGAGATTTAGGTAGGTTATATTTTACATAAAGCTTTCATTAGATAAACAGTTTTTCAAGTAGAAATCTAAACTGCAGATATTTTCTCTTTCTGGAGGAGGTGTTCTAAGTATTTGGCCTGCAGATGACAACCCCCTCTGTTATTACCTCTCTGATTTACTTGCATCCCCTACAGTCGAACCCACATTATCCATGTCCTCAGCAGCTATTCATAGATTGGTACAGTGGAAGTTCTTCCTTCAGAATGTTTATATGAGTGAATCTTTCCTAGTCTCTGTCAGGTAGAGCTTGGATATTTAGCTTTAAGAGATGTTTCAGGGTTGCGAATCCAAAGTGCCTGTAGGTATTTCCATCTTATCAGAATATTTCAATGATACCCTTCCCCCTATTTCCAGGGAAATACTTGTTAGTTTAAGTGTCCCCTTGCTCAGATGCTGGTTCCTAGCTTAAGACACCTTGCAATGGAACAGAGATTACATACACTGAACTCAGGACTGCGTATTCAACTGTGGAAACTAGGGGACTAGAATCACTTCTTTCAGTTTACATACCAAGGAAATCTTTGAATAGGTCCAAATTTTATCCAGTGCTTTCCTGATGAAGTTTTTATGGCATCATCAAGTTCCATACAGTGCTGAAGGAAGGTTCTCGTATCAGAAGCAGATGCTTCTTTAGCCTGTTGCAGATCTGCAGGCACTAGGCAGAATTAAACTACCTTACGTATGAGAAAGGCTTTAAGAAAAGCGAAAGATAGACCACTTTAATTACTATTCTAACTGGAGGAATAAATTTGCAGAGTAAGGAGATAAAAAGTTACTGAAGAAAAATGTTAGCTTATTGGGGCCTTAGGTAGTCAAAATCCAATTATTTCTTAAAAAACAACTGGAGTAAACCCAACAAAGGCTAAATGGAGGCATTTATATAACGCCACCAAGAGGAGATGATTGCTTGATGAAGAGTCTGTTCGTTGAGTTCATAGAATCATAGACTCCAATGGGGCAAAGAGATTTCAGACTTCAGCTGCCTCTTTCTTGAGACTTCAGTTCTTCCAGTCCTTGAAAATGTCAATGTGTGTATGAAAGCATAAAAAAGATATTCAAACTGCTATCGAACATTTCTAACTCTTCCTCCACATTCTTCAAATTGTTCAGATTAAACCAGCTTGAAAGAACTTTCAAGTACCTTTATCTTTTCTGAATAAGTTCACCATCCCCTGTGTGCATATTATACTTTTAAAAGAACTATTAGAAGACAGCTTACTAGCTGAAATAAAGAAAAGGCTCCATTTTCTTGCACTTAGATGACTGAGTCACCAGTTCAGATCTCTTTTCTTTTAATGGTGCGTAGAGTCATCATGTGCCTCAGTTTCCCCTCAGTGAGTATAATGCTTACTGACCTCTGCAGAGAGCTGCAAGCTTTCTGTTAACCTCTGCATTAGGTGCAAAGCCATAGCATTATTAAAGATATTTTAAACAGAGACAGCTGAGTGATGTCCTATAAATTGTCATTTCTCTCCAAATGGACCACAATATAATATTTCCTCCAGAAATGCATTTATTATTTAACACTTTTCTGTGAAAGGTTTCTTTTACATTGCAAATGCTCAGAGTTCTTTCATAGGTCTTAGACTATTGACCCTTTACCTTAAAACATGCTATTAATGCTTAACACTGTTATTAGTATTCAGAGAAGTAATGATTGGTACTAAAATGGAAATGTGCAGTAAAAACACCTTCTATTTTGTAAAATAATTATGTAGCCTAATAATTATTTCATACGATTCTTTTTGATTGATAGGGAAAGGGCACCAAGAAGTTTGGAATCATGATTCTTTAAGGTCTACATTCAAATCACAGCCACCAACACCATTGTTTCCAACAGTTACATTTTATGAGAGCGGCAACAGGATGATCCCTGATGCTGTTTGGATGAGGGTTACATAAGATAAGGTATACTTAATTAGGCTTTTTTGTTTCTTTTTTTTTTTTTTTTTTTTGAATGGCAAGGAATTAGAAATCTATAAAGGGCAGTACAGCATTCTTGCAATTTCCAAGTCACTGGTACCCTGGAGGTCAGATATAGTTCAAGTTTGCAGTGAAGTGAGACTATCTCCTTCCACTCTGCTGTCATCGCACCTGACCCTAACCTGGTAAAAGCATCCCCAGTGGTGCCAGAGAGGCCTTTCCAGTCTCTGTGTATGAGCTGCACTGGTCTTTCACATTTAAGGCTGCCAGATAAATGTCAAATCGCAATGTTCTTTATGATGTTTAATGGGAACCAGGCTGAGAGTGCTTGAACTTGTTTCACTTTGGAGAAGTTTTTCTCACTTTGCTTAGACAGAAAAACAAGTTTTAGATCAATAATGTACATAAATGAAGTAAATTCACTGAGCTGGGCTTTCTTAGCTGATTTGCTGCTTGCTAAAAGAACCGGAAAACCTTTCCAACTGCATGCGTCTGTCTGCGTGTCGTACAGAAATAGCTACAAGATTATTACTCCGTGTTTTACAAAGATGGCTAGTTCTACCTCTACTCTTTTTTGAGTGCATAATATTAGAAACTTCTATAGCTGTTTTCAGCACAGATTTTCAGATTCTGAGGCAGCTATAGCTGAGAGTCTCTAGCACGCAGAACTATTTTTGCTGGGCCTTTTTTGTTGCTAGTATTTCCTTCCAACACTGCACTAAAATTGAAAATAACAAACTTAAGCCAGGTTTGCTACTCGAGATACTATGGCAATGGATTGAAAAAGAAAGCAAAATTACAGCTGCAAAGAAGCAGTATACATTCACCCAGATAAATTGTTTGCAAACATTTTTAAACAACTGTTAATGTTAATTGGGAAGAAGTACTGAGAAGTCTCTTGCATCCTAATGCTGGTGAAGACAAGAGCTGCTGACCTCTTTCCCTCTACCTTTATCGGCAGAGATTCCTAAGCAGGGAGAGAAGGGAGCCAATACCCACCATCACTGAGGATCCTGCTTATCCCTCAGTTAACCCGGGAGCCGTTCAGATATTGAAGTGGTAACCGCCACAATAAAACTTCAAGGCCTTTTTCAAGAGTCAGGGAGAGGAAGAAAGGAGATGGTCCTGCCAACTCCACCTCAGCTACCCAGCTGCGAATGCTCTGGGTGGAGCACAAGTGCTCTCCTGGATCCCTTCTTCTGTTCCTATATGACTACTGAAAGAGATCAGCAGTGCCAATAAAAGCAGTAAAACACCAGCAGGATCAGCAGTAGGAGCAACAGCTGGCCAGATACAAGAAAGGAAATAAAATGTACCATCTGAGGGTAATTAAGGGATTAGTTATGACTCATGAGTCACAACTCTTTTCTGGACAGACTCCTGCTTTGATCGAGCTACATATGGCCCTTTGCTCTGGTTCTGTGCTAGAAAGAGCAAAAAGAGAAACACAGGAAGCAAGCGTTAAATGGAAGCAGTAGGTGTGAGATATTCTGAGCTATTTATATAGTAACTACTTTGGGACAATTAGCTGGATTCAGAATTACATGTTTTACAACATAATTAAAATTCAGGTAAGTATTTACATTTGTAGAAGAGGTTATGGAATTAATAAAGACGAATGTCAGTCATTTACCTAAGATACTGCCAATGACACTAGTGAAAGAGATGGGAGATAGGGCTAAAGGAAATGTCAAATGCTTTTATGAATATTTTTTCACATTTTTTTTTAATACTGTTGCAGAAAATAACAACAAATTGAAATAACTGACTTATTTCAAGGCTGAATTTTTTCTGTTTCAGCTTCTATTAGCTCTAATCATGTGGGGTTTTTAAACTAGAACTTTTTGTTAGCTGTTAGAAATGTCTTGCAGACCACGAGCAAGTTAGCTCCGAGATTTTCTACAAGTTACGTAAACTCTTTAAGTATTTTTGTGATCCCAAATCCGTTCTCTCTTTCTTCTCAGAATCCTATGGTGATTGTTGTGGGATTTTGTTGTTGTTGTTGTTTGTTTTGCTTTTTAAGCAACTTTACTCTTTTTCAGCATTCTCTTTCTTGTCTGTCCAAGAATTTCACATCCCCTTTTGGATTAACTTGTGAATTCAGTTATGACTACCATCACTATTACTCTTTTCCAGAGGCTGTCCTTTCTCCAAGCTTATAAATATAATTTACATTCTCGTTCCAAGCTGCACGACTCCACATTTCCGTTTAGCTGTGATAATACAAAGTAATCTCTATATAACTAACCCATCCCTATTGTTATTTACAAATTAGTATCTGCAAATTTTATTCGGAGGTTTATATTCTCTCCAAAATATTAAGGTTGGGCTATATGCAGATCTGTGTGGAACCCTATTAAGAATACCCCAGTGAATGATGATTTCTCATTTATAAGCAGATTTTGAGATCAACTAACCAGTTTCCAATCTGCTTGGCAGGGGCTACATTGATTTCTGCATTACACTAATTTTTGTAACGAAACCATGCAGTGTCAAATGAATCACAAAATTTTCATTCTTTCAGAGCAATTACTTTTACCTGTTGGAGTTGATATCAATTCTAAAACTGTTTAATGATATTATAAGTCTGCTCTGACAGTGCTGTGGTTTCAGTTGGACCTGAAACTAGTTCACAAATATGTAGGAGTCTTTTTCCAGTGCTATCACACACATTACAACTCCTCCTACAGATTATGCAATGATGCAAGTGTACACCCCAGTAATAACAGTATAGGCATGTGGTTTCATATATGCTGAATATATAGAGAGCCTATATATAGAGGGTATATATTTAGCCTCTACTTCCATCACCCTGTGAATGTAATGCTAGAGGGAATAATTAAGGAGCAAGACTGCTTGACCCAGACATTGGTTGACCCGCCCGACAGGCTTTCAGACTGAATTCTCTGGCCTGCTAAAGAAGAAAGCCTCACAAAGTGTCTTTAAAGCAGCCATGGAAGACAAGAAGAGGGATCCCTAGCGACTCTGTGATGATGTAAGTCTGTCAGAGATGGCTCAGCTATTTGCCATCACAAGGCATTTCCTGCCCCCAGCATAAGAGGACAGTCATAAAGTCATATATGGAAGGCAGAATGGGAACTGAATGTAGTGAACTTCACTACCTTAGGGCCTTTGACAGCAAAAGTAGACTTTCCCCTTTGTAACCAGAACCATGTGAATCTGAATCTTCAGACCCTTGTGGTTTCCCACTTTGTTCTGTGGCTTTGACATACTAGGAAAATGTGTCTTGACGGTCTTGTTATCCAAACAATAAATCCATCACAAGCAACAATCTGTCACGCTTCTATTAAATCTAATTTATGTAGCACTGACCTATTTTCAAAATGGTTATCTGCCACAACCCAGTCCAAACAAGAGGACTGGCACCAGTAAAATCCGTTTGGTTTCTCAGATTGTGTTTGGTTTTTTTTTTCTGAGTCTTTCCTTTGCTGAATCTGCACCAAAAATACTGCCTGGAGGTGGCTTTGAGCTTTGACCATAAAGCTTGTGTGGAGAATGTACGTTTCACACAGGCTACTGAGAAGCCATCAGGTACGAAAAACTTCAGTTTGCTGATTGATACAGTGTGAATGAAAATCTCCAAATCTACTGCAGAGATGAAAGTCCTTGTGTTGATTCATTACTCACCTTCTCTCTATCGTTAGGAAATGTAAAACAGTACGTTCGCAGGAAAAGTATTCATTACTAGACCCCAAATGGAGCCTTTTGAGAACAGGGATTAAAAAGCACGTAAACTCCCTGTTTCCAATTAGACACAAATGTCTTTCTCTTCTTTGGCAATCATATGATTTGTTCTAGATGTGGCTGAAACAACACGTTTCAGCAAACTACTTGACAACGTTTTTGACCAGATAACTAATAGATTCATCTAATTAATTTCTGTCATGAATTAACCCCAGCTACCATGCCCCTACAAAAAAGCTTCTACAATACCCCTTTTCCAGAGCATGCCATACCCTTTACAGTGTCCCTGTGCTCCCTAGCAATTCCCAGCTCAGGGACTGAATGTAGGACATGGAGCGGAAGACAGTCAGGTCTAAAAAAAAAAAAACAAAGCCAGAACCTCCACAAGCCCAGTTGCCTTGCAATGAAAGTTCAGAAGGTTTCCAAGATTTCCACAGCAGGCAATCTCCAAACGACAGGCAAGACAATACCTCAAATCTCAGGCATGAATAGTGCAAGATCTTTTTCCCATTCTCACCACATTTTTATGATTCCTCTTGCTGTATCTTAAGTGTTTGGGGGGTTTTTCCCAGTTCGAAGGCATGTGGCTCATACATCCAACTTTCTTTAGAGAAGGTCTCCATATTTCAAAGACACAGTTTTTGAGGCTGCTAGGAAACTTTTCTGAAGGAAACCGTCTGCCAAATTCTGCCTTACGACTAAGGCTGAATTCCAACGGATACTCACTCATGATCACAGTAGAGTCAATGAGACTTCTGCAACTGATCATCAAGTTTCAGTCCTTTGTACACTGCAATTATTTTTTCCAGTAGATTTGCTTAGAGCCTGTTTTCCAATAAAGGATAAGGTTCAAAAGAAAATGTTAATGCTTTTCTTTCTTGACTGTCTGATCAGACTGGCTGGAAAGAAGGAATGGGTGTACAATTTTGTTGCTGTTAATTTTGTTAATAGTCTTGTGCTGCGACTTGTCTAGATGCTTTGTGACTAATGCTGGTCTTTTTTTTTTTTTTTTCCCACTGACATGCTCTTGCCAAGGATATCATTATGACATTCTGTAGTAACAAGCATTCTTCTGTTCAAATTTATATCAATTAGTTTGGGACAGTAATTCAATCGGACGGCCCACTGGATTTTGAAAGACTCGCAACGATGTCAAAGTGGCGACCTTTTTCCTCCACTCTCAGCCAAAAGCCATTTTTTAACAAGGAGCTCTTGAAAAGAAATGCCACTTTGATAATTAGTTATTGATCACGGACAATGCGGCGACGAATACCATCGGATTAGCCAGACGCCAGTGGGTCGCGACACGAGGGTTTCCTTATCGCAATAATCTATGAAAAGAAATATAGAATAAAGGTCATTAAGGCTTCTGGTTTGGGAGCATAACCCAGATAATTTAATGTCCTTATTAAAAATAAAAATACCAAACCATTCTGGATGCATTTAGTTTTGGAATGAACCTGTTAAAAAAAACTTCTGGCTAAAGAAAATTTGGGAAGTTACACTTAAAATTATTTTGATAAATTAACCCTGCTTTGACCAGCAGTTTTACCTCACTAAAACACCACTATCTTTCCCACCCTAAATTACCCATTAGAACCTATTTTGGATCTGTGCATAAAAACACCATAACAATTATAGACTTAAAAAATAATGGACTTTTTTTTCCCCATCTATTTCAGGAAGCACTTCAAGGCGTGCCTGAAATTGCTTCATATAAGTTATTTAATGGAGAAAAAATGGAGAAGAACAGTTTTTATTGCACTTAAAAGAGCAAAAAAGAGGAAGAAATCCATTAGTTCTAGGGTTTCTTTCCAGAATATTAATGAAACATAGCTTTGCTGAAATGTGCAAGAATATACAACTACATGTGCTATAATTTTGGCTGACTTGAGAGACTATTAGGTAAGTACTGAAGACAGACAACTATTTTTGAGGTATGAGGGATAATGTAAGGGTCCTGTTGTAATTGAACTCTTATAACACCATAGGTAATACCCATACATGATTGGACTACCCAGTACTTTGCATTATTAAATTGATTACTTACAGGCCATCACTTCAAATTCAGCACGGGGTTTCATTACTCTATAGGCTTGCCTAGAATAGTTATAATTTCAGCGTGCCAATGAGGTAGGGAAAAAACATTATGGTCAGAAAAATGAAAGTCCAAAGTGACTGACTTGCCTAATGTCACACACGGCACCAGAAGTCTGCAAGTCTAACCAAGATGACTTCATTTCTCATCAGGCAGAATAGTTTTCTTACAAACTGATGACTAATGGCACTTAAGGCAGTGTGAGCAGTCTGATGCTAGTCAACATTCCCCAAATTAAATTGGTATTACACCCACTTACTATTGCATAATTCCTATCTGTTTCAGCACAGAGAATAGTGGTAAAATGGACACCAAGACATGATGAAGCACTCAAACTTGAAAGTTTCTTCGCACAGGTTTGGGGTCATACTGATGGGGAAGTGCAACATACCCACTTCATGGGTAATAAGCATCGCCTCATTCCAGGGAAAAAGAACCTCACATGATAAGAGCAATGAACCCATCATAAACACAATATTAATTTCTTCTTGTATTCAATATTCTTTTGTAAAGTTCATTATTAATTCAGTGTCATTTTATTGTTATTATTAAATTACTATTATTTTAATTTATGACAAATTAGCTTTTTGAAGAGTTTCCAGAGATTAATTTTTATACCACAGTGTGTATGAAAACATTCTAAAAATGTATGCGAAGCAACAATTAGAACAGTTACTCATTAGCTTCATAAAGGCAATCTGCTCTAACTTCCGTGATCTGAAGGTTATTTCGTTTTATTGCTGTGACTGCATGAAACAGGCTTAAGGAGGAAAATACCATTTCATTGAAGTTGAGGGGACTGTGCGCCCACAACAAAGGTAACATCATACAAAAGTTTTGCTGGTGGCAAATAGGGATAATTCTGCACGGGGGAGGCTTCGTGACCCTCTTCTGCCATTGCCTTGTCATGGGGGCTTAGGCAACCTAATTCACGTTTAGGTGGCTTGGTTTTCTACCTGTCTGTCGCAAACTGTTATTTTATGGTTCAGGTTAAGAGTATTAAAAGAATAGAATAATTGCAGCACTGTTCTGAGCTGCTAAGAGAGAACTCTGAAGCACTCCACCTGACAGCATGCAGATGGTTTCTGGTCTTCCCACTTTTCCTTTTGTAAATAGGAAATAGCTACTATAAGCCCCTTCAGGTAGCCAGTAGCACCCTCTTTTCAGTATAGAGATGAACACGTTAGAACCTCTTATTTAACCATTCTTACTTATACCTGAAAGTATTCTCTGCGTGCCATAAAAAAGTTCCACAGAGTATGTACAGCCATACAGAATCTCTTCTTGTGAGCACAGAATAAGGAAGACAAACTATTCCAGTGCAGTGTACCTATTCAGTACACAATTCAGTTTATCAATTCTTCTCTGCTTTTTAATAGCTGGATCCTGAAGGTTTCAGAAACCTCTTGCTTTCCTGACATGCAGACAGGCCATTCAGGGACAGTGGAGCTGACCTTTTCAATAAAAAAAGATGATAAATGCAGTGGAACACCTGTCCTTTCTGACCACTGGCCACAGTCTTTGGAAATCTTCTGAATAGGATAATAGCACTAATATATATATGAACATCGTTAAAATAAAGTATAAGATACATGTCTTTAGCCAAGCTTACACCTTGCAATCTCACCTCAGTGCTTCATAAGGCAATGGAAAGAATACCGTCTGTCAGACTGGTTGCTTGTGTAGATACACCATGGTGATGGACATATGATAAGATATGGTTTATTTTTACAACAAGGTACTAATTCATATTTACCTGTTTCCCCCAGGGTGTTCTGAGGACTAATCAGTTAGTATTTGCTCAAATCTGTAAAAGGCCATATATGTATCAAGTGATAGTATTATTATTACCTTATTATGATATTGACTTTTCCACATCGAATTGCAGTATTTTCCTCTACTTAGGTGTAACATTACCATGAAGTGTTTATATTCCCATAATGTAAATGTTTCCTTTTGAAGGCAAGTTGAATAGCTTATTGCTACCTGTGACCCATAATATAATTTATTTACATGAGCCAGGAGACTCAAAAAACGTATTCTAGGGACCTTTCCAGTTAGACTCGTGCTGTTACATTCTCAGTTTGTCCTGAAGAGTCTTTGTTGACATGCATTTCCGAAAACCTGTTTGGCCAATCCATACGGCCCTCTAGGGCCCTGTGTTTTGCTGCACCAGTAGGCATGCTGTCATTGCTTTGGCACTCAAATACAGTGGCTGTAAAAGCTGGGCTGCTATTCTGCTGCTGAATTCACCCGATTCCGAAGTGCCGAGCCTTGTCCTGAGAGCAAAAACTTAACAACTGGACAAAGTCAAACTTGCAGTCCTGCGCACTGATTAGCATTTAAGCCAAGTGCCAACCTGCCCTCTGCTCCCCACCACCCCCCCAAAAAAAAAGAAGATAAAAACCGCAAAGCCACCTGATCTGTCAAGTTTGCTCTTACTATCCGTATTCCAAGCTGACAGATATTTACTCTCCTCCCCCCCAGCTCTTACATCTGGATCAATGGGGACAGGCTTTCCACCCCTCAGAAGATTCACTTACATTAAGTGGCGAGGTGGAAGCAGTGAATGAACAATAGACGGCTGTCAGGCTCGACAGCAGGGCATGGATGTATGAGCGTGGAGCTGACAGCCAGGGCCTCAGAGGGTAAACTGCTTTGCTGGAACTAATTAAACAGATGAAATTATTACATGAATATGCAGATGTTGTTTACATTTTACCATATGGTATTATTTCAGGTAATAACTCGCAGGAGGATCCCTTCCTCTCATCAAGAGGAAATGAGTTGAAAAGGAGGCTCCACGTGTCACCTTTCAGTTGCTAGGCAGACATTGATATGGCAGGCTTCTCCCTGAGACACGGGGAAACTCTTCTCCTTGTAGCTATATGACACCGGAGAGGATTTGCATTCTCCCTACTATGCAATGTTGGAAGAGATTATCTTTTATTAAGCGTAAATGTTAAGGTTGCAAAATTTTTCCCATTATGCACAGAAGGCATGCACTTTTCCAAATGTTGATTCCCACTGCGTGCTTTGCAACTGAGATGCTGCCAATCCATGGTCCATAGGTAAGAACTGACAGATCTGTCCAAATATATAGAGGGTGGAAGTATGACATTTCTGCAAAGTCTGACATGTGGCCGTGCTGGTTAGCATTTACTGCTTTGCTAACCTGAAGTGTTGATTTCAGAGCCATTCCTTTTCAATAAGTTTCCATTCATCACCCCGAAAAGGTTGCTCTCTAGAATTATAGAGTCACAGGACTACTGTATCCAACAGTATAAAAAATTACTAATTATATGCGTTTAGGATGAGTAGTCAACTAGAATCTGACATGATAAAATTGCTGTACAGCCCAGGCAAAGATACATACTGAGAACCAGCAACACGGCAAACATTTCTAAGAAATGTTAACTGTAGAAGCACGAGAGTGATGGACCATAGCCAAAGCTGTGCTGGAGCTGCCTGGTTTGGGAGCTACTCGTTACCAGATAAATTCAGGAAGGATAACTACAGAAATGTAGCCACACTTACGCCGTCTGCAACCAGTCTCCGATGAAATACTATCACGAATCTTGAATGAGTAAATATAGGTGTAATTGCCAGACAAGACTAACAACCCCACTCACGAAGAGACCATTTTGCAGCAATGTCTATTTCGTAAAGATGAACGTGCAACTGTCCAGTCATTTTGCTACTAGATTATTCAAAACTGCCATGCTAAAACAATATTAATGCAAGTGATACCTCCTTCAGGCTGATTCAGCATCTCATTTCTACAATGACCATTTTCATACCCTCTAAGGGATCAATGGCACCACCTTTTTCATTAGACACACAAAATATCTTTCTATTACTGTCTTTATTGCTTCTAAATGTTCCTAGATGATATGTGGACTGACCATATTGATCTTTCCCCAAAGACTCAAGTACCAGATATGTTTCTGTAGCTCATTGATAGAGGATAATGCCAAGTTACATCACCACTACACTGACAGATTGGTTGCACATTGCCACTGATACATTTGGCTTCCAAATATCTTTCTTAGGTACATCATTTTAATAGATCATGGGGTCACTAGTGACCTATATCATTTAAGATGCAAAGACATGATGTCAGTGGTGCAAAATGTGGTCTTGATTCAAGCTATCATACTGTATTTTTGAAATAAGAAAAATGTTTTCTCTTCACCATGATTTCCCCTGTAAAAACCCAACTGAAGAGCCAGCATAACTGCCTCTGGCCATTCTGAGTTCATGAACAAGAAAAAGACCAACCAGGTCTCCTTGACTTATAGCTTTATATGGAACCAGTGCTGCGAGTTCAGAAAGCATTTCTTTGACTTTGTCTTCTGACATAAGCATTTAGCAGTATAACATATATATCAAAACAAACCAGAACAGTTCATGTTATATACATTCCCTTTGGAGAGAAGGTGAGAAAACAAACACAGAACAGATGTTAGTCATGCTTAATGTACTACTGGAGGGTACTCAGATACTAAGGTGATGAATATGGTAAAAGAAATGAGTATTCTCTTCTGGAACTGCTATTCCTAACTGACAAAAAAACAGTAAGTGCTTCATTCTTCTGCTCATCAATGTACCACCTAACAACCAAACACTGAAGATAAACACTCTGGATTTTCCTCAGGAAACTAGCACACACAACAAATGTTGCTACTAATTACTGACTGACATCCACCTTTCCCTTCTCGTTTGGTATTGTTGAAAGTTGGCTTTGATCACTCAAAACCCTACATTCCTCTCCAGTAAATTAAATCACTGCAGCAGTTTGGAAAAGTTTCTGTACATTCCTACAGATTACCTTGTCTTTTTTGTTTTATTCATAACGTTATATATATATTATATACAAAGAAATCTCAGTTTAGAAAACTATTCACGAGAAACTATTTCTCTGGGTTGCAGGGCAAGCCATGGGTTTTGTTGGGCACACAGGGAGTCCATTTATCTTGTCCTTGCCTAGGACCTGCCAGAGCACATATTTGTGTAACCACAACCACCTCTTTCCTGCTAACAAAGACACCGACTCCTGGAGCAGTTCTGATCTCTCCTTATGAAGCTTATTGTCTGCCCACATTGTATACAACGTTTCCCGGTCCTAATGAAAAAGAGCCCCAGGGGAGAAAGGCAACAGCATGGAAATAAATTCAAGAACTTCAGTCTCGGGATTAGAGAAGAACTTGCTGTGAGTGATCAGAGGTGTGGACAAGGGAAAAAATGAAACAAGAAGTGCTACAACAGGAGCTGAGAATGTCCTGTTGTTGGCATCACAGGAGGTGGAGAGTGACTGCACACAGATCACTGGGCAGGCACTGCCTAAGGCTGTTACTGCTGAGCAGAAATCATGATACAGCTATTATTAATAATAGTATAATGGAGCTCAGAGGTCTCTCAATGGTGTTAGAAGCAGCAAATGAGACACCAGATGAGGCCTGGAGAATAAGGTCCTGCCTTTATGCCTTTCCATCTTTTCCCATTTACCTCTATCAGACAGGCTTTCTGCAAGTCCGCATTACCTCAAAGCCCTGTACGTTGCATAATCTGAACACAGGCTATGTAAGTAATGTGTAAATGCAAGAACATAAGCATACATATCTATCAAATATCCCTAAAATTCACCTTTTACTCTATTTACTACACAGTGAATCACTAACAGTCATTCACTTCATTTTTTCCCCGCTTGCTAACGTGTCCAGAATCTCCCATCTCAGTCTTCTGGCTGTCATGCAGTTCCTTTAGCACTATTGTACTGCTCTCCTTGGCTCACTGTCTGGGTATTGTGAACTCACGTGGACACAACGGCACTTTCCTTATGTTTGGAAAATAATTGGCACATTAGTGTCACTGAAAAAAAGGTAGAAAATAAGTAAACTTTGTTGTCATTCGTTCTTGCTCATCTTTTCCTCCTCTTCCAAGAAATCCACTCCTCTAGGCAGGCACTGACTGTGTGGGATAACTTACTAACACTGTGAGACATACAACTAAAAGTAGCATGTTCATCAAACACATGTGTGCTTTATCACGCAAAGTTGAGCTAAATTGCAGGTTCCCAACTCCACTAGAAAGTTCCAGTGAGCAAAGGGCAGCAGAACATCCATTTGTTTTCCTTACACCAGATTCTGTTTCAGAGTTTCATCCTTTAGTATTTTGCCACTGGAGGTTTAAACTTTCCCTACTGCATGCAGAATGAAGGAAATCGAGTCATAGCAAAGACAGATTTGGCCTGAAGTGTCCTGGGTGAAGGCCCAAACTTAAGAGAAGAAACAATTGAGAAAACTTTGCATTCAAAACAAAGTGATGTAAAGGAACTGATGTATGTTCCTGACACGGAAAAGCCACAACTGTGAAACATTTCACTTGTCCAAACTTCATGGTGATCTGCGTTAAAGAGGAAAAACTAATGCCGGATCTGAAGCTTTGTTTATTTCCGTTAGAGTACTTCACTTTAATAGATGTGATAGGTCAGCTAGGGTATTGTCTTGGCTTTTTTCCTACAAATTTTAATTGTGTTGACATCTAAGGGGGAAGACAGACACTTTGAGTGTTATGCAGAATTGTTTACAGGTTGTGCTAAATTCACAAAGCAAAACAGAATTCTGCTAAACATTCTCATTGCCTTAAACTGTTTCCAAAATTTCCAAGTCTTTTCACAGTTGCATTTTGCCTTTCCATCAACTGAAAGCATCTCAGGTTGCTGGAAAACAGCAGAGATATTTCTTATACCGTATAGGGAGGAGTAAGAGTTTCAGACATGAAGCAGTCCAAAAATTACAGACAAATATGAGAAGAAAGTAATTTAGAAGCATTTTGGTTTAGAGAGAGGTTTGAGAACCAACCTTTGCTTAATTTAATTTTGGCCCTTAGAATTTCAGCATGCCCATCCTGCAAAGAATTCAGGCACGTGTAGCCCCGCTGAATCTCACCAAGAAACCTACCCACACACAGCTCAGAGCAAGGCTAAGGCTCTTATTTTGTAGAGTTCAGTCCTGAAAGGAGCTAAGAGCTAACACCTGGGAAACTAAGTCAGGGTTGTAGCTCGTCTGCCCATTGACACAATCAGCTGCTTCATGAAAACTTTTTCCTAAGGATGCACTAGTGATACAGATTCAGAGAAACACCTTATGACTGCTTGACGTTTCCAAATAACTGCTTGGTGTTTCTGAATAACATGAATTAGCAGCTGTACTCTATGTGTTCTTTTGAGGTAGAATATTGTTGAAAGATGAAATAAACATGTGGGAGGGAAAGGGATGTCCCTGTGGTCTCTGGTATTCTCCTTGTTGTTCGTACTCTAAACTGGAACTCGAATTGTAGAGGTTTCCAAGAGCTCTATACTAAGAAGGCAATCCATATACAATCGTATATCTCAATTTTACTCCAATAATTTCTAATTTAAGAATATTTTAGAAACAGTCTAGAGGGATTCAAGAACAGCAGACATGATACTAATCTGAACACAGTAGGAGGGAAGAAGGAATTATCTATCCTGCAGCCTGAACCCTATGATATGCTCAAGGGGAGCATGCCATGCAGCCCAGCTATAATTCAGGAAATAGGCACTAAAATTGTCTTAGTCCCATCCCCAGTATCTCCACCGTTCAGATCATAAGGTTTTTAATCTAAGATTTAATCATCCAGAAAAAAATAGTCATGGATAAAAATACATGATCAATGATTTCCTATGTGCTAATCCTTTCTCCCTTCATTAAAGAAGACCCTTCTCCCATCAGTGCTCTATGCAATTGTTCTATCCATATTGACCAGACCTGTGGACTGTAAGACTCTGGATTTAGTTTCCCGTGCAAGTTACTGATGGTGCTTAACCTCATCTGAGATAATAATTCAACCAAGGTTAGTTTTTCCACCTATTTACTTCCTGGTTTTCCATTGTACAACTCTATTAACAAAAACAGAACACGACCTATGGGTTTTAAAGACTGTGGCATACGTGACATATTTTAAGACCGAATGACAAGTTCTGCAGACAGACAGGGGTGCTCTTCAGCAGCAGAAGTGCTAGAAGGAGAGCCCAGATGTCTCACTGACCTGCTCTGGCATTTGGCAGAGCAGAGTTGCTATCCTGTTGACTCCTTGTGCCAGAAAACTACCTGTCAGTCCCTTTGGTGCTCAAAACCATGACAAACACAAGCCTTTGGAGATTCCACCACAAACACTTCCAGCTCTAAGATGTGAAGAAGATCTTTGTGCTACTGCAAGATGTAAATTTGTAGAATCACAGAATCATAGAATTGTCTAGGTTGGAAAGAACCTTTGAGATCATCTAGTTCAACCATCAATCTAACTCTGATAAAAAAAAAGAATAACAAAGACCCATCACTAAATCACATCACTAAGCACTATGTCAACCTGTCTTTTAAATACCTCCAGGGATGGAGCCTCAACCACTTCCTTGGGCAGCCCCATTCCAATGCTTAATAACCCTTTCAGTGTAAAATTTTTTCCTGATATCCAATCTGAACATCCTGTGGCACAGCTTGAAACCATTTCCTCTTGTCATATCACCTGTGATATGGGAGAAGAGACCAAACCCCCACCTCTCCAAACCTCCCTTCAGGTAGCTGAAGAGAGCGAAAAGGTCTCCTCTCAGCCTCCTCTTCCCCAGGCTGAACAACCCCAGCCTCTCCTCATAAGGCTCACTCTCCAGACCCCTCATCAGCTTAGTTGCCTTTCTCTGGACCCGCTCTGCATGAGGGACATATAACTATAAAGCTCATTAATCTTAAAAATGCTTCACTGACAACAACCACGTATTTGTTTCTCATTGGATATCACTCTTGCTCTATGCCATTCTGAGTACACCTTTGAAATTTACCTGAGTACAAATGGTATATACAAGACCATAGCTGTGGGACTGTTGCACGGGTCATGAGCCACTTACACTGAAGCAATCCCCCTTGACAGTATTTTTCAAAAAATCTTCAAAAAGAAAACCTGTAACCTTTTCGTAGAATGAAAGAAGTGGACAAGATATCATTATAATTGTTAAATTTCTATTCAAGTACCGTCACAAATACCAAAAGAATAGTTCCAGAAGCATTTTACACAGTGACTAATGCAAAATATTTCAGCTGTCTCAGCATCCATCTAATTCTAGATTACGTTTTGGCATTTCAGACAAAAGATATCCTGGCAAAAATTAAACTGAAGAACAAGTAATACCATTATGACAATTTCTATTCGGAACAGTTGTGAATAGTAGCATCAGTGCTTGCTAAATCCTTTGATAAATTCTTGTTACCTTTCAGTTCCCAAATGTATCTACGCAAGTATAAAGCATATTGGAGGCAGATGCTGCAGCAGGTGAATGTGCTTGCCAAGTGGCGTTTTGTTTGTTGGGTTTTTTTCATCTAGGTATTCTTAACTGTCATGTTACACGCACCAAACAGTTCTTACTTCTGGCACACTTCATACAATGTTCTGGGAGATTGATTAATACAGCTGGGTTCTTTTCCCTCTGTTCTTCTCCCTGTTCACTTTCCCACATCTTTAGGGTAGGCCTCTTCTTGTAGCCTCAGATAAATAATATCATTTACTCCAGTAACACTACTTACATGAGTAAAAGAAACAGCAATAAACTTGAATGAATTCCAGTCATTTGTATTTGAACCAATCGAGTTAAGCTTTTTTGTTGTGGTTTTTTTTTTTTTTTTCCCTTTCTTAAGTTTGAAATATAATGGACTATAACACAAATGGAAGAAAAACTGATATGACAGTCAAATTTAAAATTGGATTTCTTTTACAGTAACTCCCATTAACAGAAACATAGCATCTACTTGGTTAAGTCTAATAGCCAGGAGCAAAAAAAACCTACAAATCTTTACTTTCACTTACTACCTGAATTGGAAGCAACTTGAGATATCAATGATGTTGTAGTTTTACACTGCCTCCCATCACTGAAAAATCACAATATTTTCAACCATAATTTAATAGTTGGGGGGCTTCATGCCGTCTCTGGTATTCATCTGTTTTGCTGCTTTAATGTCTGTAGGTGCTTGAGTTTGTTTTTTTGTAAGTTTTGGAATTAATTCACTTTTATTGTTATCATCTTCTAAAAATAAAGAGGGTTTGGTTGGCTGCATAGTAAACATAGAAGAGGGCATCACCTTCATGCATTACTTCACAGACTGCTCCTGTTTTTGAACGGAGTGAGCATGCATACGTCTGCATACAGGTAGGTATCTTTATGAGAATATGCATATATGCAAACAATATTGTGATATAAAAAAGCTGGATAGGTTCAGGAGCTCGAAAGCCATATCTTTCTGCTCTAAACTGCTTTATTACTGGCATTCCCTCCCTCTTGGGCATGCGTTCAGCTGAGACTAGGCCAAATTGGCAGTCATTTTCAAAGTGCTTGGCAGCCCCATGATCCCTGGGAGTTTTCAGCTGACATCTCTCTCTCAACCAGTCTATGCAAGGGTCAGTGGGAGACCTGACTCCCAGGCCCTGGCTTGCTCTGGCTGTGTCATGAGTCAGGACCAATATAAATTAAAACCTTAAAGCCATACTGTGAAGGCATTCTTTACCCCCTGAGGTATTTTTTTTTCCCTGTGACAGATTGCCTTTCTACTAGTTTCCTGATTTTTTATTCTTGGATAATACAGTAGCAAATACATTCCTTTGAGTTGAAGAAAGGGGGAACATCTGGCAAAGAGAGAGTTAAACTTCCACCAAATTTTTAATATTTTTGGTAGATTTGTTGATGCTCAACAAGCAGGAGTGAAATAATAATAATACTAGGGGCTGCTTATCACTTAGAAACAATAGTCCAATGACAATGTTCACAGTGACGGAAAAAATGGGAGTAGAAATTAATAGTGACAGTCCTGCAGGAAACAAGGGAGAAATTGGATACCAAGTTATAAAATACAGACTAACCCAATAGGCACATGCTGCTGTTATTATATTAATATTGTTAAAAATATCAAAGCACTTTAAAAATGGAATTGTACTGTAGGTAGATGGACAGTATTATTTCCACATTCTTTTAAATAGAAATTTTCACTCCTTGTTTGGCTTGGAGGCATGGATGTAATTTGTTGCTCAAAAACCAGGAGCTGAATGCTGTGAAAAATAAGACTCAGGATTAAAGTCTCCCATCTGAAGGACAGAAACAAGCTACACCAAGAGCTTGCTCTGTTATTAACGTAACTACCTGAGTTGCTGCCAATATGGATTTCACTGATGTTGTTCAAAAGTAGGGTGGGCTGTGTTTATTTAGTTAGTTAGAGAACAGGGAGAGAACGTTTTGCCTCTGTGGAAAAATAAGCAGAGAAAAAAATTACCAAACTCATGTAAATAAGGAAATAAACATCAACCTTGACAAACGTCACCTGCTGATGAACCTAATCCCACAGCTCGTGCTCAGACAGATACAATCCCTCTAAAAAAAAAATCCGCAGACTACTTGATATAGATAAAGTGCGTAATGTGAGTTGCACATCCTGAAGGAAAAGACCACAGTGTCGGTATTAGCAATTCAAGGTGTTACCGCAGCTGCTGTGTTCTCCTGCTACGTTTGTGCGGTACCTAGCACGGTGGAGGCTGATCCCTGACATATACATCAGAGCCTGGATAATAACAAGGCATCACAGTAGTGTAACTTCAGCTGAAATCAGAGCATTAGGGAATCAACGTGGCTCCAAATGATGCCTCAAGAGGGAAGGGAGTTTCTTGGAGAGTGCAAGACAACCCCACAAGAGGCTTCCCCTCCATGCGGTCCCCAGGTGGAGATGAAGGGTGGCTGTTTCCTTTGCTTTTTCCCCATCTGAAATGCCAAAAGGAGCTGTGAGAAGCAGCACAGGTACCCGAAGCCGGATGATGGAGACAACACAAACAAGGTCTCAGCCCCAGGTCTGCCTGTACACACCCTGGTGAGCACATGGCTTTGTACCACCATGATGCCTGACACTGGTTAAAAGATCCATTCAAAACCCACAAAGCAAACACACCGCATTGCCCCAGAGCTTGTTCTCTATTTCAGCTGACTGCAAACAAAAATATCCGTTCTCTCACAGCGACTTCAAGCAACGTCCACAACGTGTTTTCTTTCCAGGACGTGTCTCCACGCAAAAAATTGCCCTCCATTCCGGGACGTTTCCTCCCCTCTTGGCGCTCCATGAGACGAACCTTCATTCTCTACCAGGCGCCAAGACTTGACTTAATAAGCAACGGGGGTAAAATATCCACTCTTTACAAGTAGGGTATCCTGAGGTACATACAAGCGTTGCTCTAAGATGTGATAAAGTAATCTAAAGCCAGGCCCAGCCTGCCAGTTCAGGCCTAAAGGGATTTGATTCAGTGTCAAAACCTTTGGCTCAGGAGGTCACTCTCTCTTCTTGCTTTTCTTATAACAAANAAGGAGAAGAAATGTAAAAGAGGGAGGACAAAAAGAGGATCCTGCGAGTTAAAGAATTCTGCTTCCAGCTACCATGTACAGAAATCAAAAAGGATTAACAAGTTTTTTTTTTTTTCATTTAATTTCCTGTACACCAGACGCTTTTGTTAAGAGATCAGAGATATTGCTATTTATTGAATTTTTAATAT
>VZRU01016865.1:52680-71009 GCA_013398155.1 Pedionomus torquatus | reverse complement strand
TTCATCAACTGTTGTTTGTCGAGCAGTGGGCCTTTATTCAGCCTACTGAAACATTTTCATTAGGCGGAGGCCTCTGAAGTACGCTGGCGGCTGGGACCGCGCGAGGACAAAAATCCTAGGCCTCTCCAGAAGCCGGCTGATTGAAATCAGCACTGTGTCAGGGGCTGTCATATCTCAGAAAAGACATAAAACACACGGAAACATCAATAAGCAACAAGCCTCTGACAGCTCTGAGACATTCCAGCTGACAAGAAGAGAAAAGGGGTAAGGTTAGGGCNTTGCTATTTATTGAATTTTTAATATGATCTTTATTAAAAGGCAGCACACATGTTTGGTTTTCCTTTTTTTTTTTTTTTTTAAACATGCATGGGTATAAAAATCAAAGCACAGGAATGAACCATGGTTGTTTGATTTTGGTCTCTTTATATTATGGTGATTCAGACTCTTATTTAAATTTTAAAATAATAAAAACCCAGCCCACATAGAAATGGCCCCTCATCCTTATTTAACTCACATCTATTCTGCTAGGTAAGCAATGGGCCCAGAGCAGCACTTTGACCAATCAGATGATGAATTCTGCCTTTAGAGTCAGCACAAGACCAAGAAATGAGGTGCAGAACTGAGTAAAAAGAGCTATGTATAAATGTTTTACTTTTTTAGATTACCAGCCATACATTCAAAATTTCACCATCAGCTTGCAAATCTGTAATCACTACTGTATTTGCTCATTTGTTACCTACGATACCCCCAGATTAGTCCTCAGCATGAATTATATCACTAATGAAAGGACTAAAAACCAAACTATGTGACCCCCTCCCACCCTTTGGTTCTGGATGCTCAAGAGCGGGACCAATTTTGTCCTGGAAGAGCCAAGATTGCTGCAGCAGAACCTGTTTTGCCCAGTCATTTACAAAACACATTAAACCATCCTCTCAAGTGATAGTCAACAGCAATTCCATCCTCTCCTTCCTTAAGTATTTGGCACAAGAAAAGTGGGATAATTTTTTAGTTAGTCTTGTTCTAAAGTCTAAGCAAACCCAAACAAGATCAAAAACATAACCTGACCAAGACTACAGCCTAGCCTTTCTATCTGCTGCTCTACTGTTCTTTAGAACCTGTAATTTTATTCTGCAACCATTTAAAAAGCAGGTTAGACTCAGACTTCATGAAATATCCTACTTCTTTCTTTGTTACACTGCTCATATTAGTGTAAATCCATAAGATTCAACCAAGTTTTGCTGGGCATAAATATCATTGAGCTTGCCTGAAATTTGGGAGGCAGATTCAAATGCTTTCTTCTGCCAGGCTTCAGCTCTGTATGACCTGTGAATCACTTGGTTCCTTTGACAAAACCTTTTGTAACCTGAGTTGATGGACCTCAAGAGTGAAGGTGGACATGAGCTCTACCACCTCATATTTAGTTTTTTTTTTCTGGCAAGGTTTTTTCTTTCTGGCCCATCAGCTGGGTTTCACAGTGTCTTTAATCCCATATATCTTTGTGGCAGACCATGTCAGGAAACTTCAAGGTAGCAGCCTTGTGGGTTTTGTTGACTATAACATCGTAGCAGGGCAGGCAAACTAGAAGGAAGCTGCTGGGGCAGCCACAAGGAGCTGTCCCATAGATAGTTTCTGAGTAAAGTCTAAAAAATAACCATTATGGACAGAATTTTCTTCTTCTGATCTTCAGGTTGCTGCTGCACAGCGTAAATATGCCTTTTGGGATTCACCTTCCATAACGTGAACTGGGCATAACAGTTCTCCCCTGTGTCACTCCCTTCTTGTGAAAACAAATTAATTGTAAAATTTGAAATCACTGGACATCGTGGGTAGCGTATTTTAGATGGATGTAGCGCCTGAAGACCTCTGTACTTTCTCATGCAATAAAGCTAGAGCTCAGCATCAGCTTAAAGACCTACTCCAGCATACAAGCAAGAGGCATGGTCAGCATTATACGTAACCAAGGGAAAACAGGCAGAGTAAAATGTATTTGCATAAAACATTTCTACACATGCATCAGGTTTATGAAAGAAAATTAATAAGAAGTCAGCAATTCCTACTTACAGAAGGCAAAGATCTGGGTTTTTTTGTCTCTTTTGTTGGAAGGGTGCATTGTGCTGACTGGCACAGCACAAAGTTACAAACACCAGCAGACATGTATCGTTTGAGTTCTTTTCATCAGCCTTTTAGATCAAAAGAACTCCTACAAAAGGTGTCCTGAGCCTGAAGTGAGGACAAGTAAAATTTCTTGACTAAATGCAGCATGTGTCAACCTGGACACCCTTTGCCCTACCAGGTTATTTTTACTTCTGGCACTAAGAATCCCGAAGAGGATACTTCATCTGTGTCTTTTTAATGGCAAGTCGGAGCTGTATCTAACATCAGAAGTCATTTCTCATTGTATCAATAATTGTGAAAGGTTGTATGCAGATCACAGATGGCCTACGGGGAACAGCAGGCACAGACAGAATGGTCCAGGTGCTATTTAATGTTAGGAGAAGTTAGAGCCATCTTCCAGCTTGGCACAAGAGACTTTTTTTTTAAGACTGCAGCAGTACAAAGGTGAGCTTTCATATGCTCCTGCATATGACCTATGCTTTCTAAAAACCACCTGTATCTCAGGATCTAGCCAAAAATCTGAAGTGATATGGGCTGCTGCCTCTTTTTTTTCCCCTACAGACTTTTCTGACAAGTATTTTTCCAAAGATAAATGCATTTAACAACTTTCCAGTGGGAACTAGTTTTTCTATAGTTCAAAATAAAAGTAGATGTCCATTTTTTCCAGTGTTTTGAGCAGGAACCTTGTTTAAGGTACAGTGGTCAAAACAGTATTCTTTTCTTTCACTGAAGAAAAAGATGCCAGGTTTATTTTTTTCCCTCTTTTGTCCTTCCCTATTCTTCTTTTGAACACATTTTTTGAAGGAAAAAAAAAAAAAAAAAGATCAAAAAAAAGACTTTTTTTCCCCTTGAGAGAAAAAAAAAAAAACGGTACCAGGACTCCTTACTTCTTAAAAGAAGTCCAAAAGATGAACTTAAATACATGAGGTTTTTTTGTTCCTCAGTGTAAAGACTGAGTCTGTGGAAGTTGCACTGAAAACCTGCCAAAGAACCTCCTAAGACTGCAAAATCAGGTTCACTGATCACTTCCTTTCAAGTGTATCTGGCAACCAGTACTATTTTTATGACTCAGAAAACTGATTTCTATGTAAGTCTGTAACTATTAGGCACTTAAAATCCCCTAGTATGAGGTCGCCTGCTACGAGATACAGAATTGCTTTTGACTGCAGTATTAAAAATTTCTTTTGAGCCACTGGATTTGTAGAACCTTGAGTAGCTCCACTTGAGCCTCCAGCATCAATGAGCTCCAACTTGTTTCAACTGAGAAGTTTTCCACACGTTTACAAAATTATGTACTGAAAACTTAAGTGGGTAATTAATAAGCTTGCAAACAATAACAATAATAGGCTAATAGCTTGCTTGCAAGTCAGTGAGGTTTAAACATAAAGAACTGTGCTGAAATTGTAAACTCTCATGGGAAGCCAGGCTGCAACATGACTAGAGGTACCACAGATGGGATTCATAGCAGGGTGGACGTGGCCCAATTTCTTTTAAAGTAATGAAGAAGTAATTTCATTAGAGTTCAACATGGTTCAGTAGCATCTATCATTATGTATTAATCCAAGATAATACAGTCAGAAGGTTTTTTTATCTCGCTTTCCTTCAGTGAACAGAAGAGTATGGTCTGAACTGTGGTGACCATCTTGGTGGTCAGTGCTTGGTCTGAATGCCAATATATAGGCAATCAAAGAAGCAAAACCACTGTGGGCATACCCGAAATTCCTGCCTCTGCCCTTGCACTGACTTCTCGTGCATGTTGGAAGAACTTCTAGGGGCACATCCACTGCTTCTTAGAGGTACAGTAACAAATCTCTATGATCTTTTTCACCAGAAATCTGTAGAAGGACTCTGCTTTTCTAGGCACAGGGAGAAACACAGCAAGGTGATGGAAGACTATTCACAATTCCAGTCACAAGAGCTGTTTCTCCGTCACTCAAAGAGAAGCAGAACTGGATTTCTCACAACCAGTCTGATTTGTCAAGCCACTTAGACTAGACAAAAACCTCCCATAAACCGAGGTGAAAATAAGGAGTATCTTCCAAATAAGAGTTAACTATAGAATATAGTTCCAGATAGAGTAACTCTAGAGAAGATGGCTATGTATTCTATGGCAGCATGAATGCACAGGCAGGGGTTAGGAAACAGTTAAAACAGACTTTCCGCAGGTGAGTTCAGGAGGATTTACTTGGTCATATAGCCTATGCCAATTAGTGAACCCTCAAAATGGAATTGGTCTACGATGAGTGTCTTCTCCATGCTTTTCCTGGGACTTTGCAGCTCCTTGCAATGTTCTCTTGGCTTTGACTGCAAAGACAGTAGCTCTTGGAGTGCCATCACTAGTAAGGTGAGCAGGATTTACTATGCCTTAAAGTAATTACATGCATCTTCAAATTCAATGAGTTCAGTGGCACTGAAAGTCCAACAAAATATCATGTTTACAGGAACACGTGTTCATGCAGTGCAATGTTGCCATCAGAGCTGTGAAAATACATTTTCTAATGTGTGCTGGGAATTAATTTTCATGAAACGGGAGTGTAGGCCCCCTGAATTTCCCCACACAATCAGAGTATATGACATCAAGTACCACTTCTTGAAGAAACCTGTTAGGTTAGTCAGTGCCAAAAAAAGCCACTCATCAAGTAGTGTGACTGTTGCAATTTGTGCTCACTGTCCTCTAGACTTTGATTTAAGAGCGTTATGAGACTATGTAATTTTGGTGTAGTCTTTTTATTCCCATGGTAATTTATGGCTGTGGGTAAGCATTTTATTTTATCTGAGCCACAGTGCCAGAGTTATTTTCTGAAGCTCTTGAGTTCCCCTTTGATGCCATTGAAATTAAAACCAGAGCTGCAGATAGTACCCATGCCGTTTGCCACAGAGTCAGAGGTTAGAATACGTTTGCTGCTATTTATTGTGGCTCATCAACTGCAATAGTTACTGCTGCTCTTCTCATCACTGATACAAAAATATTAATAACAGACAACTCAAGAGTGGCATATAACTGACTTTGTCAGTCACCAGCAGCGTTGTAAAAAGCACATTACATAAGCATCAGCAAATCTCTCCATGCTGCAGTAATCTTACTTGCCTTGGGAAAATTTTAATTAAAAAGATGAATTCCAACTTTAAATATTTTATTATTCAGACAAACAATTCATATCTTCAGTAATTAAACACTAAAAGATGTCTCTGAATTTGCTGTGTATAGATGGTGTAAAATGTTAAAAAGTACAACATACGAATCTATTTCTGAAATCCCTCAAACTTTCCTATCTGTGCATAAACAGCCAATCACGTAAAGAGCTAGACTGCATATTTTTAATTACAACTTAAAAATTGTATCTAACTTTTCTGTCTACTTGGCGTATCCTCACCCAAACCTAGGACTAAAATGGGCGTGAGGGAGTGATGGTTTTTTTCCAAGATATTTATCAGGAAAACATTTGGCCAACACTTTACATTAATAAAAGAGTGACCGCTCACAGGAACTACTCTAAAGGCAGATCTGCAACATAATTCGAGGTTTAGCAGCTATGAGCTAGGGCCCTTACTGATAGGTGTACAGTATCACAGCCTTCATCACCAAGTGCACAGACCTAGCACAGGTCTCTATGAAGCATCTTAGCTTGTATCTGCTTGAGCATAGGGCATAGTAAAACTACTCCTTCAGTCATCTGCTGTGCTCCTTATGGCACAGGAAACTTTGCAGTCAGCTATAGGTGCAGGAGATCATGTAAATGTTTACTTTAGGATTTCAGTTCATTTGCACTGATTTATTATAAAGCAATCAGAAGGTCATGCTTCTGAATCTATACCATGATTTTGCCCAGATAACTTCCCACTCTTCAATGTTTCTTGGAGAATTCTGTGCAGGTTTTGGCAAAGGAAGGACTTTTCCTGTTCTGCAGGATGTCTTTGGTGCTCCGATCCTCTACCTGGAGAGAGGCACTAGTGTTTCCACTCAGCGAGATCACGTTACACCTGGGGACCCATACAATTTGTGCAGCAACAGCATGGCATGGCCCCACAGACCAATAAAGGTCCACAAACCACAGCCAGGAAATGCTCTGGAATGTAGCTATGAACATTTGCCAGGAAAGAAAATAAAATGTGGATAGAGAGGTAAGTCAGAAATTTATAGAAGTGGTTTTTAAAATCCCCATTCCCAGATGCCTCCACCATCTAGCCCTGTATTTTGCTCCCCAAAGGTTAATCAGAGCTCAGAGTTTGTGCAATAAACTGCAGACAGAAAAAGTAAAGCACGCACATCAGAAAATTAATTTGAAAATTAAGAACAAATGAACACTCTAAAATAATATATAATTAGCCCTTTTTAATTACCACTTCACTACCATTTAGAAAAAGGTGATGGAGGTTCAATAAAATGAGATGCTTTTATTCAACACTCGTCAAATTAATTTATATACTCAAATTCTCTTTAATAATGCCATGAATACAGTAGATTGCTTTTACCCAAATTTTAGAATGTATCTTTGTAATAGTTATCTGAGACTGCAAGTACTGTTGCAAAATTCTGATAAATTCTGGAACAGAACATTATTAGAGAAAGAAGAGTCATTTCATTACTTGCCATGACTCTGATTATGCATCCTACAATGCAGTTAGAAGACAGACGTGCTCTTTCCTTTTAAAAAAGAAAAGAAAAAGGGCCATCAGACCACTATACTCGATATCCCATTTCTCTAGCAAGAATATGCTATCTATCTGCAGCAAATCTGCTTCCAACATAATCTTTTGTTGCTCTTAATTATCTAAAACATCCAAGGAAAAAGCTTGTGCCTTCCCTCCATCGTTGCAGAGGCATGAATATTTTCAATACCTCGTGTACTTTAACTCCACTAATATGCAATATCAGACCTGTCTCTTCCATCTGAGAATACTCTATCACATCCTTTGATGGCGAGCACCACAGATGCTATTTACCTATTCTGTGTTCTGTTGTCTTTACACCTAATCTTGACTGAGGTTTCAATAGCAGGATCTTGTAATAAATCTCCCTTCCTGAAGTAAAAAAAAGCTGCACCTACAGGCATTGAAGTGAATGACTCTTGATACCAGTCATCAACTTGGATATGTTGCACCGCTTCTAAGCCTAATAATTTGCCTGTGATCAGCCTTAATGAAAATTTCACTTCAGCTCAATGTACAAATATATATTTACTGCACAGCTACCCATACATGATAATAGAATATTAACGCACCCAGTCAGAGCACAGGAAAAAATGTTATATCTAAATGAATTCAAATAAGATTTTTCTCACTATTTTTCTAGGATGCTCAGTCTTTACTGCTTCTAATTAAAGATTCTGGGGAAGGGAAAAGTCAATTCTCCGCACTGACTGCTACCTTTCAATTTCTCATTAGGGCTGTCTACTACATTAAAAGTGGGAGTAGGTGTCAGTAGACCAGGATGATTACAATAAAATTTGAATATTTTTTTTCCAGGAACTCTTAAGTTTCACATCTTTCTGACCCATCTTAATAGTTGCTGTTTTGCTGATGACTCACATGTAGCTATGATTCAAATACAGCTAAAATGGAAAATATCATTAAAAGCTTTGGTTTGTTGTTTGTTTTTTTTTTTTTTAATTTGCATTTAGTTTCTGAACTGTTTTTGACCTATGATATTTTCATAAGTAGACAGAGACTGATAACTGTAACAATCTGCACATTCCCTAAGTATAGATCACAAAGAATTTTCTTCATTTGGAAAATGCCAAAAAGCAATAAGGCTAATTTTGCCTGTATTCTGTCCAACAGCATATGCCCAACCTAACAATACCATGCCATTATACTAACATAGCTTCGTTATGCTGCCAAATTTGCCACAAACACTAATATCCAACTTTTCCAAGGTTTTTATAGACTTAATGTCGTATTTCCACATGCACAACATGGTTACCAACTGATAACAAAACTAGTAGCCTTCATTAAGTATTGCTATAAATCTCTCCACTGAAACAGCAATAATATCGCCTTCCAGCAACCACAATAAATGTAATGCTTAATCTCTCTCTGTGATATTGTATAACTCTAGCCTGCAGCGAGACTTCCACTGTAGGTGGTACTGGAGAGGATAAGTCTGCAGTGACAGCACATGATGCGGAAGTTCGTGAGTTCGAAAGACTGAATATATTTTTCCTTTCCAGAGAGAAGCCAGGATTTAGAGGAGGATAAGAAGGGAAAGCGAATGAAAATGTTTTAAGTGGTACAATGCAACTCTAAGTAGGAACCCTATGTATTTTTTGAGATATTTTTCCCCCCCCCTCTACAGATGCATATTTGATCTATGTCCCTTGAAACTTCACTTTATCCTCATCTTTCTGGTCCTTTGTAGCTCACTTTGTAGCTTTAGCCTTCTCCAGCACAGTGAATGATGTAACTACCAAAGCGGGTTTTGTGGGAATTCACCAGCAGTGGCTGGTTTTGACCAAGGGAATAACAAAGACATGCAAAAGTCTTTTTTTTTGTGAAAGTTTTCAGTGCCAGACTCAGATCGTAGAAGCCTAGCAGTGTCAGAATGATATTCAATACTTTAGGGGACACTCATCCACAGAAAAAACCTTCCTTTTTTTAAATGTCTATCCGTTGTCCGTCACTACAGTTCCTGTTTCCCAAACGTTCCTATTTCTCACCATTAGCTATCTAAGCACCACCTTTGCTGCAGCCGGACACGAAAGCACCGCAGTTTGGTGCATCCTTATGGCAGGTGGGATTGTCCCATGGGCAGAGGGATCCACAGAGAGGAGCTTCCAGCCCCCATCCTCTAAACTGCATGAGGCCACGCAAGATGGCTTATGCCTAAAGGAAAGACCAACTCCTGTAGCGTTTCCCTCCCGTGGGGATAAGGAGAGGAGGAAAGTGGAGGGAGAGAGGAGCGGCACTGAGCATCCTTGCAGGACAAGGGCCATCCCGTTGGGGCAGGCCATGTGCACCCGTATAAACTCTGCTCTTTGCAAAGCAGCAGTGCTCGCCGCCGGCTCCTGCCTGCTGCAGACTGAAGCCTGTGTGACAGCCAGCTGAGGACCCAGCCGAGGCCTCCGGCTGGCAACCCGTGCCCTCCCGGCGAAGGGGCTGTCACAGTCGCTTGCTCCCCCTCCCCAGTGTTCCCCGGAATGTCAGGCTGTAATCCTGCCCTGCTGTTTTGAGCCTCTGAAATCAAAGCTTCCTACCTTCTGCTTTGCTATTACCATAGGTATGTAGCACAGGGCTGGATTTGACCTAAATTTGATTTATTCATTTTTCCAATGCTTTACAGGGTACTTAAGCCCTAGGTCAGCAGAGCACTTAATCACATGCTTAACCTTAAGCACATGCTTAAGTGCTTAATCAGGGCCTCGTTGCTATATAAAGCACAAAGCTATGACTCAATTTGAAGCAACTGAGTTGAAAAATTGAGACACCCCCCGCCCCATTTTCATTTGCTTACCTTGATATAAATGTATAAAGCAAATTATTCACATTAAATGTGTTTAAATATGTTTTGGGTTGAAGCCTAATTTAGGAGTTCACAATACAATCTAGACCCATCTGAATATTGGCGTCCCTGTAGGATTTGTGGCTATTAAGACAATTACACTCCCAGATGCAGAAAGTGATACCCTTTCATAATGTAACTGTTGCTGTATATTAATATTCTCTTAATTCTAATTATTGCTCTAATAAGAAAGAAAGAAAAAAGAACTATCTTTAAAGCTAAACTCAAAATGAGCAATTCACACGTAATACAAAGACACCACTTATAGCAAGATGCACCCATATGCACTCTACAGCTACATATGCAATTTCAAGATTACTATTTTAAAATGTGTACTGCATCCTTATCTAACTTGTCCAGTAGGTGCAATTATTTGTAGAATTTGTTCTACAGTTCTGCAGGAAATTTTCCTTTTGCTCAAACAGTTCAGATTTGCCTCTGCTGTGATTTTCTTCTGACTAAACATCCTCTGAAACATTTTTTTGATGCTTCCCAGAATCACTGGCACTCTGATTACAATATCCTGTTGGACGGATACCATGAAAGCTGCTAGCTTTGGTAACAGTATCTAAAATGTACAGAATGTCATATAAAGCAGTTTGAGGGGAAGGGGGCCCAGGCTTTAAACCAATAATAATTTTATGTGAACTGGGGATGCTTATCAACATATTTGCTTTTTCATATTACTGTCTTCGGTTATGTTTAACAGGAACATTATACTTCACATATTATATAGTGGTATTAATTAGGAATTATTGTGTTCCAGAAGTCTTATATAGGACTGGTAAGCTACTTTCATATTTATTTTTATTTACGAAGACAACCAAAATGCATTTAGTAAAAACTTCAGCCACACGAAGGCTCAGTTAATGTAACTAAGTCTCAAGCTTCTCCAGTGAAATCATCAATTCAGCATGAATACAATAAACCACTTTAAAATATTTTCCACTACTACTCCATCAATAAAGCGTATCGTCAGCATCATCCAGAAAGGGTACAGTATCATTTCTCTATTTCTATGTGAGAGAGTTATGCTTGCTCTTCCTCCCCTGGAAAGTAAGAGAATGAATGAGACAGCAGTATCCTAAATGGTCATTCACACTAGAAAAGTTGTCCCCTTCTGACCTTCCACCAGTTTAACCAGTTGTTCCAAGGTGCAATTAGCCTCTCCTAAATTTTTGATAAAATCCATTCCATTGCAACAGGATGATTACTTTGTCTCCCTAATCACACATCAAGGAACATCATGAGAAACAGACCTGGAAATGGCCGTGTTCTGCCTGTAGCAGAGAGAAAAACACATGGTCACCATCCAGCCCAGCACTGTATTTCCTCTCTTTGACTTCTTGCTTCCCAGAAAGAACCACCATTCCTAGCTGTCCTTGAACCAGTACATCTCAGCAGCTTTGGGGCTTCCTAAGACATATGGTTTCTCATCTGAACATGGCCAGGAGAATTATGTTCAAATGGAGCAGAAACAGGAAGAATGACACAGGAGTGCTGTCTTCTGACATAAATTGCTGCTGGGAAGTGGCTGAGAGACGAGGGAGCTTCTGAGGGATAGCCACGAGGCCCTTCTTCAGGATCTAGCTCACAGTCAAGCCCACAGGTTTCTAGCAGGGGATGAAGTTGGAGGGCTTTTGTTGTCTGCCCTGACATTTCCATACATTTTTGTTTTAAAAACAACCTTGAAAGCTATTCCAAGCAAATTTGCATTAGTTTCATTCTTACCTTGCTACATCCAGTGCTGTGGAGTTACTTCTGGTGTGTAATAGTGTTAAATAAAATCATACACTATTTGGGGGCTGGGGAAATCAATGATTTCTATTACAGGATTGGTGCACAGTTTACTTCCATCCATTATATTCTCCACACAGCAATAGCAGGCTCTCAGTTAGGAGATGAGCCCCAACCACTTATTAGTTCATGGCTGGAAGCCATCAGCTCCACATTATACAAAATCCCTGATTCATCACTGCCTCACTCCATCCTCACACCTTTCAACTCGTGCATCTGAGGTAAATACAAAGTAAAGCAGTGGGAAATCAGAACCAAAGTTTCCACAGTGAGTTTTACTGCATTTTACTGCCTTCTTTTCATTCTTCCAAATCCTTTAAAAAAAAAAAAGACCTATTTTCTCGCGGATTTTTTCCTTCAAAGATAATAGCACAGACTTCAACAATATCTCTGCCAAAAAGGAAAACTCCTTGAACCTTGACTTTCCGTCCTACTACACATAATGAGACAACTACTTAAACTGCATTTAAAAAGTGCTGAGTAGATGAACTCAACGCCTAATGATGTTACTCAGCTTGTCGGCAGCTGATTGACACTAAAAGTAATAAATTAGAACAGAAAATGATTTTACAAGATCCCTGGGATGACAGACAGGCTAAGTGTAATATCCTCCATTACAGTTGTCACTAGATTTTATACAGTTCAGATCTGAACAGCCTCAGCAGGAAAGTGGAACAATTTCATGAGATAGATCTTTAGATGATGTAGCGTAGCATAAATCCTCTGAAGTTAAAGAAGCTATTCTGATTTATGCAGACAGGGATCTGGCTCTATATTTTTATACATGTTTCTACTCAAGTATTGGAATTAAATCATTTGTTTTCCCATGCAAATCTGGGCAGAGAAAAGCAGAAACCCTGTAAGAGAGGAATGCTGAAGGCTGATGTCTTGGCTGTGTTTGTTTCTATTCCCCCCCCCTCCCCCCTCCCCTCCTTTTAAAAGGACAGAAAACAGTATTTAGAGCATGGCATCACTGATTTTGTTGGCTGCCTTCATTTCAGGGAATCCCACTGTAAACCCACAGCTCTGCAGAAGCACCTTTGGAATCATTAGCATTCACTGTCAGAATCCTTTGTAACGTGTTAGGATGTGTAAAAGCAAGACAAAAGGCAAGCATGTGGATACTCCACCAAGCTCAAAAAGCCATTATGCCATTATTGTTTGAGGTTAATGAAAAGAAAGAATAAAAATGTGTATTTGAGCCCTAGCTACCTGTAAAGTCTAAATGACCGATCTCATTTTTGGTGTTTTTTTTTTTTGCTGCCGTTTTTGTAAACTTCCATTCATAAAACTTTTCATTAGAAGAAAACGTAGTCTCTTCACATACAGTTTATTCCAAGCTCAAGGATGACTGTGGATGATTTTAATCCTGCTTTATTCAATGAGCTCTTCTAACGCAATGATTTTCTCCATGGAAGACCTTAACCACAGTGGCCATTTGCAGCTGATGAATTTTTTTTGGTATAAATAATTTATAAAGCCACTGCAGACTTATACTTTTACACCGAGAGAAAGGAAAAAGGAGCGGGGGGTGGGGGTGGCAGGATTGCATCTTAAACTCTATTTACAAATTTACCTTGGCAGGCCCTCTTGCTGCCAATAGGAAGCCATGTTGCATATTTAATTTGCTCTTTTGTTACGACGGGGCTTAGGTTAGTTAATTTCAATTTTCGATTTCAAAAGCTATCAAATATGGCTCAGATGAGAAATCAATTTTTCTCAGCTGCCTCTGTTTTTGTGATGGGGAGGTTTCCCATTGGCGAGAGGACCGCCACGTGACACGGCAAGAGATTAGTTCACTAGACCCCGTGTTTCAGCCACCTCAATTACTGGCTGCCTCTTGTAATTTAGCCTTATAACACCTAATTTCAAGATAGAACTCATATTTAATTCATGAAAGCTTCCACAAGAGTAATTGTGAAATAAATTGCCATAGAAAATATCCATTTGTGACTCGTTTTAATTTTGTATGCTACTAGCACGCTATTTGTTCTACTTGTTTAACACTTTAGCACAAACATATTTTATATTGAACTTTATGGACTGCTAATAGGTTATTATTTTTCACTGTTTCCCCCTCACGGACACACCACTGAATGTCCCTTTCCTTCACGCAGCTCTGGGTCTAGTAAAATTGAAACGGGTTTGCTAAAACACAGAAACTTGTAATCTCCTAATTATTGAATGGATTGTTATGATCTGTTCATAACTTTAAAAGTAGCAGATAAAATCACAAGTGATGGTTTGTAAATGGTAGTTAGATGACAAGGATCATTTAAAGGGCCAAGGAATAAATACAGTTTAATTTCTGTAATGTTTTAAACAAACCCATTCATTACACATATTGATGTTTCATGATAACAGTGGTATATGTATTTTTAATTCTTTAACCAAAATAAATGTTTCCACTGTATACACACCATTTTGTCCTTTTCCTCCCTGTTGCTATGACAACAAGGTGGGTGAGGCCTCCTCAACTGCCAAACTCAGCTGTCATCCCTTCACCCTAAAAGCCTTATAATTGCTTTTATTTGCATACGACAATTAGGCAGGATGGCTCACAGCAAGAAAACCAACCTTTCTCTCCCCCAGTGCACACAACGCCAGCCTGTAATTTATAAAAGATACACGCCATGTGGTGGAGCACTAAAATAGAGTGATGAGTCCTTTCATCTGATTGTAAGCTATTAACAAAAGAAAACATCCCCTTTCAGGCTGTAAAAAATGCCTATCTGGTGTGAACCTGGAGCAAAGAAAAAAAAGGGGGAAAAAAGAAAAAAAGTTTTGCCTCCTCCGTGCAAACCCTTCACGTTCATTATCACGTTGAACTCTGCAAAATAGTTTGAAAGCAAGAGTTACATTTTGGTGCTTCACGAACAATGGAGCGCCAGCAAAACTGATGACACGGTAAAACTGGGTCTGGGTTGTTGCTCTTGGGTTACGTCACTCTCAGAGATGCCAACGTGAGATGATCGTGCCCAACCACCTCGCTGAAAGAGCTTCAAGAAAACCACGAGGTGGGTCAGGATGTCAGAGGAGGACCAGTTGCATGAGACCCTAGAAGTTCAGTACTTTTAATAGCTCTGGCTTTGGGAAGATGCCTGTGTTCAAGATAGGGCTTAAGCTCATGCTTAAATCAAAGCGTGCCTGCTTGTATGTTGAGCTGATGTTGGGGCCTAAATACCTGCACAGCTTATTCATATAAAGAATTGGCATCCAACTAAAGCTTTTATGCAAGTTGTTCAACATCGTGCTGCTGCTTTTAAGTTTCATAATTATAAAAGTATCTTTCTCTAAGGAAACTGGTCAAGCAACTCCTCTAGCAGCTTCTCCTCCATCTTTGTTCCTACTCTCTTCTGGAAGATGTTCATGGAGTATTTGTAATACCTGAACTGATTAAGTATCTCCAGCCCTCAAAAGACCCGCCTCTCCTTTGACAGATTTTACATCTACAATCTCACTGGTAAAAACACAGCCTGTTAAATTTAGAATTCAAGAAACAAATTGGATTTGGGGAAAAATATGGGATTTGGTACCGGGAAAATGAGGGAGCAATAATGATACAAAAAAGCAATACGTTCTCTTGCCGCTGTACAGTTAGCTCGATCTAAAAATAAACCAGCTAATACATTACAATGGCATTACAGCACACACATTTTTAAGCCTCTCTGACTTACCTGCCTCAGAAGGGCATCCCTGTTGAAAGTGGGGAGACCAGATAAAGGAGTAAAGCAGAGCAGACCTAGCCTGGCTCAAACACGGGGCTGAGCAGTTGTCTCATCACGGCTACCTCTGTGACCTGATGTTTATGAAAAGTATGAGTCAGCAGCACAGCTTGCAGGAATTTCCTACACTGGCCACTTTATTGCCCTAAACTCCACTTTATGACCCTAAACTCCACTTTATCACATGAAATTTACCCAACCCAGTTTCAACGAACATGTGGAAAAAGGCAAGGGGGGGAAGTTTGGAGGTTAGAGTGGAAAAGAGAACGGAGGATGTTTAGGCATGGGACACACGCTCTCAAGTCCTCTCCTGCCCTCCCTTCCTCAATAGCTCAGGCAGGTACTCAATAAAACACAGCACACAACCTCCAGCAGCGCTGCCCAGTACAGGAAAAAGTCAACAGACCACAAAGCTTGAATAACCAGCAATTTTTGATGGCACCCTGGGCTGGCAGCAGGTTCAACTCACAGCTCTGCCTCCGACCCGTAGGCTGAGCCCTGACAAATCACGACTCACAGGCTTTAGTTTACGTGGCTGCTCATACATGGTATTGGTTCTTTTTCTCAAATTGCGCAAAGGACACTGGAGTCAAACAATTCAATCAGCTCAGAATTTTTTTCTGACACAATTTACTTCTATTTCATCCAGTTTGGCTTTACAAGATCCAGATATCCCATTTCTCCATTAAGCATACGTACTCCACCCTAACTGGACTTTATCTGTTTGTCCTAAATTTCAGTATAGTATATAACTCTTCTAATTCTGTATTTCTGTAAATATTTACCTTATTGTTCTTAGTATCCTGTTCCTACTCCTAATGCTTAAGCAATGTGTTGGAGTCTCAAATAAGATTCTCAAAAACAACAATATATAATTTTATATTTTAGGCAATTTTTAAATGAGCCCTTTCACATCCAAGTCTTCTACTACCATTACAAAGTCAGTGGAATTCACTTATTTCTTTCAATCGGAGAACTCTTGTGCCTCTCTGTTGGAACAACTTTTCATTGTGGATTTAACCTCAAAACCATGCCGTTGTTGAATTCATCCTTCCAAATGTCTGCAGCCAAATTCTTCCCTGGGATAAGTGAGTATAGAGGCTGCTACACCTTTTGGTTTCAGAGCTCAAACTGGCCCATGATCTTCACACAGTAAAAAAAACCTTGACTATAAAAGTGCATTGTGAAAGTATAACTACTGCAATGCAGGACTGCCCCAGGATGAGAGGGCAGTATTATTTCCTGCACTGTAAAAGACGTGTACATTTTACACAGGGATGCTTGTTTTGAGCAAAGTGAGGTTTTCCTCTCCGCGTTTGATAATCTGTAGAACCTAAAACTAGGTAAGATTTCTTAAAACGTAGGACAAAACAAATGAAGCCTTGGGAGGCTTTTTAGTTTTAGCGTCTTCACTCTCCCTTTTCCAAATGCACCCACCCCTTTAAAGAAAAGCGAACCACTAACTATTAACCAAAGTTTATAAGATGAAGCTTCCAAAGGGATGGTCCTAACATGCACTCTGACCATTAACATGGATTTTGTGTCACTATTGGCTGTTGCATTCAATAGAAACACTTACAGTACAACCACAGCAACGCAGCGCTCTTCATCACGTTCACATAAGAATTAAAGCTTAATATACTTCTGTCGGAGAGCTCAAAACTCCTTTTCTACCTATGTACAGGTAAACCCTGTAGCTTTGCTGAGGTTACGACAGCTTTCTGTCAATAAAAACTAAAGAAGAATTTGCTCCAACACATAAAATACAATTTATAGTTATATCTGACTGTGCCAAAAGCGCACAGAGCTGTCCACATTTCTTTATCTGCCTTATGGGAATATGCTGGGGGTTTGTTCAAACTTCTACTTCTCCTTTTTTTTTTTTTGTTTTGTTTTGAAAATTCTCCATATATAGGACAGGGAAAGGATTTGAATGTCAAGAAGAGATCTGTGCTGTGGAACACTATCTTGTTTTGTGACAATTACTGACAGGGGGACATCACAAGGTACAGGAAAAGGTATAAGGATGATTGTTACTTTAAAGAGATGTATATTCGGATATAATTTTCAAACATTCATCTTAAAAGTTAGGCTAACTCTTTTTTATGTCCCTCTATTTGTGATGGCTCCTAAAGGCAAACTGAACCCATCTGATTTTGTGCTTACACTAAAGAAAACATTAATAAGCACAAGAAAAAGAGAAAAAAAGAAAGATAATTGGTAACAGCTGTGAATGTCAATAACTGGTACCTAGAAAATTTAATAAACTTTTAGGAAAAACATTTGCCAACATCCCTGCCTATATCAAACCAACCTGTAGTAACGGAACAAGGGAGAAGTGAATGAATTTTATTTCTCTGATATGAACAGGTTAAGACACTTCTCCGGTTCCACTTGCCTGCATGGCACAGCAGGATTGCAAGTTTCCACCATTTTTTCTATGGAGAGAAACAATAAAAAGGTGCTCATTTATAATATAGCGAAGTAGATGCAAAGCTGCTTTTTGAACTTTAAACAGAGAACACCTTCAGGTATTTTCTAATTCACATTGATTTCGTGGGCAGATAGATCTAGTTCAATTTATAAGAAATTTGCTCCTATTCCCACAAACCAGGGAGGAGGTAGGATCAGGCTGTCACTGATGTTTTGATTACTGCAACAGAAAAATGCCACTAAGTAATTTTTCATGCAGACGTTATACAGCAGTTCACTGTACTTTAATCCATCTCCTTCTACTTTTTTTTATTTCCAATAAAAGGAACAATGTACACTCGACATGAACTCTAAGATTTAAATGAAGCTTCATGCGTGCTAATATTAGAGAGACATTAATAATAAATTGGGAAGCAGGCAAGCCTAAGATGATTTCTGACTTGGTTTTATACCTCAGACACTAGAACTTGAACTGCAGAGTTTGACACTGACACTTTTTAGGGAACAAAGTCTCTCTCCTACTACCTCCTCCACCCCCCAATTCAAATCTCATCTGAGAAGTGCTGAAATGAAGCTGTCACTCAGGCCTGCTCAGGGACCTGTCAGCAAAACATTGAGCCTTTTCATTTTGATGGGTCAGCCTGCAATCCCCTTGAAAGAGAAGTCCGTGCCACTGTGGTTTTTCTTTCTGCAGGAATTCTGAATTCTAATGAAACTCCAAATCGCTCAATAAAGGCAGGGGCATGGGGAAGTAATCCAAC
>VZRU01016865.1:925-44032 GCA_013398155.1 Pedionomus torquatus | reverse complement strand
GAAGGGGAAAAAAAAATCAAAGTGTTAGCAGCCATACATCAGAGAGACTATACAAGAAGGGTATCGTATTTTTAGAGACCCCAGAATTCCTGAGCAAAGTAGTAGTTAGTACCAGGTCTACATCAAAAGAAAACAACATTCTGTGTCATCGCTGGCCTCCTCTGTGATGTTTTGCCCTCAGCTTCATAATACTCAAAAAGTCATGGTTAAAAAAGACAGACTGTCCCTTTAAAATTAGATCATCCCTTTTATTAATATGCAGAATGAGTTGTCAATTGACCAAGCAACAAATGTACATCCTCATATCCTCATTTTCACTTCTATCTATGAATATTTTAAAACCCTAATGTGTGCTTGGCCATTTGGGTTTTAAGCAAAGACTTATCACAGTGTAAAACCCCTCATTTTTATCCCTTAGCTGAGGGCTTCTTTTTCCCTTTTCCAGGGTGTCATTAAAAATCTGATGCCAAGAGCTGGGACTTGGCAGGGTTTGCGATATAATTTGCAATCTGCAGTGCAGCCTGCCTGCTAGAGTCAATAGGGGGCATCCCTCATCTGTCTAAAAGAAAAATAGCAGCATACTAATTAGAATTCTATTTGCCAGAAGCCTCGGAGTTGCTGTGCTTATAGATTTCAAGCTTCTTTTGTTTGACCTCCCTTCCCCTCCTCCCTTTCCTTCTTTGCACTAGGCATGAGAGAGCGGGTGCCTTATTTGATTGAAAGAGGGGGGTAGGGGGATGGGGAGGAGGAAAGCCTTAGCTATGGAAATGCTGAGGAAATGTCAGGGTTGTGTTTAAAAATGCCTGGTATGCTTTTCAGTGCCTGACTCCTGTCTTTCTAGCAGGGTTGTGGAGGGGAGGAAAAGGGGGCCTGGCATTAAGCGCAGGCACTCTGCCCCCTTCCCCCTATCACCGAAATTCTGGGGAAGAGAGCCGACATGCTTTTCCCCAGCTCAAAGCCAGATGGTTCAAGCTTGGATAAAACCTTGGGATGAGATCACAAAGCTTGTTCATAACAGAGCACACAACATCTCTGTTTTTCTGTTAATACCTCCTTTTGTACGCGTCGTGTAGGGCAAGGGAGGGGCCAGGGGATATGTCATAAATCCAAAGGAAAATGTCATATTTAACATTAATTTGTTTTCATAACCCTGTGAAAGAATTCAAGCTTTCCCCATTAAAATGTCATAATTAACCGTCGAGAAGTTTTATTACAAATAATTTTTAAACTCACAAATAACTGAGCGAAATTCACGGCTGAAAGTTTTCCCCTGCCCTTCAGCGTCTGAAAATATACATAATTTTTTTTAGATGCAAGGAAGGGTTTTCGCAGAGCAAGCTTCTAACACGATGACATTTCTGCAACTTCTGAAGTTTAGGTGACTAAATATTAAGACCGAGCTCACTTGCCATCACCACAAATTATGCCCAGGCACAATAACAGCCATTGACTCCAGCCATTCTCAGTCGAGTCTCCTGCACTGATTCACAACCAGGGATAAGCGAATCATGGGGACAGAACCCTGCATTCGATTATCTTCATATTCCTCATCATGATGGAATGCTTGCAAAGGAATAAGAATTCTTTTCAGACGCCTTACTCAGTTAAATTTACTTGACATTTTCACGGATTTGCTTTCTCCTTAGAAATTCTTAACAGAGCTCACCTATAGCTGTGATGGGCGCTCTCGGATGGCGCTACTGCTGTTCCCTACCCAGATAAGATTATATTCCTTATTTGACTTTTGGCATAAGTACTACATAAATACTTACTATACAGCATGCTTAGAATTTTTGTACGCATCAGCTAAAAGCTTGCTTTCCTTACTGTTCATTCACCACAGTGCAGTTTTGTTTCATAAGTGTCCATGAAAGGACAGCGTATTTTAGACAGGGCCATGAATATGGGAAAAAGAAACAGGCTGATTCCCAGTTCACCTTGTTTGTCTGACAGTACTTAAAATCAGTAATTTGTAAAGTCAACTTCTGTTCCTGAAAAGTTTGACCCTCAAATTTGGTGTAAAAATAATACTGAAATTTGCCATCACGTTTGACATAAATAACGTTTGTTTGGGTTGGTTTTTTTTTCCCTTTTAAACTGTGAAACCTTTCAGAATTAATGATGTTCTAATTTTTTTATGGCATTCAGGCTCATGCCTGAAATACTCTCTCTTCCTTTAAAAAAAAAATATTTACTTTATGATAGTATATTTGATTTTGGATTCATATATGCTGTGATTATTTTTTCACAGTGCTTCAAAATAAATTTCCTGAAAAAACACAAAGCTAAAGTACCAGATAACCATTGCATTTTTATGTATTCATTAAAGATAAGATCTTCAAGGAAAGAGGGAAAATACGGACATTAGTAACTCTTACATATACTCCTTGGTGCTATTATATTTTAATTAACACAGTTTGTAGGCTGTAACCTTTCCTGGGCCTAGATGATGCATGAATATTTTATTTGCATTACTATAAAGTAAAAATAATTTGATTATCGTTCATACTATTTACGATTACATGTTTCTTGACACGCACATAGTCTCTATTTATAGCGGACTTTAACATTTTTAAATAGCATAGAGTGCTGACAAGCAAAGTATTGATGTTTACAGTATCATGCAAACCCCGAAGCCAACCATGTTCACATCCCTTTGAATTACTTTTCCAATTCGAAGCCTCTAAGAACCCAGTCCTCCTTTATCTCTTCTTGTTATAAAAAGTGGCAGGAGGCAGAGTGGCAGAATGACCCACAAGATGGCACCTGTCACCAGTGGGATTTCTTCTGCCTTCTGCAGGCCAAATTTTGTTTGAACTCACTATGGCCTCTGTCATATCCTCATTTTCCCTTCCACTCTTGCCTCTCCTTCTTAATCCCCTTCGTGCAGGCTCAGGCTCTGTTTACCCAGCTTCCGAAACCTTTTTTCTGCAAGAAGCCAAAGTAAAACTTTATTGAAAGAGGGGCTCAGGATTAAAAGGCAAACCCCATGCAGGAGGAAGCTGGCTACCCCACCTGCCACCTTTCCCTGGCTTCACTTAAAGACATCTTCTCCTATACGCGCTTACCAGGCTCATTCTTATAGATGTGCATCTGAAATATGTGATTACTTTAGGTCTCAAAGGTGAGGGAGTTGATTAGCTTTCTAATGAAGCCTTTTGTTATTACTTACAGACAAAGTACATCACGCAGATGGAACGTACCATAAGACCGCTTCCTTATGCTGGGCCAGATATATTTTGACCGGTAAGAACATCTAAAGCAATGAGGTAAAGCGGCCTCTGTAAATGCAGAATCAGTGGAATTTAAAGGAAAAAAAAAAAAAAAAAAAAAACCAACAAAACCCCACCTGATTAAAGGCAAGGACAGAAAATAACAAACAAGTACGGTAAGACCATTAGCCTAATGCCCCGAAGCTGAAACTGATAATTCATCTGCTGCACAAGTAATTTTGTACTTTGCTCCCCTACATTGCTTTGGACATTCCCTGGTTGCCTAATATAGAGCTATAGTAAATCTATAAAGATGATGTTGATGAACATCCCTCTTATCTTTGACTACCCAAATGGCCAAATCCAAATGCTCCTGAGAAGATGCAGCATCCACAGAAAAACCTTCAAGCTGCAGATCGCTCCATTTCATTTCACCAACTGCAAAGGAGAACCCTTCTTCCACACAAAAAGGTACAGCAGATCAGTGGGATCTACAAAGAGCCTGGAGAATCGAGCAGATCTTCTTGTGGGACACGCACCCATTCTGCTTTGAAGTCTTCCATGCCCTGGGGTCCTCCTACACCTTGTTGTGCCTGAGCACACTACACAAGGCTGTGGATTTCTTCTGCTACTGTCTTTATGGCTTGAAAAGGGAAAATATCTTACACCCTGTTCTTAATTGTTCTCACTCTTCCTTCTATCAACTTCCAAAAAATGCACTTAATTACCCAAAAGCATAACAAGAGTCTTTCAGTAGCCACCAGTAAGAGCAGGAGGGAAGAACAGCTCAAAGTTTTCCTTTTTCCTAATGAAAGAGGGCACAAGCCTTCAGTGTTATTAAGAGAAACACCTTAAGTCATTAAGAATCTCATAGTTTCACCAAACCTAGTTTAAAAACTTGTTTACATGTGATTTTATACCAAGCATATTATTAGAAACAATGTAGTTATGTCTAGATAGAAATTAGTCATCATGCTAAAAATAGCTATTACTAGTGTGAAACCTTTAAAATCTCAGTATCACCCAAATGATTAAAGATATCCTCTCAATAACCATCTACGATTACCACAAACAGCAGACTGCATTCCTGCAGTCCATATGAGTCGCTTCTGCTACAAACTTATGGAAGTGATTCTCACCTTTCGTGCAAAACAATCAGGGCATAAACATACGTTTTACTGAAATCCATCAGATCCTGAAAATCAACACAGTTCCCAAGAAGTGAGCTTAATTTTGGTAGTCCCTTCGTATGCAACTGAGAAATAATCTAGAGGTGTTTGTTAAAAAAAAAAAAACATCAATAGTCTCCCTCTGAATTAGAAAATGTGGATTCATAAAACTAAAGTGCATTTATGAATCATGCCAATTTGCCTTGAGTTGGGGGGGGGAGGATTTAGTTTGACCTTTTTGATTTTTCATTTTGAAATGACATGTTTCAGGGTTTTTTTTTCTGGTAGATTATGAAATCAAGCAAGTCCAACCCAGAATGAACCATTTTGATCAATCTGAAAGGCAGCTTTTTTGAGAATTTTCCTCTGCCAAGAATTTGAAAATGTCACATTTCATTCCAGGATGAACAGAAGCCAGATTTCAAACTCTCCAAATCCTTTGCGAAACGAAATTTCTGTCTTTTTCACAACTCCAAAATTAATTTTCCTCAAAGACTGCAGGGTGGCTTAAGATAGTGGTCAGCAATTCCAGATAACACGTGGGTGGATTTTAATAGCATTAACGGGGTAGGGGCAAGGCCAGGATTGTGGAGTCGGAGCATCTTGAGGGAAGCCTGTGAGAATCACCAGCTCTCCCAGCTCCTGGCTCTCAGTGAATCCCAAGCTCAGGCGAGCTGGGCTCCAATGCCTCGCTTCGAAGCGAGATATAGACGCCGAAGCAAACGCCAACATTTTCCTAGCTCCCACTGAGTTTCTATCAATATTCTTAAACTTTAAAAATGAAAAATACAATCTGGTGTAGCAGCCTTAGAAGACTGCTGACTACTGCTACAAGAAACTCTCTGCAACTGGGACCTACACAGGGATAAAAACCCAAGAGCTGACCTGTAGTTTTCTACCCAGCCAAGAAAGATATTAAATTCTTACTGATTTAAGTTACTCCACAGTAATGTGGCACCATTTCCTGCAAAAATAAAGATGCTCCCAATGTCCTTAAAAATGACAACTTCCTAAGGACTGCCATTTTTGACACAGAACTATCTAAGAAAACTTGGAGGTTGGGAGGTCAAGCCTGCACTGAATCAAAACTCAGTGGCATCAAGGCATCACGCTTTCTCTTTGGCACTGCACAGAAACATCTCACCCTTCCACAGACCTTCTTTGGACTTATTCTGACCTGGGCAAAAGAACCACTTAGGTAAAAGATTCATAAAGGTGACACAACCATCAAGTCAGGCACGTAAAAATCGTGGCATCCCTTTTTTTACGGGATGTATTTCACAGCCATCCAACCAGCCACAAACATGGATAGACCATCCTTCTCAGTGGGTGAAAGCTGTCCCACCATCTCCTGCTACGGGCAGGATGGTCTCCTTCCTCAGAAGATGGGTCTGGCAGAGGCCCTGGCACAGAATGTGCTGCCTGGGCTTTGCCAGAGTTGCCTGTTGCCATTTACAACAATGCTCGAAAAAGAGTTTCAGTTTCAAAGCACTGTAATTAAACTCATCTATAGCTGGTGCAATAAAACCAGTCAGAGAAATTCTTTGGGTGTCAAGGACGGCTAAAATTTGTGCTTTTTTTTATCTGTGTTGGTTCCCAGCAGTTCCTGTGTGAGCTCCGTTGCTTCTACTGCTTTTTAACTACCACCCTGTTCACTTGGGAGTCATACATAAGGTCAGCCAGTACACATTAGTCCTGCCCAGAGTAGAAATTTACTCCTTACACTGGAAATGACAGGCCTGTAAAACAACACACAAAGGAGAAAGAAAAAAAAAAAAAAAAAGTCATTCATTATTTATAAAAAAGCAAAACTATGAGGTTGTCTTTTCTTGCATTACACAAATCTAGTATGAAATCTCTAACCTGTATATTATTATAAAAGCTCTGTCCCCTCTAGTATCTCTTTGTTTTTGTAATTATTTTAGGCTTTCCACTCAGGAGCAATAAAAATAACTTGTATTTTCCTAGGACTCAGATGAAATAACTTTGAAATCATGCCTTGTAGAGGTTTTTTTGTATAATTCATCTCAAGATGTCACTCCCCCCACCCGATATGATAGTCTCACTGGAGCAGACTGGGAGGGAGACAGGGAGAAGAAGGACATTTTGGTTTTCATCCCAGTTAACCACTGTTTCTCCAGAACAAGATCATAAAAATCAAACAAAACCAGCAAGAGATAATCCTCCACCAATAAATTTATCAAGAGCGAATTTTCTGCAGGCTTGCTAAACTGTCATGAAGGGGAGGAGGTAGAGATCAAATATACTGTTGAGTAAGGAAACAGAGAGCACAAACTTTGTCCTCAGCTCGGGGACAATGATGCTCAAAGATTAACCCACCCTCTCAATTAACACCTCACATGAAAATCCCAGCAAGGTCATGGGATCTGTGCTGCAACTCGGTCAATCAGCATTGCCTGCCTCCATACAAACCAAGATCGAATGCAGAATTAACACTGGTCCCCCAAGCCCTCGCTCACAGACTCACGTCAGATTAAGCCCTTGCATGGAGGAGATATGAAAAGCATTTCTAATTAGGGTCTGAGGTTACTGGTTAAAATGCAGTCGAGCAGTCTACCAACCATTCTTCTCCCCCTTTTTTTTTTATAATTTTAATTAAACTCAGATACTATTTAATTCCTACCTGCATATATTTAGTACTACTTGAATGCAAACCTGATAAAGAATACTCCTGATCCCCACTTAGCTGCCACAAGCACTTATTAAAAGGAGGGTGACTGTCTTCAAGATCTTCCATGGGTCCCTTTGCAATAATTACTTTTTCTATCAAATGAAAAGCGTAATATTTTTCTGTAAATAGATTTTTTTTCCTTGTGAAACCTTGACTTCTCTACTCTCGTGACGAAATTATAATTATAACTTCAGTGTAATGCTTAGTTACTGTCATTCCAGTCCATGAGGAGGCTTTTTTCCATATAAGCTCTACTCTTCCTGTCCCATTGCTTTTAGGATTCTTGAGGCGTACACTTGAGGACATTTTGCACCCCTTTATTCTGACAGAAGCATCGCTGTACATCCTGTGTGTTGGTGAATGGGAGTGAGGGGACTTAGAGCTGGACAGAACCTGTTAAATTATTTGTAATTCTAGGGCACAACACAACATTTCTGCCATTGTGTGATTAGCAATCTAGATCTCTCCATAACAATTTTTAATATCTACCACGACCCTGGAAGCCTTAATGCTACATCTACAGCATACTAAAGCCTCGTGACTCCAAATTATAGCTCTGAATAATTCAGGAATTGTAACCATAGTTCAGTACTTATTAAAGCGTTGGGAAAACTTTGGGATTCTCTTATCTACAGGCTCTCCATTATTATTCTGATTATAAAGATGTTTTAATATATGCTGTTGCTATTCTTACACATTACCACAATACCATTTGTGAGGAGTCAATAAATGATTCAAGTAAACTCTTGTATTAAGCAGCTATACCTCAGAGTATCAAGGGATACAGTAAAATGAAGCTTCGGGTTTTTTTCGGGGAAGATGGGAATTATGTTATAATCTTTACATTCAATTTTAAAATCCCAAATTATGCCTTAAGACATAACAACAAAAATCTGCAACCAAACTTATTTTTAAGCAAAACAAAAATGTATACATACAGGACATCTCAGCCTTTTCCCTGATACACCAACAAAAATGGGGACAAAATTAGTGTAAATCTAACTAGTTTAATAACATATTAAACACCTTCTGTCTGTGCTAATCCCAAGTAAGCGGCTATAATAAGCCTTAGTGGCAAGGAAGATCTAATGAAGAGTTGAATTTTTCATAGAGGTTTTATTAGGTTCATCAGCCTTCTCAAAAATCTGGGAGTTCAGTCATGCCAGCTCTGAAATCTGAAAGAGATTATCTCCAGTTTATTGCAAATAAACATATCACTTCTACAAGGAAAATTCCATTTGATGACAAAACTTGTTCCTGTCTTACACATTGAAACCCTGCCACTGGATGTCATACTTGAGTAGCTTTGGGTAAATGTAGAAATTCTAAAAAGCCTCGCTAATAATACTGAAAAAATCCAAGAGGCATTTTTAGCCTGAGTGTAATCTATAGCACAGAAAGCATCCAAAATAACATTTTGGCAAAGTTTATTAATCAGCTGCTTTCCCAATCTGTTGAAAGAGTTTCGTTAGTTTCTGGACAGTCAAGCACTTGCACGTATATTGCCTGTCCTCGGTTGACTACCCCTACACTGACTATGCTATGACTCAGTTAATGGTTTACCAGAGTAGATATCCCACACTATTAAAAGGAACACTTTAGAATCATTTAGAATTAAAAGCATCCTTCCCCAAAACCTTGTAAAATATCAGATGTGTTGAGGAGAAAAGTAGCCACAGCTTGTCTCACTAAAAAAAAAATTAAAAAAAAAATTTTTAAAAAAAAACCAACACAAAAACTGTAAAGTGGGTTGAACCAGAAAAGAAATCCTTCTGCAACTACTGCTTAGGCTCTCAGGTCTAAAGCAGGTGATAAGGTTTTATTTACAACCGTACTCATAATATCTGGTGTGAAAGAAATGATAAGGTTTTATTATTGCTGCCTGCTTCTGAAAGAAATTACTTTCTAGGTGTGCAAAGCTGTACATTAGAGGACACTCAGGTTGAGTAGGAAACCTGACTATTCAGGAGAATGAGGCTGAAAAGTTTCACCATATTGTACCTTTACAGACATTAATGGGCAGGTAGTGAAAATGAACATCCAGTTTTAGATTTAGAAAATATTTTCCCCCATCCTTCACAGCTACAACCTGCTTGAGTGGTTGGAGCACTGGTTTTATTTCTTTTTTAAACTAGAGTTTTACAGTTTCTTTATTTAATTATTCTTTAAGCTTCAGGCATGGAGGTTTTCTGGGATAAATATATCACAGAATCATAGGATCAACTTGGTTGGAAGGGACCTTTAAGATCATCTAGTCTAACTATCAACCTAACTCCGGTAAAAATAAAAACCATCACTAATCCATGTCTCTAAGCACTATGTCTACCCACCTTTTAAATACCTCCAGGGATGGACCCTCAACCACTTCCCTGGGTGGCCCATTCCAATGCTTAATAACCCTTTCAGTGTAAAAAAGTTTTCCTAATATCCAACCTGAACTTCCCTGGCACAGCTTGAGGCCATTTCTTCCTGAAAGGGATGCATCCTGAAAGAGATGAAAAGCCTATCCTCAACTCCAGAGATTTTTCCATTCCTGAAAGATACCAAGAAATCCACTGAATGTTGGTAAGCAAGGCAACGGGAACAGACAGTGAGACCAGCATCTTTAAGAACTCCTCAAAATCCTTCAGGCTTAAGGATACAGACACCTCACTGGGGTGGTCTGTGTTTCCTCTCTAAAACATTTACTTTTAGAGTACGTCCTGATCTGAAACAACCTGAATCATTAACTTATTACAGAAAAATTGCCACACCATTTTCATATAAAGGCAACAAACTTAATCCTACCAGGCTGTATTACAGACAGGTAAAGAGTAAACGGACAATTAAACACCATGGAAACAATAAAATAAACTCCTGACAAAAGATCTGTCAATCTTAAATGCACTGTCATTTTATTAGGAGTGTGCTGTGTCACTATTATTTATCCTCAAATTACATCTGCCCCTGGCTTATACTAATTCAGCATGTGAAAGCGCTACTTGCCCCTTTGCACATCAGGAGAGCTCCAGCTCTCTTCTAGGTTAACAGAAAAAACCCAAAACACCTGTACCTAAAAGAGCAAAAAAACTTTATAATACACATTCTTTTCTCAAGCTCGCCTCTCCTGTTCAGCTAACTAGTAGTATTCTTTTCATTTAATCTACTCAGGTAAAAAATAACCATTAAATATCACCTAAGTATCACTTAAATTCTATTTTGGGGATTTATGACTAGGATTAGCTTTGTGTCACCTCTTAGTACAGGGTTGAATGACAGAAATTCATTTAACCACAGTCTGAATCCCATTTCTTCCCTACCTCTGGATTCATATACATTTTTCTTTCTAACACATATTGATCTTAGAAACCCAAAGCCACTTTTTAACACGTTATTAAACACAATATATACAAGGTAACATATTGAAAGTCTAATAATGAGGCCAATGGTAATATAATAATGATAGTCGAAGCTCTATCAAATACGTAATTAATATTTTAATTATATATCTCATATATCTGTGCCCCACTGTTAAAAATAGCTGGGTCTAGTAATTTTCATGGACGATGACAAGATTACTGTTACTAATGGTCTGAGGTACAAGTGTTTATTTTTAACATTATTAATGGTACTAATTATGATGAATATGATTATTTAGAGTCATTATGTGGTAGAAGAGTTTGATGATCCACTCAGGTGCCTAGAATTTAACATTCACCATCTACCATCTATGGAAATTAATGACATAGCTTAACTCTATTGTTATCAGACTCAGCACCATGAAAATTGCTTTTAAAGAAGAAAAAAAGCAAAAGAGATCATCCAAGTGTGCTGCCCATTTCTTTATTATCTTACACACGTTCATGTTTGCAAATCAGTAAGAAAGCCGGATAATAAGATGTTACACACTAGAAAAAACAACAGTGACTTCTACAGAAGGAGGAACAGGTCTCACAAGCACTTCTCCACGCAGAAGTATTATTTTCATTATTGCAGAGCTTGGAATCAAAGCTCTTGGGCTAAGTACTAGGTATATACAGGCATCCAAAAAAAGCTTACGTAGGCACAACACACAAAGGAATAATTTATAACACCCATTTTGCAGATGGGAAGCTTACACCACAAAAATCCAAGGGTCCCAAGACCATTATAGTTTATACCATTCGGAGTATCTTTCTGGTATGCCCATGAGCATGGTATGGTTTACCTCCTTTCACAGTCTGTCCACCTAAGCATCTTCACAGGTATTTCACATGTGGTGACGTGTATTTGGGCAGACAAGGTGCCACGTGAGCTCAGACATGCTGCAGCTGTGCTTGCAGACTCACAGGTAGGGAAACCTTGCTCGGTGGGCAACCTTGGACTTGCTATTGGCAGAAGGTGATGATAGAAGCCCAAAGGCTGTGGGGAGGGATAGGCACAGAACATGCATCTCCTGAAACCAGAGTCAGAGCCTCAGCACGAGGCCACCACAACTACAATCAATACGCTGTCCGCATATCCACAGCATGGCCTCACAGGTCTCAACCAAATACCGTCTCCACGAGGAAAATGCATGTATAATTTCACTATCGATTTTGAAGTAAGTCGATGCTTAACCCTTTGCGGGACTCCCAGCCCTGCAAAACATCTACAGATCCCGTGGATTGCTTACGCTTTAACTGCCCGTTGACTATAAACAATTGTCACCTCTGGAGCGAGATTCCTTGAGGCACGCAGAAGAGAGAGGGCCGAATCATTAACTAGTTAAATCTGATAAATACAGACTCTCAGAAAAGGAAGGAAGAAAATGGACCATTCTCACTTTGTAATGCATTTCCATCGGTGACTGGCACGCTATTAGGATCGGGATCAAAGGGGGTGGGATGCTGGTGTCTTTGGATTTGGGCCTTTCACATTGTCTGATTGATGGAACTGAAAGGCTTCTGCTTGTAAAGCAGTCACCCCAAACAGCTGTCTCCTGCTCCTGTCCTCCTCTCCATTGCAGCATATGCAGTTTGGATTTCATTTATCAGCCCCTTTGAATAGCAACACTCTTACAGTGGAAGTAAAGCCTTGCATTAAAGAGGATGCTTAGCAATTTGCATGCATGCACTGTATTGCTGAGCGGTGTATGGCGTTAGTTGCCAAAGGACATGCAGCAACGTGTATCTCCTATCTCCCCCACTTTTCTGGTTTCTTAAATTATCAGTGTTTTACTTCCCTTTCATGTTCAAAGCATAGCAAATTTATTTGATATATTCTGAATGCTGAAGCATGCCAATGACATCAATCAAACTACAGAACACTGGGAAAGCTGCTATAGAGTAATCAGAATTGGCCATAAGCTATAAATATCTACTGTCTCACGATTCTCTTGGCTGCTATGCAAACTTTGATCATTAGCACTGATCAAAGATCATGGGGGATAAAATGGTATTATGATATAATGGCATGTATGCTACAGCTGATACTAAGGGCTATAGATGACCTATGCTTGACTATATCGTCTTTCTCTACACACCAGGAACATTCATTAAAATGGCAGACTTCTTTTTGCTGTACCTTAGAGGATATGTAACAGAAAACTAGTACAATCAGAATTGGCATAACTATTCATGACCAGCCTAGTGTTTTGTATTTGTATTCTCTGCGACATACCTCCTTATAACACCGCACAGGTGACTCTCAGACAACATCTAATTATGCCTGAGAGGTCACAAAACACAACTAATGACTTTTTATCATTTTCTTGCTTGTAGATGGATTGGACGTTTCCTCTCTAATAGCAGGATATACCAAGCACTTCACAGGTACATCTTGCATAGTAGATTTATGCAAGTTAGGCTTCGCATTTTAATAGCATCATTATTCATATATAGGATTGTGTCTTAGTGAACATAGCTTTTATTCATTTATAAAACACCCCCCACGCCCAAATTAAAATAACATAGAATATGAGCTTACCTCCCTTGCCTGCCAGTACAGTTCTGTGTTCACCACTCTGAATTAAGTATTTAAATACCTTACCAGATCTCAAAAGCTTTCAGATAAACCAAAGTAGTATCCAACCTCACAGCTGTCAAATAAAATGACATAGAATTGCTTTGTACAAAAGAAATTAAATGAATACAGCCTTACTCATTGACTTAGGAGTAATTTCCCTAGGAAATCCAGCACAGAAAGAAAAAGAACTGTAACTGTTTAAAGTTCTTTTAATCTTTTACTACTTCCTGGAAAATTAGAACATCTTTGCTTCAAATGTAAGAGTTATCCTATCTGGCCAGGAACAAGAATGCCATACGACTTGCATGACCACAAGCGTTTCAGAGCTCTCATCAATAAAATCTACACAGGTAACTTGTGCAGTTCAAATGAGAAGTGCTGGATGCACACGCATAGGCAAAATTACATCTGAACCACAAATCAAAGCACATCTTTCAAACAGAAAGCTACAGGTTTTTTTCAAATGTGTTATTTCACCTGATGTTTTCATTCTGCTTTGTTAAATATTTCACACTTTCTTGAGTCCATAGCCCCAGTACTTTCAAAAAGTAACTTACTAATACCTAGATGATTACAGTTGCCCCTATTTTACATCTCAGAATAATAAAGACACAGAAAAAAAAAAAAAGAGATGACCTATCCAAAGCCTTATAGAAAGGCAGAAAAACATCCACAAGAACCATCCTACCTCTCCTACATCCAAGCCAAGTAATTTAAACATAAGATATTTCTTCAGCTGAGTTCGGGAAGGGAAATCAACCAGCAGGTGAACCCACATTCTCATTAACTGCTTTTGTGTAACCTTGTTCTTCCACTCTCCCCCTCCCCACCTCTAGCGTTGCTTGAGTTAATAGAGGGAAATCATTCATGTAAGTTCTTTTGGTGACATATTTAAAACAGCTGATTCATATACAGGCTTCACACTCCAGGTCAGAACAAATTGTCCTCAAAAGCAACACAGTTAAATTGAGTGGAACTAGCATCCACCAACTTCCAAGGTACATAATATATATTATAAACTTGTCTTACTTGGCACCAATTTGACAACCTCAGTTTGAGAGAACAGAGAGTGAAAATGAGTTTTAAGCATTCAGCGACAAAGAGGGACAACATTCATTATGTACAGTCCTTTAACAGATTGCCCAGATTGTGGAGGGCCTTCAGCAGACTTGAAATTCAGTCTCCCTGTTGCAGTTTTAGTTACTACGTGTACTGCTACTACAACATAGACCAGTATATAGTCCAAAATTTCCCACATAGAAATCTTACACATTCCATGTTGTTCATCACACAAAACTCACTCCAGTCCTTCACGGACCTAGAAGGCAAGAAGCCAAATTCCACTCCATGGATCTACAAGGCAAGAAGCCAAATTCCACTCCATGCATACAAATTGGAGGAAGGAAAGGGCTGAAGATCAGTGTGTACTTCAATACTGCCAACAATGGGGAACCAGCTGCTTTGAACCCATCATGGACTCTCAAACAAGGTCTCACTAGTGATCACCAGGTCTGACTCAGTGAAAAACCCTGTGACAAAATGGGTTCAAAAAAGTGTGGCCTTCATGCCATGCAAAGGTGAGTTCAATGCTCCTGCATCCTTCCTACAGGCAGGACCCAAAACGGCCCATTTCTGATTTACATCTCTGTAAAGGGGAATAGATTCTGGTTCCTGGGGAAACATCTTATTTTATTGTGTCTTTGATTCTTAGAAATGTTTCTCCTTTGTCCATTTTGGGAGGAGTAGACTATTTTGCATGGTGGGTTCTCCCCCTGCTTATGACTGATTTGTGAGTTAAACCTCCAAGATTTCCTTATCTTACCTAAAAACAATATAAGAGAAAAGTCATAAGTGTAATTTGATTTCTCCTTTAGTTCATTCTCTAGGTCACTCTGGCAGCAGTCTGATAAAATAAACAGCACAAACCAACAGGAAAAACATGATTTACAGAACCTGATCCAGTACCCAGCAAAGTCAATGGACATCTGCACTGGTTTCAGTGGGCATTTGATCAGGAGGCTGAGGAAGGGATAATTTGGCACTCAAAACCACTTTACCTCCTTTTTTAATAATTGCCATTATCTCAATCTTACTAGTGTAGTCCAATTTTGGGCTTACATTACATGCAAAGACCCATCGTCTTGTCAAAAACAATAATCGTGATGCTGTTACAGTGCCTTGATTAGATCACTGTTTTTATCTAGTACACTGGCTCCTGTGCTGGAAGAGATTAGCATTTCCCACTGACTTGCTGGTATGACTTTCTTTTAAAGCCTTTCCCACCACCACTGTAAGCCTAATAGTACATTTGTTTTTAAAAAAAAAAAAAAGCCAAAAAGCATTTTCTGTTTGAATGACAGCTAACTTAAATTTTTTCTTATATAAATTTCAAGTACACTTCACAAAGTAAGTTCCCATTTCCCAGCTCAGATCCACATGTGCCAAAGGGCAGGTGCATGAATCCACAGGATGAATCTGTCCTTTTGAAATGTACTTTATATCCAGTGATACACTGAGATGCCTACCACATCTACCTAAACCCATAGACAGAAACATATCCAAGCCACTTGTGTCAGTCTGGGGCTAGCAGATACCAGCTAGTCAGTCCCAGAGAAAAGTAAGGATGTACAAATACCACATCAACTTCCTCACAAGGTTTCACCACTTTGCCCTTAGTCAGAGGAAGGGATTATCCACAAGGGTTAGAAAAAAACCACTGCTTCCTTAAAAACAAGGCCATCTAAATCTTTGCTGGATGCACAAATGGAGATGGGAACCAAGTGTTATCAACTGTGATAAATGATTCCTATATCTGAAACTGAAGAGGAAATCTGTGTTGACTTATTTCTGGTATTCTCTTTCTAATCAAAAGGTCTATGGTAAACCTGGAAGTGTACCGTGAACCTAATTAAAATGAGTATGTGAGAAAAGGAAGCATAAATTACTCCATAGAGAAAGTCCCACCAATACAAATCTCTGAGTCATGTCTCCAAGTCTGAAAATTGCCTTCTCATCTGCCAAACAGGAAAAACAATTGATTACATTTTCACAAATTTTTTTTAAACCAAGCACAGGATTTGTAAAAACATTTCTGAAGTAAAGCACAGTTTTATAATTTTGTTTCATTTCCACATATATATGCAATGAACATTCTGATTGTTCACTTTTCTCTTTCGTAGGCCACCTCATGGACAGTCTTTTCCAAATGCTTTTCTTTTTCTTTTCTCCAGATTAGTTCATGATAATTTTAGAACTTTATCCTCTGTGGGGCAAACACGGTTCCAGAATGGCTGTTGTGCTCTACTGGTGTCTCTGTTCTTCACAGATTTTCACAAGTTATATGCTAGCAGCATTCTGCCTCTCCCTTTGCTAACTAGGGATTAAAAACATTACTCCAGTTATCCTCACCCTTCTAAATCCCAAAAAAGCCCAGAAATTATCTGCATTCACCTTTTCATTACATTACCTTCTCAACATCTGCCTACGTATTAAAACCACATTCATCACCATATGTGGTTTCCCAACCAGCTTTTGCAATAATGCTAGCCCTTGTTATGTAAGTACATTAACACTGCCTTTCTTCTCTCCTGTCCTAATAATTAACCTACAGACAGAGTGCTTGGAAATGATATCTTGCAATCAGGATCACACTGCCCACCTATACAGAAAGTTCCAAATACTGAGACAGTATTATTTTACCAAAAATAAACTAAAATTACCACTGGAGCAAAGAAGAGATTTGTTCTTCTTTCATTCTTCTCCCATGAAGAAAAAAAAATCTTGGCAATAAGATTTTGAAAATAAACATTACAGTCAGCTTTTTTCCATTTTCAACAGTTAGGGGCAAAGTTAAATAGCACTAATGCATTCCATTTATTTCAGATAGATCAAAGAAAGAAAGAAAACATATCACCAAGCAAAGTTTTCAAAGCACATGCTCATACACACACACTCCTGCTTTTCTGGGAGGCTTTTTAATGGAAATTACTGTTATTTAGTCGGTAGATTATCTGGATTGAATAGGAAAGCAGGCATCATTTGGTGCAGTGCAACAAAGGTCACGTATGACCTTGGGTTTTCAGAACATGCTTCATCCATGAACACGCTTAGTTTCCAGTTCATAGTATAAAGATGTTGACAGCTCTAGTGAATCCAGCTGTGGTGGTTCTGGAAGCTACGGCTTTCTGCCAGAGCTGCCCCAAGAGAAAGGCAGAAGAACAAACATGTCCACATCTGCGCTGCTTTTCACTGAGTGTACCATCCTCACTAGTTACGTCAATGAAGATGGTTTTCAAGCAAGCGGAGGATTTTGTGATAAATCAGTTAACTATCAGGTATTCACTGCAGTCCTCTGATTTTACTACAGCCAGTAGCTTCTGGAGGAGGAGCTGGTGGACAGCAGTTCCTTACGGCCTTACAGCAACCCTCACCAGAAGTTACTTATCATCACCTAAGTTACCACTCCACATTAGAGTCTTACATGGAGTAATAACTCATAAAGGATAACAAAAAAAACAACTAGGCATCTGTTCGAATGCTTATCGAAAGCCTGGTATTTACCTAGGCTATGAAGCCCAGCAAAACACGTTCCTACTTATTTTCTACAAGCCAATTATTGTCCCTTTTAAAGATTTTTCCAGTCCCTAAAACACCTCCTTTCAGGGCAAGGGTGCTGGCCTTGCACCAGTGAGTGAATATACTTGGCAGTTTTCACATAGATATTTTGGGTTGCGGATTTTTTTTTTGATAACACACAAACACAGTAAGAACTACATGATATTCTTAACACACGCACAACTGGTTTTAAAGGGATTAAAAACTGGGCAATGGCTCTCAACATGTTGTTAATAGGAAACCAGTCAAAGTAAAACCCCTAGCAAAAAGTAAAAACCCTTCTGTGAAGACATGCCTTACAGTATCTGTCTTGATTCTGTAAGCAAAGCTTACACATCAACAAACCAGAAAGAAATAAACGGAGCTATATTCAGAAGTTTTCAAGAGGAGACAAGAGTCGCAGTAGATCACCAGCTGTGACTAAAATTTACTCATAACTCATTTCCCAGAAAGATTTAAAAAGAAATGGTTTTAAAAGGCTGTTGTGTAGCAAGAGATCTAAAAAACCCCTCATCTAAACAGATTGTCCAGAAAATGTAATAGTTAACCTGATGTAGAAACACTGACGCAAGAAGGTATCAGACTGGACCTTCAAGACATACTTGGTTGCTACCTGAATCTAAACAGAAGAGGCAGCTGTGGGGTGGCAATGGGGCACATCTCACCGCACCCAGCACAAACAGGAGACTACAGCAGAAACGTCAAACCGTTTCACACCCCAGGTCCAGACTCTCTGTGGCCGAGTCTGTGGAACCACCGCTGCTTGTTCAACCCTGCAGTAGCCATGCTAAGGGGTCGATGTCTAAGTGTATCTATAGCCTAATGAAACGTTAACATCTGATTTCAAGCTCTGTCCTCCTCATCCCAGCCTCCTAGGTTTTCAGTTTCAGAAACAATTACTTTCCAAGACCACCATGCCTGCAGGCTCCTGTCTTCCGAACCCTGCCTTTAGGAGTTTCAGCCTGAGATTTGAGCTGGCTCGTGGCCATGCCCATGGATGGAACACCTGACAGCTTTTATCTGGTGAGCAAGATGCTTCCCTATTCTCCGAACAGAATCAGGAGTCCGACAGCTACATTGCATCCTATTGAATGAACATGCCTCTGGCCCTCAAAGGAGGCAGCGTGAGACTCTCCTCCCGCAGGTTTACCACAGCATCCAAGTGGTGGGCAAACCTACCGTTCAGATTTAGTTGCAAGCTTGACCAAATTTAATACGTAGAAGTTTGAGTACAGAGTTCTGCCTGAAGAAGTAGTGCTGTGGTAAAATTCCTCTTATTGAATTAAGCTTCCCAAATGAATTGCTGAAGAGTCATTCCATAGTGATGGTAGTTTTAGGGGAAGTTGCTTATCATGCCAATGTACCTTCCCCTCACACAAAAGCAGACATAGGTACAATTTTGGTAGTGGATACTAACAATCTATATAAACTGAAGTTATTACCAGAGTCAATATGTATATGTTGGCAAGTCCATATGTTTTTCTTCTTTCCACTATATAAATTTCCTTTCTCTAATAAAGCGTGGAAGGTTTCCCAAAGAGTTTAATAACCCAGAATCACTGAAGTGTAGCTGTTAAAACAAGCTAAACTGGTTTAACTTCTGAGCTGTCAGACTTAATTTGAAATGGCAAGATCCGACCTCTGGTTTATGTGAATTGCTAAACTTCAGTCATTTCCAAAGATATGCAATAAATACAAGAAAGAACGTCACAGTTCACGTGGGGTTTTTTTGTTCTGAATTTGCTTTCTTAGATAAATTGGCAAAAACATTAATTTCTTAAAACAATCTAAAAACATAGTTAAAAAAATTAAACATATTAATAACACATGAATAGTAGTGTTCCTGTAATTACAAAAAGATATTTTTCAAAAGGTATTTTAACGTGGTTTCTTTTTTTTTTTTTTTTAATGTATCTAGTTCCATCATTTTTTTCCTTCAGGCACTAAAAGCAAATGCATATGGCATGAAAATCTGTTAAAACATAGTACTTTACACCTTTGTTTGTACCTGCTCCAAATATATTTGTCTATAAATTAACTGCACATGGTAATTTTCACATTGGCTTATTTTATCCATGTGTTCGAGGAATTTAATACATCATTTGTGTTCCGTCAATTACGGTTCTATTCAGCAGATAAAAGCAGGAGGGATATAAACATACCTACGTATTTTTGCATTTCTGTATGCAATTTATGCCCAAGGCATCAACTGTATATAAAAAAGGCTAAAAAAAAAAGTAACCCTGTACTTCTAGTGCATCCCTGAAGAGCTGAATCCATTTAAAATACCAATGTATTAAGCATCAAAAAGTGATGTCACGTTACATGCGGGTAGTCTCATTCTACAGGCAAAAGAACTCAGCTGTGGCCTTAGTGGTCTACAGGGTAGGTCTTCTTCTAGTAAGATCCACACAATAATCTCATCAGCTTCATCTCAACACCGACCATTATCTTCACAGGAAGATTGTGCTACACCTGCACGCCCTCCAGCAGCAGCTGGTATTCACGTCAGCAGCTAAAGGCTATTACTGGGAGCTTTTCCTCAAGGAAATACACAGATCTCAGGCCAAAGCCCAGGTATTCCCGATACAGAATGTGCTCTAAACTTCCCAAGCCTGCCTCCTCCTCCTCCTCCTGTGAGCCAGGGTCCCTATTTAAGAAAGGCTGCATCACAGAACGCCCTGCGGTTCTCTGCCAACTCCCTTAACACACGTTTCCATCCAAAGTGGGATGGATGCGCATTACATGTGGGTTGGGTCACCTCACCCCTCTCTCAATTATAGCACATGTGAAATCTGCCATATGGACAGCTCTGGAAGACTGAAGTCCTTCACTCACTTTTAAGAGTAGTAGAGCGCAATCCTCTCCATTTAATGGAAATTCCTTTAACGTGTCTCATCCCTCGATGCAATTTTTTAGGAAGATGTGAAAACTGAGCTAGATCACCAAGTCCAGTTCCCAGCTCCTGAAGACCACACACATTCCCTTGCATGGGCTAACCAAACCACAGGTAGAACTACCTGGCTCAGGGGTTCTTCTTCTCTCTGTTTCTCCCATTGTAACTCTTGGGTTACTTTAAGTCCTACTTTTTGAACAGTTAGAAGATTTATTCTCACTTCTACCCTTAAATTAGCCTCATAGTATTGTATTAATACTATTATTGGTGTTATGGACAGGCAGAGAATTCCAATTCTTCTCTTCATTCAGTCTTTTCACTGAAAACTTCAACTTTTACGTCAGGATACATACGTCTTTCTTCTTAGACAATGAGCCCAAATCTCGTTTGATATCACCCTTGCTATTATATCAGCTTACTCTGGATTCAGTCAGAAAGTTGAGACTTAAACGCTGTATCTCTTCACCTGATACAAAGCGAGGTGGTACACTTATTTAAAGAGGTTACATATGGAAAAGGTTAACACCACAATCCTGTAAAAACTTGCCTAGATGCTTAATTTCAGGCGTATAAATAATTCCATTAAATTGAAATGACTCAAGCCCATTGAATTCAATGAGCCTATGTCCATGACTAAATTATACGGCACAGGATTGTGGATGTAGAGATCATTATCCATGACCCAATTTGGTGGGTCCTCACGTAAATCAGATAAGCAAATCCCTTCTGCTCATGTTTGCAGAGTGCAGAATCCTTGCAAGCTGGATGTCTTAAGAGATGAAAACAGGGAAAAGCAGGCAAGCATCTTGGGCACTATGGTACATTTTTAACTGTGGCCTCAACTATTCAGTTTGGTCCCTTTTTAAGAAAAAAACCCACAGTATGAACAAAACTCAGCACAGTTTCTTAGTACTATGTATAGGACAAGATCCATGTTCCAAATTTTACCTCAGTAAGCATTACCTAGAGGGTGGAAATACTGTCTTTAGAGGCTTCCTTTAATTTTCTTTTAAAGCTTAATCATATTACAGGAAATATTTGGCGAAGGTGCGGTTATTCATCACGATATCTATATTAACAGCATGATCAGAGAGGTTTCTGACAATTTTTCATTTTAACCTGGCTTTTACTTTCATAATATAATTATGTCCCCTCATTTCATTTATGTTATAAGATGAAATTACATCTTTTAATTTTCTTTTACTGAAAAAGAAAAAAAAAGCTTTTTCTTTAAAAACCTATGTTGTAGTAGGCAACATATTTAGAGCTTACGATCAGCAATTTCTCTAAAGAGGAAGATTTAAGGGAAAAAGTGGCTCTAAAAGTAATTTCAGCAGCAAAGTAGATTAAATATCCACCATATTAGTCACAGAGTATTAGATGGAATTGGATTGACTGGGAAGAGGTCAAAGAGTTGCTGAAGGTTTTAGCCCACCAGAGGAGCAATAAAATTCAACCATACTTAAAATCATTAGCTTTAAACCCTTTGATATTAGATCCAAACCTCCAGTGCTCACAGAAGGAACCTCCAAGCACCACGCCAAGGCAAAAGGAAACCCTTTAAGACATTTACATTTCATGGAAACCTTTAAGTGAAGTAGAGGAGTGCAGATAGAAAGAACCCACACGTGAAGGAAGACTGTGACACAGAAGGGAAAGGAAAATGCAGCTGTTAAAGAAAGTTGATTTATAGAGCTGCAAGATGTTCTACTAAAAGTTCTAGTGGGGCCTGTGGTTTGTTTTTTAGCCAGCAAACAACCCCCCCACCAATTCCTACACACTTTCTCCAGTTTGCTCCCTTTCTCCCAGTCCCACTGCTCGTTTCTCCCTTCCTTTCCTTGCGATGACAAGGCTCGTTTCCCCTCACAAAGAAGGGCTGCGTCTGCCAGCGAGAATGGCACCAAAATGAGACAATCAAACACAGATCTGAATTGTGTGACATGATAAAGGAAAAACGCTACGCGCTGACAGCAAGGCAAGGAGGAAATCTAAAAACACAGAAGTCATCTAAGACAGAGACAATCCAAAAGAAAGAGAAAAAGGCAGAGGAGTAATTAAAAACCCTGAAGACAGTGATGGGTCTCAAGTTTTTGAACTGGCTCCCTATTTAATAGAAAGGATGGTTTCCACCCGAGAGAAGAGAGATAAAAGAGAGACTTCGCTGTAACTAATAACTAACTGACATATTTCTGTTGGTTTTGTACATTTTTCCACTCGTTTTGAAAATGACAAGTATAATTAAAGTTGTTAAATACATCGAGAGACTTGTCAGTCAACTAAAATATCAACTCTTATAAATTCTCCACAATAAGTACCGCACACAGCACAATGCAGAAGAAATTAATCTCTCACTAGAAAGATTTAGTCATTTGATGATCCTATAAAAAAAACATCCCAGATTTTCTATTTCCTGAGGCAAGATGAACTTTTCTTTGTGTGTTTGTGAATATAAAATGTATGCATTTAATTTAACTTCTGCAGCACAGCAAAACGAAAATCTCAAGAAGAATTTTGGTGCCTATTCTAAAACACTTGGAGTTTTAGTTTTAATGCACGTCCTTCGCAGGAGCACATTAGTATTTTTGCACTGGTGTTTCTTTTGGTTTATGCTTCAAAGAGGATGCATAAGAAAGATGCATCTCAGGGACGAGTTCCAATGGCCAAAATTAGGCTGTGTCCCGCTGTAAAGTTCAAACTAAATCAAACACACCTAAGTGATACTTTAGCCTTGTGTTAGCTATGTACTCAGGATAATTTTACCCTAAACAGATAAAAAACCTCTTATTTGTGTTGAGCTATAGCCTTTCAAGCCATTTTAAAAAGCCAAACCCTCAAAATGTGATTTCAGCACTCAGCTAATCCATGTGTGGTAACAGGTATAATATGATCCAAAAGGCTAAAAGCCTGTTAGTGGAGAAGAACCCATGCAAATACAGGAACCGCTTCAGAAACAGCACTGTGGGAAATAACCTACCCTCAAAAACATGAAAATATGCTTTTTCAGTATTTGATAAGAAAGAGCTTCTTAAAGAAGCCATCACCACTCTACACCACCAAAGCATACATAGTGGAGAAAAGAGGGGATTACGGTCACCTAAGTCAGCCAGCAACCTGTGCATATGCTGAAACGCCCTCCGTCAGCCCCTTTCCTATGCAGAACGTGGACCTCTGCAAATTTTATAGACTCTACCCATCACATCTGTGGGAATCTTCTCCTGTCCTGCTTCTCACCCCCCTTGAAGGACACGAGGGCTGGAAGACTGCTGAGGGCCCGGCAGCACTTAGCTCTAGGTGGCAGTGCAAGGCCATCAGGGGCAGCAGGTCCTCTCCCTTTCCTCCTGGATGCCCTAAGCAGATGACAAACCTTAAAAGAGGTGGTGGGGGGAAAACAGGTTCGTGGAACATAAAAAACTCTTCAGGGAAACAAACTCCACAGGAAAATTCAGCTTGTTTCATACAAGTCATGACAAAGTGTTCAAAACTCATTGGAATATACTGCAGTCGCTCCCGTAGCTGCTGTACAAATGTAATCAGAGAGAAGAAAAAAAAAGTCAATGAAGCTTTGGTTCAGCCACTAATACACATGCTCAAGAGCAAAGCCAGTGTGAAGGGAGAAACACTTCCAGCTTGTCAAAGGCTTCAGTGAGAGATTTTCATCTGGGCTGAATTCTGATGCCTTCTGAGGCATGTTGAGCTTGTTCAGGAGAACCAATGGTGTCTAAAATCAGCACAACTGGTAATATAGGATGTCAGCTGGGTTCTCATAGTAAAAATTAAGGAGCCTTGATTTAAAAAAAAGAAAAGTTTTATTCTTCTTTGGAACTTTAAAAAAATTTTTTTTTCTTTTTAAAGGCTGGTTTACACTGGCATTTTAGCATCCCCAGTAGTTGTAGCAGAATTTTTCTTGTTATATTTTGTAGATGATCAGATGGGAACCAGACCAGCTTCTCCCCTCCTGCTCGTAGAAGGTCAATCCTCAAAGCAGCTCAGTCTTTGTTGTTGTTTAAACCTTGACAACGCTGCTGGGATTGTCAGAAATAAGTGAAGGTTTATATATAGAGAATACCTGACCACTTAGAGCTATACTGGTGTCTCCTGTACAAGAGAGATTACAGATGAAGCTTACAAACATGCTTCATGAAGTAAGACAGTTTCTTTTGCACTTCATGAAAGTAAACCCAGAGACCTTATAAAAGTTATTTTCCCTGATAGAACTTGTTGCTTTAAGCCGTTTTGATGAGCAGATACTCGTGTGTAGTAGAATAAAATATGCACACAAAGTATCACTATTTGAAGACACTCTCAAAAGAACATCTCGAAGGATGTTGTTATATGTGAGGTAGAATACACTTCTGCATCAAAACAATTCCTATGTTTCATAATTTAAATCTGAACTGGTAGAATGAGGCTCGAGTGATCAATTTCTTTTCAGGGATACTGACTGAAAGAATAGTTGACATTTCATAGGTTTTTTAGTGCCTAAAATAGTCTGTTTTCAATCTCTGAAGGCTTATTTTTCTTTCTAAAGATGGCGTGGGGCCTGGGGGACCCACTTAAAGTTTCTTGCCATACTTGGCCAAGAAACACAAAGTGTTGGTGAAGTATAAACACAGAGCCCTTTTTCTATGACCCATTCTGCAGTGTGATGGGATAGTGTTGTTAGTTTATGTGAGAGAAAATAGCATAGGCTTTCTGAAAAAAAAAAAAAAGAAAAAAGAGAGAGAAAAAAAGAAAAAAAGTGGAATTGGATTAAGGCCTTTGTGCAAGCCTCAATGCTGAGGGGAATTAGCAATAGTTGTAGGCACTTAAAGGAGCTCTCATGCTGAAGCTTATCCCAGATTTTACACAATAAACATTTGAATATCAACAGTGTTTTGCAACTTGCAGCACTAATGTATAAACTTCTTCCTTTTGAAACTCCCAAATCCTTCCAAATGTTCGCAACACCCTCTACATAAACATGTAGGGTCTATAGTGGAAAACACCCACTCAGGGATGTAAGTATGAGGGGGTTTTTTGTGTGTGTTTTTTTTTATTTATTTATTCCTTTTTCATCCCTCGAATCTAAAATGTTGTTGTACCATTAGTTGGTTTAAGCACCTTAGAAGTTATCTATTTTAACCGACTTTTTCCCCTCCAGCCTTACTTTCCATTTAAAAGACAAAGATGTCAACGAGACGTGAGCTTGACTTGGGTATCCTAATCTTACATATTCCACGCTACTACAAAAAGCCACTACAAAAGCTTTAAAATGTTTCATTAAAACACTGATCTATTCATCCTGCCAGTATGTTCAAAGCATATTTTTCTGGAGCTCGGCTAGCGAGCTTAAACCACGCTATATCATGAATACGTGGGACAAGTGTTCAGTTCCCTCACCTTAAACTCATTTGCAGGTGAACAGGACTCAGGACAAACCCATCAGGGAAATCCAGACACACATCCATGGAGTTGGTGTCACTCGCCTGGAGTCAAGCCTGGCAGTTAATGACAGATGGGGAGTTTCTTAACATTAGGTGTATCAAATTCACACTGACACAGTTGGAGAAAAAAGATCCGTCTTTTCCAGATAGTGATCAGCTAGATTTGCAGTTGACATGACATTTCTACTAGCTTTTCTGGATGCGACTTAATTTTGGTATCCCGTTTAAAGGATGGTAGCAGATTCAGGAACAAATAACTTCCATGCTCTTAATATGAACCCAAAGTAAATCTTCTTGATACAGTACATAATTACAAGAGATTCCACCACCACCCCAATTTCCTTTTTAACTCGTGTTAGGTAGGGATATACGTAATCAATTTTACAGCTTTGTATTTTTGTATCTATCCACTAAGAGACTGAACAAAGAAATAAGCCCATGGTGAAAAAGCAGAGCGGGAAAAACTTGGAGATCATTTTTTGTTACAGTGTTTGTTTTGTGCTTGAAAGGACTGTGATAAGAAACTCATTGCATTAAGAAAAAATGAAGACATTACTGCCCTGTCCAGTTCTGAAGCATGTTGAAGCAGTTTGCCTATTGAATTTGATACAATGATGTATAGATGAATAAAGTTATCTCTAGGATTGAATGGGACGGTGTCAGTGGGAGGGTAAAAAGGGAGGAACTTGGAATCTGAAAAGAATACTTTTCCCCCCCCAGCTCTTTTTAAGAACTTGAAGGTCAGGGTCCAGCTGCCGTAAAAGGCTAGAGGACAAACAAAATGCTGCACAGGCCCAAATAAAGACAACTATAGACACATTGCAGAGGTTTCCTGCTTCAAGTAGCTATTATATTAACCTACACTTTAGGCAAAGAGCATTTTAGGTTTCACACTGATGAAAACATAGGATGAGCAGAAGCATCAGTAAAAGTTGCATCTTTAATGAAACAGATGAAACAGGCCACCAAAGGTAGGAAACAATTTTTTAAAAAGGAAATTTTATTGGTTCCCATTTACTTGAAAGCTTGAGTATTTTGACTGAGATAAGCCAGTAACATCACTTTTCTCTCCTTAACAAACAGCTAGCAGCTATTCTAATAGATCTGTTGCCTAGCTCCTTGCAAGGCCTATATCATATGCAGCAAGAAATACAGTCTTAAAATGTGAGTTAGTATCTGAAAAGTAAATACTTCGACTGATTGTTCATTCATCCGTGTTTATAAATTGTTAATGTTCTGATAATCTATCATTCCCTCCATGGTCTGGGAAATAACAGGAACAATATCCAGTGAAGTAGTGAGAAGGGTTAATATCACTGATGAGAGAGAAAAAACTGCATTAAAACATCAAGTTGAGCTGCATTTTGTCACTCATGCTCAGTGCTTCTTATTGTTGTCTTGTAATTATTCTAAATTTAAATGCCTCCCCGAAAGATGAAAGAATGGATAGTACCTTTTTTTTTTTTTCGCTTAAAAGAATAAAAACTACTAGCCTGTCCTGTTCAGCAGGGGGGAGGAGGGAGCTGGATAGCTTTGTCTGAGTTTCTTTGGCTTTTTAAAACACAAAAAAAAACCCAGCCAAATTACGATAGTCTCATGATCTCAAGTATTTAATATATATTAAGAATAAATTAAGTAACTTCAGATGATTGCTATAGAAGTCAATGTAATTCACTATTACTGTTTTTCCAACACTGGTTGGGTTTAATGTTCTTTTATTTATTTTGTAAGGCATGAAATTCTAAAAGAATATTTAAAAGAATTTAACAGCTTGACTTAGCAGATACATTGCACAATAAAGAGATCTTTTAGCAACTAAATCTAGGTTCTCCTAATGCTTCATGGTCAAATAAGCTCTTTACAAGTTAACTTTTAGACTGAAGTAGATATTTAATCATGTAAGTCGGCAGAAAGGGAAAGGCAAAAACTAGGAAAAAAAGTCTGTTAAAAAAAAAAAAAGAATATTTTCACTTATTGACAAAAAATTTTTAAGAAACAAAAGCTGAAAATAGAGGTCAAAGACTAATAGGAAAAGAAAAAAGATGCAACAGTTAAGATTTTTAAAACACTGTTTCCAGGGTAATGTAAGTTGCAGATCATTAACTGAATGCATTGTCTGATGAGCATAAATTATAGACTTCATTTTGAAGTTTCTCTTTTGTCTGCAGTCAAACTTTGAGTTTGATCCAATCTATGTAGATAAATCTAGGGATTAATCTGGAGGTTTAAATGGTTTAGCCAGAGGTTGGTCCAGCTTTATAATAATGACAGCTGATTTGTGTTACTTTCCACTGAGATTTCTTTTTTGGATGACCCCCCTACATATTGCATCTTGCAATTAGACTGTTGACAACTCTATTATGCTGACAGCAGAGGTAGAGCTACACGGGGAATTATACAGCATACTATGCTGTAAACGTTACTCACAGATGTCTTAAGAGACAGTAGTTTATCCCATGTGTTCATATCTACGCTGTAGCGCATCTCGAGTTGAGGTTGTTTGAGTCAGAATTGGTGACGTGCTGAGTCTAATGCAACTCTTACCAACAACTTTCCAAGATTAGGAGCCTGTCAGGATGGTGTCAATGGAGGTTTAAGAAGTGCTTTCTGAAGTTGTTCTGAGTTAATAATTAATGGGTATCTCCCTTTGATAGATCTTTTATATTTGGATGCAGCTGGCTGGAAATAACCACAAAGGGAATCTGATTTTATTTGTCATTAATTTTGACTTTACTTAGCAAATGATCATGTGTCCCACCATCACAGCTTCACTAATCTGCCTGTACTATAATGTGAAGATGAAATCTTTGATTAAGAAAACAGATTAATCGGTTTCTAGGGTGTTTTGGGGTAAGATGCATGTACATATATCTCCTCCCAAGTAGTTTCCTAGTACATGCTTAGAGAGGTGTTAAGTGTTAAAAGCTGTCGAGTAATCAGAATGAGGTTTTTGATGTCGGCTGCATCTTCATCTTGTTTAAACGAGTGCTTTGCCAACTAAACCAGAAATGTTTTGTCTGCACATGAGAGACAAAGATTTGGCAGCGCATATTGGAAAGAACAGGTTTAGGGCTTAAACCCATATTTTATACTCAAAAGTCAGTTTTACAAGGGAAATTAATCTGAGTTAATTTCCAATACTACTCTTATGCTATGACAATGCCCACAGATGCTAAGTGCTGCCTAGATATATGCCAAGACTATGTCTTACCTTTGATAATTGCTAATTTATATTGATTTATTTTCCAGCATCTGAAATAAGTGCATACATACCCACACATTCCAACTCAGGCACAAGAGTAAATTCACACATATATGATCTTAATTTCATTACAAGGACAAACCCTTGAAGATTCAATCCTTTATGAAAATTTCCACACTGCCCCACAAATGTACCTAAATTACTCTGTAAAATACTTCTGTAAGACTGACTGAGTCTATTAAAATTGCTTCATAAAAGTAATTAGGGAAACTGAATGAGATTTGAAGGAAGTGGATAGAAAAAACACAATACTCTAGATATTCGGAGATTTTGTCACTGTTTGAATGTTTTCACCCACAAATAACTAGTATTAGATTAAACTGTATTATCTCCAGATAGTCTTAAATTAAAAATTAAATCTTTACAGTTAAGGTGAGAAAAAAAAAAATCTATGCAAGAGATGCATTCAAATGCATTTGGGCTATTTTCATATGAATAAACAAATAGTTAAGGATATTATATTATGACCCACAAATGAAGCATCAAAGCAGAATTCAGTAGTTAAATAACATGTGATTCTCCTGGGTGATCTACCTAGCGTAGATTAAATCCTATTGAGACAGAGCACTTCACTAGTCAGATAATGAACAAGCAGCAAGTTTGTTGTATTGATTTTTAGAGAGCATATATTTCTAAGCGGTATGAAAACACCCTATTACCAGTTTCCTAGTTATTAGGCATTCACCATCCTGTGAAGCAAGTTTCAAGTTTGTAACAAATGTCGGCTACAAACTTTTCCAGTAAGACCGGGAAATAAAATTAAGCATCTGTTGCTGTCTATTTTGATGCCGTGGTAGGTTCTTGTAGGTGTGATAAATGCACATTCTGCTCCCAACTTTTTACTGCAGCGTATGGATTCAGTGATAGCAGCAATAGCTGGGCATCAACTGTTAGCAACTCTGAAAACCTTCAGTATGAACAGAGATACGACTTTCCCCTCCACCTGTGCGCATCTCAAATATATTTGAGTGTTTGAACTCATTTGTGAACTATGAAGGACACCCTTAAGAGTTAAGAGAAGCTTGACCGTCATACCACGGCTCTCACTGATCATCCATAATTGAAAATAACCTCTCTTACTCTCCCTCTCCCCCGCTCCCAAACACAGTTTAAAAAAATTGTTTCAAAAAGTTGACAGGTGTCAGCAAGGAAACTGAAGGTACAGCGAGGTCTTCAGATATTTTTCTTTTCTCTCCCCACATCCTTACCTGTTAAAACAGATTAAGTCAGAGAAATCTGCTGCTTCAGTCATCCTGAACGTTTGATAACTATTAGAGCTGGATTCGATATTTGTCAGTAACTCACAAATAGGGCAAACCCACTAAATCTTGGTGAGGGAACTCTAATAGCTTATGTTTAATATAATAACAAATAAACACATGCTTCTGTGTGTGTTTATATACACAGATGTGTACGTATATCAGTAATACAGACAAAATACATTAAAATGCATCCAAGCATAAGTCACCATCCTCTGCATTTTCTCTCTCATTTAAAAAACAACCAAAAAAAAGGATAACAGGGAATTGTAAGGATTTTTATTAATGTGTACTCCGTAAAATTGCCTGATTGAAACAGTATATTCTCCTGAGAAACTTTAAATCATGTGTTCTAGAAAGCACTCCAATTTTAAGTTTACTACAGATAACAGATTTTGAAAGGCAGCTTTAAGAAATTGAAGCCTATAATATTTCAGTGCTCACTGTTGGGCTGCCCAAAAGTAATCTGTCCATGACTTGTTACTACCTCAATTATATTTTAAAGTTTCCTATTAGGGGAACACTTCAGTGTTTAGCTTAGTAAAACATTCCATTTTAGCCGAGTGCTATGCTTCTAAACATAGATGGAAATTACTGAAGAGATATTTCTGAAAAAAATATCTCTACAGGTTCCAAACAGTCACAGAAAAACACACATCAAGGGTGGGGTGTCTGTATCTTCACTGCATGTTTATCTGGTTTAAATAACATCTCTCATGCAAGTTTAAAAAAAAAATAAATCTGTTTTTAAACTGCAAATAAACATCTGAGATAAATGCACAGCTCATGTAGTACATGAATAAATGTAGGACTTTCCTAACGTTTCTTCTAAAAAAATAAAATATCCTCAAGAGGAAAATACTTTACATTATTTAAATATGTAACAATTTAAGAACAAATAGTCATGCCCTAGGTATAAAATTCTGATCTTCAGTTCCAGATGGAAAATATTTGGTTTCCAATAGGAGCAAATAACTTGACAAGTGATTTTATATTTAAAAAAATGACAAAGCAATATTTCCTGCTGTGTTAGCTCAGTTTCACTGATGTGGTTAAATAGATCTTTAACATTCACTGCTTCTTAAAGGTACATATAACCAGGGCGATGACAAGATATCTGTGTCATGGTAAATTGAGAAATAATTATTCTATTCTTTGATTTATTACATCAGTTGTAAAGTATCTAACTAGAACTGGGTATTGCAGCCTATGCACGTGTCAATACCTTTCCCTGTGTTATTTGTCCCGTAATCTATTCAAATGGGGTAATTACTCATGGGTGTAAAGATGAACAAAATTCAGACCTTAACTCCCCGCTTCACCCTTAAATCTTTATTAGTCTGTCTACAAGACTATACCTGGAGAAGTAAAGAAAGGAGCAAGTTACACAGTTGCTGCAGTGTAATTGTTTTAGATGTTTTGAGCCTGAAATAAAAGCTATGTTAATAAGTGCACAGTTTAAAGCTTTGCTTTCTATGGCGTTAAGACGCTTGTTTTCATTTGATGAAAATTATTAATACTAACACAAAAATTGTTTTGAAACCATTTGTACGGAATACATACCCACCTCTTTGGTTAAAATCAGTGATCCATTAAGGCTTTTCTTGCTTTTTTCCAAGCTGTGAGCATACTGCGTATTTAAGTGTGTGTAAGAGCGAAGGTGGGGGGTAGGTTTAGCTGAATAAAAGATTGCTTGATATCTTGAAGTCCTTTGAAGAGTTTTATAGGCTTATAAAGCCCAGTGTGAATGAATGACATTTTTTCCCCCCTTTACTTTTACATATGGAAGTTTGTTAACCTGCGTTTCAATTAGTGAATGATTATTAATTATACTAATTACAGGTTTAATGAAAACCACATACTTTGCAAAAAAAGTTAAGCTCAGGGCTGAAATTGTAGCTGCAGACAGTGATTCTTCAATAAAGGCTGAAGCCACGCTTTCACTTGAGGAGGTTTTTACGTATATGTATACATTTCTTTAAGAAAACAATAAAGCACTAGAGCAACTTTTTACAAGAAAAACCCCCAAAGAACTTATATCCAATAATTTATTTCAGAGGACACTGATTTTTTTAACCAGGAGTAATAACCGTTTAATTTCTTTTAAGACTAGAACCCAACTAGATTCATTAGAATGCTCATAGGACACACAAAGCTGTCTTCATTTTCTTATTTAACTATCTACACAAAAGAAACAAGAACAAATTGCAAGTTCTCATCTGCCAGAAAAGAAAATTCTTTATTCTGACAAAAAGAAGGTAAAGTAGGGAATTCTCTAAGTTACCAATCATGCCGTGACACTAAAAACAAGGCAGGAAACTGAAATCTAATGCTGTCATTCTGTCCTAAGCAACCCCTCTCTTCATAATCTTTAAACTCCAAATACGAAAAAAGCCTTAATTTGAAACCTCTCCCTTTTTGTCTGTCTATTTTTATTTTAGTATGCTCTGTTAATTATACTTTCAAATACACTTTTCAGAATCCTCTAACACTGTGCATTGCTTCTCCCTGGAAGAAGGCACCCGCAGAATGTTTTAAGAAAAGCACAGGAATTAGGAGCTGGTTATTTGCATCTTTTACACATACAAAGACTAACAAAACATGCTGTTTAATAGAAATCAACCAGCTTTAATCCAGCCTCAATTTTAAATAAGGGTACAAAGTAACACAACTAGAGATCATTATTTAAAAAACTTAAAGCATCCACATACATAAAGCTGCTCATTTATTATTTCATGGTATGGTTTTTGGTCACCTGAATACTCAATATTAAATGTTACAGATATAAAGTTACTGTTGCTTTCCCGAAAAGTTTTGCCTGTTTTTGGTTTGGGGTTTGTTTTGTGGTTTTTTTCCCTGTTTTTCGCTCGAGTTTTTCATTCTCTCCTGGATTTAGTTAAGCATGTGTTTTAAAGCACTGAAAAACCTTTCCATCACGTTATTATTACACAGCAATTGAGACATATTTGCATAATGAAAAATAATTACATAGATAATATCAATAAGTATGATTAAAACCACCTATTTTGGGGGGTTTGAAAGTGGGAAGATGTAACTAATATTTATAAATTACCATTGTAAAATTAATAACGTTAAACATTTTTTTAAAATAGCACATGAAGCAGCCAGCTATTGTTTTATTTTAAACCTCTTTTTATAATATTGTTGTTGCATTTTCTACAATTAACCGGAAACTTAATCCATCAAAAGTACGTACAATTAAATCAGCTATAAGGAGATGAAATTACTCTTCATATTTCTCTTCACATGCAGAGAGAGAATTCCAAAATTAAAGTAAATTAACTAGGTTATTGAAATCTGCTTGTGATCTCGATTTTAAACAATATTTTAGCAAATACTTAAACAGGCAATTACTGTTTATACAGTAAACTGCCTGCAGTTTTAGATGAACTAGATTCGCGAATATTGACAAGTAAATAACTGTTTGGAGCTGGAATCATACTTAATTACTATAGTCAACAACATTCATTATTGAATGCAGCATACAGCTTATGTTAAAGTATAACATCGTATATTTACATGTTTGTTATTTGCCCTTTTTTTTCCCTAATAAGATAAATTAGAAAATAGGAAAAATGTATGGGACATTTAACACATTGCCACTAGAAAACGCAGGTACTAATCACTTCAGCAAACTAAGACTCAAAAGTCCAAATCTCTTCGTTTCCAAACAAACCAAAAAATTATTAATTAGGCCCCAATCCTAAAACCTGATCAAAATCTTTGCTATAATCTCCCTGAGTTCAATAGGGCTCAGACCAGGACCCTCTAACAGGCTCACAGAATTTCTGTCCCCCCGTCTTGATTTGAGCTATTATCGAATTAAAGAACTACTGCAGCTTGACTTTCTGCCAATTGCACTTGAATTTTCAGAGAACAGCTTTATTATTTTTTTCTTCAATAACCTATTTTTGGATGAAGAATACTGTTCACTCTTGATATTATTGCCTGAACACCATCAAAATTAAACAGCATGAGAAGACGTGTCTGTTCCTAGGGTTAGTGTTACTTTTCATTGGATATTAAGGCTCTGTGGGAAGAAAACTCTGGGAGGCTGCCCTTGCAGAAACACCCTTTAGAGTAGTTTGGGGCACATTGAGGCTTCTTTCTTTCCTGTCCCTCTGCAGTAAAATTGGTGCCAGGGCATTTTCCCAAAATGTACAATAAGTAGCAACCTGCACAGAGATGTCCCTGCTGGCTTTGGCCCACGGTTCAACTCCCACCGACTCAACAGCGGCACAGAAATAGTTGCAGCCTGAAGTACAATTGCTCTGGACAAGCAGTTGCTGCACACATCCCATCGGAGCCGTGGCATCTAACAGCTCACAAGTCAGCAAGACAGGCTACAACAGAAGCAGACACCTGAAAAACAGCCAGTAGCAACTTTTGGCATGGACCTATCAAAGATCCAGTTGCTGAGACTTTTTGGTATGTCCCAACAAAGGTTGGGGCTTCTGCATTAGGGTCCACAAAACCTCATGCAAACATTAGGTAGCGCAGAGGATCTGCAACAAGATCTCCAACTTGGAGACAGTGGAACAAAGAAATCACGTTTTCTCTACTAAATAGAAGTTTATACATAGGAGGGAAGAAGAAATGGCCAGACTCCCAGGAAACATAGCATACCTATAATTTCCATTGAGATCCTTCAACAACTTGCAGGCCCTTTGCATTAGATCCTGGTTTTGTAGGCATTCCCAGAAAATTCAAGGCTTCATCTCTAGCATGAAAACCACTTTCAGATCCTTTAGCTATAAAGTTTCCCACAGCAGATCTTACAACAGATCATTCAGAAATGGGCAAAAGGGGTGGAAGAGCCCTGAATTCTACTTGCTCCAGAAAGGACCTGCTTTCCACCTTTGCAAACAGCACTGCAGAGGGATTAGGGTTAGGGAGGTAGATTTTCCTTTCCAATTTGTCTTATGTGAATAATATGGATTTTACTGCACAGGAGGAGCTGACAGTTGTAAAATGCCTGTAGTAATCAATAGATCCAAGTTTTTATATTAGTAACACAATAATTCACCACCACTGTAGGCTGGAGAAGAAAGCAATAGGTTGCACCAAGGCTTACTCAAGCCCAGCTCTTCACTGTATTCAGGCATAACTCCTCCGAAAACAACAGGAATTTGCTTCAGCAGGGAATAGGGCTTGCCCAGTGCTAACCCTGAAGTTAAAGTATCTGTCGCTTCACTATAGACCATTTCAAGGACCAGCTCTGATTATTCTTCCCCAGCAATGGAAAAACGCTACGCTCCCACATTTCCAAGTCAGGGGTGGGCTGGTAGGGCTGCCAAGTCTCCTCCGGCATCATGGCACGCTGAAAAATGGCAGCTCATTGTTAATACTCTTCAGAAGCCCCTTATTTCCATTCCCATGAGTTCATTAGGATTACACAGGTGACTGATGTTATATGCCCAGTGCCTCCATGACCACACAAAGTGCCATATTAACAAAAAACGAAATAAAAATGGTTTGTCAACCACCACTGAATACTTTGTGGGCAACTGTTTTAGCCTCCATATGCCCGCACACTATGAATCAATCTTTAATTACATGATCATATACAAAACTTCAGCCTTGGTGGCAGGAGCTCTGCAACATTACCAGCAACAAAACCTGAGGGAAGGAGCACACGGGGCTGCTGTAGCTTCTCACTGCTGTCTCACCACTAACACCGCACCAGTATAAACCTGATCTCAATTCTTATTATTCTCAAGCTTCCCAGGGAAGAGAGGGGCTTGTTTCAAGACTTAGGAATGCAAAAGCAGCCTGAGAACACGGGTATCATCACATCACCAAAGCCCAACTATCCCTGTATTTTGGATCAGGCCCATCCCAAGCAATTTCTGCTAGAGTTACTGCTGTCTTCCTTTCCCCAATTTTATCCCTTTCCCAGGAATAAAGTGAAGGCTGCCTCCATAAAGTGTCAAGGAAAACACTTGAGGGATTCTACCAGAAATTGGAAATAAAACAAGATGAAAAGTAGAGGGTGGGGAGGGGATGCTGCGCGTGTATAGGACATGTTTTCCTCTCCCCTTCTCTCCCCTCCTGCATGTCACTGCCTTGACAAGCAGCATGCGTCGAGCCGGCAGCAGCAGCAGCCAGTCCCAGCACAACAGGCATCCCTGGCCGTGGGGAGGTGGGGGGGGACCTGGCTGCAGCCCCAGCCCTGCGATCTGCTCAGCTTGGAGGCAGTTCCTCCTCCGACAGCGCTGTGCCTGGCTCTCCAGACTGCGACCCTCCCAAAAGCTCGGTGTCAGGGCTGGGGAAGACACACATTCACGCCCTTCCCTGCCTTCAGCTCACAAAGAGCAAACTGGAGTGTGCTGCCCCTTTCCAAAGGTGATGCCCAAAACCATCTAGCCAAACAACTTTACCAGGAAAACACACTGGAGGAGTTAAGGCTGTCTGTACACCTCATTTCTGTTGATTACATATGGAGCCAGGCAAAATCCAACTGATTCATCCCCGAATAAGCCTGTATGCATCCTTACTCCCAGTAATCCCAGCTACTTCACCAGGACTCTGCTGGGGGATGGGGAAATCAGGCAGACAAATTAGTCCACATTAAGCTTTAAAACTGTACCACTTCTTCCTTTACGTATTTTGCTGTTCGGTTCCCGATTTGGGGCCTTTTTGAGAATTTTGTATGCCAGGCTCTTCTGCGGCAGGCAAAGCGACAGTGAGTCTGGGGTGGATTTGTGGACAACAGAATAATATTATATCATGGTGTCTGCTCGGTGCCCTCTCCGTGCACAATAGCTCTGAGTGGCAGCGCATGGTAAGCGGATGAAGCAGTAAGAAGTATATGATCTGATGAGCTTGGCTAAACTGGGGGCGTCTCCTCTACTCGGCTAAATTAAAAACCTCCCTGCAATTTCAGTCCTAATCACCCCCTCTGATGCTGTAATTGATGATGGTCAGTTAACTCCTTCGCTCCCAAGGCCGTTTATCAGAACCCAGAGAACTGTGCATTAGCCAGCTCTTCTTGACTTAAATCAGTTGGATTTAATGGTTTTTTTTTGAAACTTTAGAAATTTAAAAGGGATATGAAGCATACAGGGAGTCACGGCATAAATATTTCATGGCAGGTCTTTGGTTACTTCAGATCCACGACGCCCCGCTCTCAAGTGGTACAAGCTGTCTTTAAGCCTGGTTTGTGGAAAAATCTCTCCTCTTCAGTGGCACCGAGACATACATTGGCTTCTCTGCCACTCTCCTCCCTGTGGCTGGCACAGGCAAGGAGCCAGCAGCATTATTACACCCTTGCACCTCCCAGCTGGCAAAATGGCCCTTTGCAGCCTTTACCAGTTGGTGCAAGCTGCTCTAACTTGTGTTGAGAAACCAAACCAGAAAAGAAAAGTCCTATTTGCATTTTCAGCCTGATTCCAGACACAGTCCCCGTACGCTCTACATACAGGCTTACTGTTGGCTCTTACACAACGTGCTCCAAACTTAATAACGAAGGTGTGACTAGAGCTGTTAAAATTATCCTGGAGCTAAATAATATCTTCCCATTCCACCTTCCATCTATGAAGGTTTTCAGGGAATTGTCTGTACAGCGCATTGTTCTTTTCTTGCAGAATTCTTTAAGTCTGACTCATCCCAAGAAGGGGAAAAAAATCTATATGACGTGATATATGTTTATACTGTGTGAATAAGAGGCTTTTCAGCATTGGGAAATCTATAGCATGAATTATTCTAACTGATTTATAATAGACAGCAATGCCTTAAGGACCCCATTCTGACTGCTTGTGCTTTCATGACAGGGTCGATGTGCTGGCTGCATTGTAGTCAGTAACTAGAGGATCCAAAGCACATGCCCATATACCTGTTTTAGAATTACAGCACTTCAGAAGAGGGCAGGACGCCCCCTCTCCCCCCCCCCTTTTTTTTTTTTTAAGTTTGTAACTGTTAAGATTGTGCCTTGAAAGACTCAGATCTCACTACAACTTAGATTTATTATAGTTCCAGTATCAACATCCAGTCATTGTCCCTAGATTTTTAAGCCTCCCCATGCAGCATTAGAACGTCAGCAACTGCTGCAGTCAGTTCTTACTTTTCTTTCTTTTCTGTTGCTTTGCTTTCTTTTCTGCATGGGGAATAGCCTGCAGAGTCTTGATAATGTGAACCTACTTTGTTTACAAATCCCAGCCCTGTTACTCTGTAAATAGGAAACCAACCCAGGAGACATCTGGATATCAAAAGATGAGCCAGCTCAGAGGAGGCCAAGGCAGAAAACCCCTCTTTGCAGCCTGAATAGCAGGGGTGGCAAAGCTGCCTCCTAGGATGCTTCCAGACTATTTCACCCAGTGACTAACAACTGAACAACAGCACCATTCTTTGTTACCTGCCTGCAGAGGAGGGCAGAAATTTTTCTAGAGGCTTTGACAGATGAAAGCATTGATTCTAGACAGCCATTCCTAGCCAGATGAGTGATGCATCTTGTAAAGAGTGCAATATTCTCATAACACTACATTATTGACCATTAATTAAAAGAGAAAAATACTACTTCTCAGTTTTCTGGATGCACGAGGACTGAGTCCAGTCTGGTTCCTTGCAGCCTTTGATCAATTCCAACTCTAAAGCGAATGACTGAAGACAGAGTAAAAGACAAGGAAATTATTTTATTAGAGTTCATTTCCCTTGTTGCTGTTATTTTTGAAAGACATAATTTCCTAGGCCCCCAAAGTAACCACATCATCCCTCTTCCAATACTGCTCGCCTAATCTGTTTGACTAATGCAGCACAATACCAAAGTTCAGATTAAACCAGGATACAACAATTCAGTCCCTAACAAACAACAAAAAAAACTGGCCTTGAAGTTCTCCCAGCACAACCAGGATCCACATGGCACCAAAAGGTGGTGTGTCTGCCAGCCACTAAATGAATTTAATTAAGCAGTGGAGTGGCTGGTCTCATATGGCTGGAACTGTTGAGTGTAGGTGTGTGTGTGCGTGCACTCTTGACACATTAGCAAAACCAAGCCAAACTGCAAAAGAATCCATAAATTTCTCTTGCAGCCATTAAGTTAAACAGACCTTTGCTCTGCCCATGCTAGAAAAACATGTACTGGACTTGACTTTCCAGGAAATTACTTTAATTTTCAAACGGGACCCATAGAAAGGCATCTGGATAAAGGCAACCAAGATTTGAATTCTACAGTCCTTATTCTGTACTTTGCAATGTTTTACATCAGTTAAAAGCCATTGAGACAGGGGAGAATTAAGCCCGGTAATGAAAAAATAATTTAAAGAGCATCTAAGAAAAACATCTGAAGACTAGGCTGTCTCTTTTACAGGTCATATTTGATAGCTTTGCTCAGAGAAGAAGCATTGCCTACAATTATTAAAGGAAACGTGCCCAAGACATATTCCATTTACTGGGTCAGATACCTCCGTGCAACTATACTTCCATATCCAAATGACATGTGAGCTACCAGGACCCAATGAACTGTGAAAGATAATTTATTCACTTTTTGAATATGTGCTTTTATAAATATACATTACTGACCACCTCTCCCCACCTATTCAGACACTGACACCAATACAGCCCGCACCAGAAACATCTCCTTCCTTTTGCAACCCTCTAGGGCAAAGAAGGCAAGGACCAAAACCCAAGTTATTTAGCCAATGGGGATTTCCATTGGAGGAGAAAGCATTCTTGGGGTAGGATGTCAGCCATATGTAGTCCTATGCCCCTTTTGTAGTCTGCGACACCAGTGAATCCATAAGTGGGACACACCTGTCATATGGCTACAATGCTTTGTATGACATCTGTTGAGAGCCAAGAGATCTCCTAATGGGACAATTGAAAGTCACAATAAGCTGGTGCAGCCCATCATACACCTGAGGTTTTCTCTGAAGAGTTCTAGAAGATGGCGAGACAGCTCTGCGTTCTCTTTGATTTAACCTTATTCCCAGGCAGCACTTGCAGAGAACACCAAATGAGGGACTCCATCTAGTCTGTTGGCCTTTGCTGGCCTTCTATTCCCACTTTCTTATTTTTAACAGTTTCATTGTAAATGAGTAAAGCATTAAAACATTAGCTTATATTGTACTGCAAAGCCTATTCCAGTAAACCTGTCAAAATTGGCATCATTAATAATAATACTTAGCACTTACATACTGCTTTACATTTTCAGAGCACCATAGACGTTAACTTAATTAACAAGTGACAGTTTCACAAGTAGAAGCTCTCCCTGCAGCACTAGCCTGTGCATCTGGATTTTTCACAAAATCTCAAACTCTGCATTAATCCACTTGTCTTTCATCCTTCTGAAAAGATTATCTTCCTTTTTATTCACCTCTTTTGGACACATACACCAGTGCTTTTAAAAATGAAGCTATTAAAAATATTCAGGTGGAAGAACACTGACTTAACATAAGCTAATTGGAAAATCCACATTACCCTACTTTTCAGCCTAAATTACACAAAAATCAGAGCTCTGTAAAGCACATGTCTGGACAGAATAGGTCTCTAAATTGGTATAAAGTGTACTTAATATTGATTGCTCTGCGATTTCCCAAACTGTTCAGAAACAGAGGGATGTAATTAGGTTTTATTTGAATTTTTCCTTCAGGTTTGAAAAGAAAGATAGCAAAAATAAAAAAAAAAAAAATCAATACATTAGTCTACCTACAGAAACAAAGTAAGCGAAACCTCTGTCTCTAGCAATTTACATGGCAAATTCACTGGGGACAAGTGTTCAGTTCTCAAGGCCATATTTCAGAGGTCTGTGCAACCCATGCTAATTTCCAAAGCTTAAGTTTAGACACTCTAGTGTCACTTCTTGCCTGTTCTCTGCTCCAAGCCCACCAAGCGAACCCAGCACCCAAACACCACTATCATACCAGACAGAAGTGACTGCTTGATCCACCTACACAACGAGGTGAAGGTCCTTACATGCCTTGGCCTTCATCAAGAAGCTTCAGGCTTACAAAGGCAAAGGAACAACTTAAGAAACCGCACCCACAAGCACCTCTTTCAAGAGGTTCAAGAACATTATAACTTGCTTTCAGGGTGAGCCACACACCTCCATACCACAGCGCCACTACAAACACAACCATGACCCACAGCACCAGGCTCACAGAGTTTAACAGAAAACACAACCCAAACGCTTGTACAAGGGGGTGAAGAAATCATTAAGACACAGACAGCTTGAAACCACAGACATTTGTCTCTACCACATCAGTAGCCTCAAGAACCATCAATGATCCCATCTCCTACCAGCTAGGTAACAACCATTAGGGTTTAAAACCTCACCACCACCACTACACAGACTGATTTCCACAACCAGAAATGGGTGCCTCAAAGAAGGGAGGTCCCAAAGCTGCTGCTAACTTTGGGAAAGTCCTCAACACCCCCAGTCCACCCTCCCCAGAGCTTCCAGCAATTGACCCTCCAGCAATGACCTTCCAGCACACTCAATCCCTCACACAACCATGAGGGACCAAAGACCTCGATAGCCTCCAATCTACTTACGTTTGCTGCCCTCAGATCAGCATCTCTCCATAGACAGAACCAGACCTTGTGGGAAGGTCTTCTTCTCTGAAACACCTGTAGACTCTCACGTTAGAGAATGATGGGAGGAAAACACATCTCAGCACTAACAAGGTCCAGGTGAACCCCCACAGCTGCCTGTGCTCATGAAGGAGCACCACAACAACCCACTCTCCAGCAGCCATACCCTACAGTCTACATTCACACCCTTTTAGGCCAGGCCATGGCCATGGCTTACAGCCCCCAAATCCACCCAAAGAGCAGCTGTTGGGGCAGGCAGGGAGCATTCCTCCTTGGTGGTGGGCCCCATTTGAAGGAACCTCCATCCTATTGTGGCAATTTGCTGTGGTTGCTCCTCTCCTGTTTAGTCATTCCAGCCTCTGGAAAGCCACCTGCTGATGTGTTTTTCCTGAATATCCACACAATACTGGCGGATTTTCTTAGAATCCCAGGACCAGGGGGTTTGGACATTTATAGTCCAACTTGTGGCTGTGATGGTTGCCTGAAAACACCCACAGCTAAAACACTCTGGTTGCTACCAGAAAAAAAAAAAAAAGGTGTTACAAGTGTCTCTCCGTTTTATAAGCGTCCAGAGCCCAGCACAGGCTGAAGGGTCTCCATACCTCCTCCCCACAAACTGCCAGGGCTACGCACCCACATCTCTGAAAAGCATCTTCTCCACAGGGCACAACTGCTACAAGGATTTAGCCATGACGTGACTGTTAATTTATAGCATAACAGTCATATCGGGAAGTGATGTTGCTTTTCAGCTAGCTGCTTCTTGCATACGAGGGGCCACCATCCTGCGCTTGCTCAAACCCTGGTGGGCAAGAACTCCACAGCAGCAGGGAAATTGCTGTAAACTCTTACAGGTGGTATTTCCCCTGGGAGAGACGCTCAGCTGATGAAAATCAGCATTGCTGCACTAAATGTGGTGCAAACAGTAGTAGAGGTTGACCCTTCCAATGAATCCATTGCTTAAGGAGCGTGTCGTAATGTATCAGTGTCTGCTAAATTAATTGTTCTGGGTCCAAAGACTTCTTTTTTTTTTTTTTTTTGAAATTAAATTTTGGTAAACTTTTTTGCCATC
>VZRU01016864.1:2607-35213 GCA_013398155.1 Pedionomus torquatus | reverse complement strand
ACAAAAGAGTTAAAAACATTTAAGGAATCCACAGGTTAAAACTTATTTTTGCTAGAACAGAATGATCATGAATAGAAAGACCCTTCCAGCCTGTACATCCTTGATTATTTTTATATCTAGTTTTCGCTTCTCGTTGTACATCTTTTCTTTAGGTCTTTCAGCAAGTAAATCCTTCAAACTCTATCTCAGTGCAGGACTGCTTTAGAAACACAAAATAGTTTTAAGTCATCTCCAGATCCAGTTCCAGAGAGATAAGACGCGGGCCTCAGTCTAATCTCGTTTACACAGATCAAAATCAGAACTCATTCCACTGGAGAAAGCTGGGTGACACTGCTGCAAACCTGCACTGCTGCTTACTTTTGGCAATTTTGCATGCGATGCTTTTCACACATCTCTCAGCCAGCTGATTTGAGGGTATTCTTTAATTAAACCTCTGTTTTAAAAACCAGGCAGTAGTCACGCTTGTGAAGAGCTCTGCCCTGCCAGTGCTTACAGGTCGGTGTCCTTCACGCACAGCCTCCATGCAGCTTGACCCTGCCTTGATCTGGGACTGTCAGCATCACGCTTCTTCGCCTTTTCGTTCCTCAGTGCAAGTGATCAAATACCTATGTTATAGTTGTACTGAGAAGAGGTAGAGAGAGAGTAAGCTTTTGGAACAAATCAAGGAGAGGACTCAGATTTACATCTTCTGGAGGTGCAGAACAATGATAAAGCTGCTCTGCCACCTTCATTGCCAGAACTGGGTCTAGAAAGTCCTGTGCTCATGTCCTCAGTTATCGACTTAGCAGAGCTCTTTATGAATGTAAAATGTGTTGACTGTCTTTCAAGTACCAGCTAGCTAGGGAAAGGATTTTGTTCTTGACTCATCTGAATACTGAAAACATCAGACAACGTTTCTCAGAGCTCTATTTCTCTGTCACTATGTTGATACTAGGATTAGTTCACTAAGTGAAGCACAGGTCTGAGAGCCTTTTATAACTGAACCCAGCATGGTTTTAGCTTGTGCGTTGTCTTCAGGTCGCAGGTGGATGAAATATTCCTTAGCCACTTGCTGCATGCAACATCATCTTTCAGGGAGCAGCTTCTCACCACCTTTTCTGTTCCATGTTTCCCTCGAGGCATCATAGGCCGGATGGGAGAGAGGGTTCTGCATGACTTTTCTGCACTTTAAAGTGAGGATCACAAAGAGTGGGACAACCTCCTTCTTCTTCACAGTACTCCAGAGATCATGAAGTATGTGCTTGAGGGCACATATGCATTTAATCAGTTTGGACTTTAAATAAAATTAAGCTCAAGTTTAGGCATGCTCTATCCAAAGCGAACTCTAACTCACAGCCGTTGCACCCAAATTCCAGCCAAATATCTCACATCTTTACAAAATCATACCATTTTCTGCCTAATGCTATTCTGCTTCCTTTTCCCAAGGGGAATGGACCTTCCAAAGATAGTCTATAAACTCCTTAGCCAGCATATCTTCTGAAGAAACTTCACCCCGCTAGTCCTCACAAAGCAGCCCTTGTACCCTTGGTTCTCCCTCTTCTGGGCTGAGATAGCAGAAGTGAGGCAGTCCCAGTGTCATTTCTCCTACTCAAACTGCGAACTGCTTACGCAAATTCTTCTCCCAGTTGGCCCAGCATGATGGCTTTCAGCATGGCAACACAAGGCTCTACGCCTGGAAGAGCCAGCCAGCCTGCAGTGGTGGGAGCATTTTGATCGCAGACTGTGGTAAATATTTAATTATCGTGTGATTTCTTCTGTGCAAACCTCAAAGCGTTTCTCAATATCAATACTTGCTCTATGTTATATGTAACCATCTTTCAACTTTAAGAAATATATTCAGGAGTGATGATAAATATTTCATAAAACTGTAACTAAAAGCTGTTTGTAGACTTTAGGTGACCTGCTGCTTATTCCGAGGTGAGAGGAAGTACTTCAAGAGTGTATTAATTTCAAATAATTTTAAAGAAGTCTTACATTTGTTAGATATCTGCTTTACCCATCTGAAAATCAAGGCCAAGATGACTCAATCATTATACTGTAACGTGAATTCACTATCCTCCCTTCATACAACATACACAGCGTGATTCAAGGTTAACATAGAATATCAAAAGACTCATAGCATGGACAATTTTAATGGCAAAGGAACCTTGACTTTTACTGATTACATTAGTTCAACTAAAATTGACCTTCAATATATGAAGATTTCATTTTCACAAATAAATGGTATGACTGATGCCTTTTATTAGGCTTACAAAAATGTAATCAGAATTGAAGCTTTCAAGGCCACAATCTCTTTCCTCAGTTCAAATTACAGATAACGGAAAGAAAGATAATAGTTATGAGATTTTGAAAACTAAAGTAATCTTTTTGGTTTGTTTGTTTCTTAATAAAAGGTAGTAGTATTACTATTTATCAGGTCCCACTAGCTAGCATTGCTGCTAAACAACAACATGCTACTTTCCAGCATTATCTCCAGAGTTGTTGCTTGTGCATATTTATCCAGTTAATGGCATGGATTTATTACAAGTATTGAATAATTTGGACCCAGCTTACACTGATGTATTTTATGGCATGTGGTCAACACAGCTATTACGGCATGGATCTGCAACTGCTCTATAAACTGGAGCATACAGTCATTAAAATGAATGAGCATGAGTGCTTGTTATGCTGCTTTTAATTATATGTTTATCTCTTTTTCTTTTATATTTCCATTTTATTTATACCACATGTGGTCACATATGGGGCATAGATGTCATCTTGGGGGGTTTAGGCAAACCCTAGTCAACCATCTTACTTATTTAGGAGGGTGAAACTTACCTTATCGACAATTATAGGGCTATATATCTTAATTTACATACCTGTTCCTGATTTTTAGTGAAGTCCAGTATCCAGAGTTGAAGGTATTCTAAAGACAAAAGGAGAAAATCTCCATCGTGTGAAACGTTATGAAAGCGATTGTTTGAATGTATATCACAGGTTAAAGATAGGTTTATTATTTAAATTAAATGCTTACATTATGACCTGGACATTTCCTGAAGATGCTTCCATAATAACTTGTGTATAACAGAAGATTCTGGAGACCGAAACTCATTGAACCATTAGTTTAACAACTAAGAGTTCAAAGTGATAGTTTATTGCACATCTTAATGATACTTTCAGAGCTCAGTTCTCTTTTCTTAAAGTTCTGCCATGTGGATAAATATCAGTCCCTTGTGCATTGATGAAAATTAGCCTGAAAAGGTGATACAGGTGTTGGAGGATATTCCTGGTAGCACAGCTCCACTAAAGCTGCCAGTGGACAGGGAGGTACAGGAACCCAGACTCTATGGAATGGCACAAGAAATCCAGGGCAATGAACCTGGCCTCTGAGGGTCATTGACATCCTGTTGGGCCTGTGGTTTATACCACGAAAACCATTAGACTTATTCCTAGTTGGCTTATGGGCTTATTCTTCATGTGATTTTGTCGGTGGAATTGGGCCAGAAAAACCGAAAGGGAATTGGAAGCACACTTTCAGTGAGTTGTATAGCCTTCAAATTTACTTTCTATGAATGTTAATGCCAGAACACACAATCATCTAAACTTTCATAAAAATCAAAGACTTTTTTTTTACCCACGTACCTCCTCTGGACAATTAGGAGTTGAAGAGAATAGTGTTCAGACACACGAATCTAAGAAAATTTGCACATATACATCATTGGGTGGGCTATCAGTTGTATTCCCAACTTTGGCTCAAGGCCTATATCTTTCACATGACAGAATGTGAACAATTTATGCATTTAGCTAAATCTGCTTAACCTGGGTCAAACTACACCCCTGTTGGAGCTCTGCCATCACAAGCGAAAAAGAATTATAGATCTGATGGTACATGTTCTGATGAAGGAGAAACAGTGACACTGGGCTGATCAACAGTTTAACAATGACACAAGTGGCTCCCTCTGAGGACAGGATCAGGTCTATTAAAATGATCAATTTAAGTTTTAAATTATACTTTTAATTATTTAAAATAGAATGTCGGCAGAGCTAGGGGAAAAAAAAAAAATCCCTTTGTGTCAAGCAGTAATTACATCTGACTTTTCCACCAAAAACTCTAAGTGGTATAGTACTGCATTATAACTGCTTAAAAGTATAAGGTTCATTCTTTTGCATAGTTCAGATTGTGCACTGAGCTAGATAGCTTTGTTAGTAGGGCACGCAGCTCTTCGTTCCTGGAACCCTGCTTGAACTCTTTACTCAAATGAATACACTGGTTTTGCTCAGTCATTAGTAGGCAGTAACTCATATCGCAATGCATTGCATTTAATTCAGGACAGTTGGCAGTCTCCCTGCACAAGAGAGACTCCAAAATGAGCCAGCATATAAAGGAGGGGAATGTCTTCAGCTTAGAGCTGGGGTTACCACTAGGGCAAAGAGGGGATTTTCTCACTCCAGCTGTCTGCATCAGAACTGGTGTTCAGTTCCTGGTACTCCCAGACTTGTAATCTTGGTGAGGGAAGGGGGAGAAAAAAAAAATGCCACTCAAATGCTCATTTGGAGAACAGAAAATTGTAAATAAACCATGTAAAAAATAAATAAATAAAAAAAAATTGGAAATATACATGCTCACACATCAGTCACATCCATTTCAGATCCGATGCCAAACAGAGAGGAAGAATGAGGGCTCAGCTCAGTTAGGGAGTGCAAAAATCAACAGCGCTGAAGCTACTTTTCAGGTTAACATAATCTTCTGTCTGCAAACACTGTCTGTTTTATCTGATTTTTTTTATTATTGGACAGCTGTGATCTTCTCCTTTCAAAACCTTGTCACTGCCGTTCAGCAGAAATGTAAGTGATATGATTAAGGAACATGGCATCTTGTATAATCGGTCGTAATCATTATCTAGGGGTTTCAGTAACATGACACATGCACAGCAACAGCAGCATCTGCTATGGACTGACAGATATCTCAAGCTCAGGATGATGGAAGCACACTCAGGGATTTGTAAACTTGTCTTGGCTAATGCCACTATCCTGATGTGAACCTGTTGTTGGCTATGCTGCTTAAAGGCCAAAGATTAAAAGTGTTTTATAAAGTTCATCCTATCCCTCTTGAACCTACATCTCTGGCCGGTGTGGGATGCATCACCTTAGCAGACCTTTCCCACTTTCACTGATAGGATGGTACTTTTGGAAGGAGCTGTAAAGAGCAGAACGCTATTTTTACAGCATTTCCTCACCCTACATCAGGTTGGTCTTTTACAAACGCTCAGTACTGGATTAGCTGTGGTTCCAGAGAAGTCAACCAAGTGGAATCACGTCATGTACTATGTGAGTTATAAACATGAGGGGATGGACTCCCTTCTGCAGGGACACGTGGCTGTAACGAGCGAGCCCTACCGTGCCTTTGCTGCTTACCTAGAGGCTCCGTACCCTACCTGTGAGCAGAAGACTGCTGGCCATAGCCCCAGAGACAGCAGCCGTATTCTGGACACTTTGTAAGGGAGCTCAGAAGTCTGTTTCTTCCTCAGCCTGCAGAGACTAAAATCCAATTTCTCACTTTCTGCACATGTTCCCCAACCGCCGTACTATTAAAGATCTGGGGGAAGTAGAGATGAGAGATGTTTTCCATGCCTCCTTGTTATAACAGAGTCACTGGAAGGCAAATGGCAGCGAGCCAGGAGGAGAACAAGCAAATGAGAATCATGCCAGAAATGGGATACATGCTTTTTTTTTTTTTTTTTTTTTTCCCATGGTTTTGGGGTTTTATTTTGTTTTGGCAAAATTTAGAACAGCTGTAGACTGCATTAATTTACTCTGAGGTCTGACTGATTGCCAAGGCTGTGGTTGGGGACACCACTCTTGTACACCAACTGTGGAAATTCATCATGCCTCCTTGTCGACATCAGAGGATTAAGACTTGGGCACTGTTCCTTTATTGCGACTCCAAAATTTTGCTTTTGGTCACTTCTAGACAGGATGCTGTATTCAGCCAGCTCCATTCAACTTCTTGTAAACAATACTGCATCTGGTGCTGTTAGAAGCTATCAGCCAGTGGGCAGCTCAACGTCAGGTTTGTTCTGCAATGAAGCAAAACCTTTTTGTATGCAAAGATGACACTTTATAAAGGTAAGGTCCATCTAGAGAGGCTGCTGGAAGAGGAGCATTTATTTGCATCTGTCATAATACATCTCAAAGGAGTGTCACTGTATGCAGCCCTCACACTTTATAGCTCACAAGTAACATTTAGGGTTATTCCCAAGTACCAGCAAGGATTACGTTTGTTATCCAACAATTGTGAATAATGATCACATTGAAAAAAATCACAGTTTGTTCTTGGACAATATTTAAATTGGCATAATTACTTAAAATAATTGTGTAAACTTCCACGTATTATATATATTCATTTCTATTTCCAAACAGGGCTACAGATCATGTTACATCAAACAATACTAAGAAAAACACAGCTAAACGTTGCAAAAGTATTTATTCCTACTTTACTTTTTTGAGGCTTTATGGATAAAGATGCTTCATAAAAATTTATAACAGTACGATTCAGATTTCCTTACTCTTACCATGTAGCAGTAATCCACAAATCACCTTATTTCACAAACCATCTCCTTAGGTTAACTCTTTTGATTATGGGAATGGGCTATGCTGATTGATACCATTTGAGAACCTGGACCGTTGAGTTTAAGAGGATGACTAATGGAGTCAGGTGCTCATCAAGTTCAGCGATGGTATCAGAATCTGATTCTGCTTGTGTTCGGCAACAAAGGATTGAGAAGTGAGGAAAAGAGAGGCAATTAGTTAACCACATTTATGAAGGAAACAAATACAGAATGCAAATGCACCTGCCTCTTTAAGGCTCCTCATTATTATCTCATGGAATAAAAAAAAAACTCATTTTGCTTTGTTCTCAAATACAAACATATTGAATGATTATTGTATAAGTGCTAGGATGTAGGTATCAAAATTCACTCTTCCTTCTTCTTTTCTTGCAGGTCAAGGTTTGAAAGAAAAATGTGTGTATAAATAAAACAGTTGCAGATCAGATGTAAAGATCCACCTGCTCCACTTATTAATGTGATTCTGCGTGTGAAAATATCATGTCAGGAATTACGTAGCATATGAAAGTACAGGGAGATAAAGTTAAACAGAATTCTGAATAAAGATACATTTGGGAGTATAAAGCAAGGTGAGATTATCAAAGGTAGAGAAAAACCTGTGACACAAACAATGACCAGAATTTCAGCTCTTAAAAATTGCATTTTTACTGAAGACATCGCCACAGGTGAAGTTAGGATAGCTGGTCCCACTTTCTGCACGGGTGTAAGCAGGTGTTCCTGCCTTCTCTGTGCCCCTGAGACAAACACCTGCTAGCATTAGCTACCTACTTCCAGTTGCCACCAGAAGGAGCTTAGCAGATGATATTTTCATTGGACTGTGCAATAATGTGAAGTCTTCTCTAATCTTATTTGGCGCATTACCCATTGGATTTATGGAAATCCTCCACGAACTTTAACCTGGAGGTGTAACAGTCACATCAACTCTGCATGTGAGTGTGTGTTGCAGTGGTCATGAGGTGTGCCTTTGGCTTTGCCTACAGCCTAAGCCTCTGGCTAGGCCTACGAGTAACCCTTAAATCCAAAGGGAATGAAGTGTAAAAATCAGTCTTCCAAACACATAGCACATTGGCTGATTAGCATGGAGAAGAAAAGAATTAATAATGAGGAGGAAAAAAAAGATAGCCAGAAACTACAAACACCAGGGAGCCCATTTCAGTGTTACTTGAAAATAAAGCAACAATAGCAAGACTAGTCATCTCATTAAATAATAATTTGTTATTTCCCTTTAATGCTGCACATGTTGTTTAATGGCTGTGACTTCTTAAGACAGTTTGACTATAATTTCCACATATTTATCAATAGGAAACTTGTATAACTTTTAATGAGTCCTTGAACCGACCACCTGTGAACAAGAGGTATCGTAAACCTTGTCTCTTGATATACGAAAAATAATTTGAACGTAAGTTTTCCTTGATGTAGCTGATCTAAAGTGGGTTGTGAAACTACTGGCAGACAGCGCAAGCCATTCTCCCTAGAAAAATAAACCGTGCCTTCTGCTTCTGTCCAATGGGAAAGAGTAGAAAGTGTTCTTGTTTCTCACATTTGGAAAATTGCAGGTAATTAGAGAAGGAAATAAGTCTCCATTTATTAAAGATTGATTCCTTTAGTAGAAAGGCGTATTGATATATTTCTTTGTGGTCAGAGTCCAGCCATCAGGAGAAATTTCCTCTTGTTGAAACCAATGTTGTGGCTCTTTCATGTCTATATGATTTGTAGCTTGGACATCTTGTGACAAGAGATGAGTATGTGCTTTGAGCTTCATTCTGGACTCAGGGGAATTTCATTTTCAGATGAAATTAAATTAGTGTAACTTACTGCAAAGTTTCAGAAAAAGAAATCATCTGAAGAATGTCATCTCATTTCAGCTGAAACAGCTTGTAAGTTCTACCAGCTCCGACTACAGTGCTGACGACCGGTTATAAAATGGAGTCTCACTTCATTTTATTCTTATTTATGTATCATCCATCAGATGTTCCTGTTTGACTTTGACTTCGCTGTTCTGATTAAATGTTAATATTTAGGGTTTAAATTACATATCCTCTGGCACATGTTGCCACATGCAGAGATTTCTTTTCCTTGAACAGTGTAATGAGGTGACGCTGTATCAAGAGATCTGCATGGAAATTTTCAAAAATTATGAAACTAAAATGTTACAATTCAATTCATCAAGAAATTTTCAAATATATTGAATTAAAAGAATGTTACGGTTTTCAACCCAAAGATTTCAAATGATACTTTCAGTCTGGTTCAGCGTTTGTTGTGAAATGGTTATGCTGATGCCTTCAAAGCTAAATATTTTTGAGGCAGCAGTTTTTTCCAAAATATTTTAAATTCTGCATGTTCAACCCAAAGTGGGAAGAAACAAAATGTGAAAAATTGAATGACATTTGAATTCCAGGTTTACATGCAGTTTTAAAATGTTTAGTCCATAGGTATGGGTTATCTTCCAGCTCTAAGTGTGCTGCAGGAAAAAAAAAATAGATGTCCTGAAACTCCAGTGCCATTCTTGGGAAGACTATAGATACATCAAATGCATTTCCCAGTACCTGATCTGCAAAGGATGATGGCAAAGAAGCCAGAAAAAGTGAGAAGGCAAAACCACCACAAATGCACAAACAGTTTTTACAGAGAGACTGGTGGGAGCAAGGTAACTCCGTTCCTTCACCCAGATGACAATCACGTCACAGGTAACACAATGTTTGACTGCTTTTGGCAGCATTACAGAGATAACCTCTCCGTGATGAGGAGATTTTCAGCAATTTTTCCTGTGCGCTGGCCTGACCCAGGCTTTTCTTTGAAGCTAAACATAAATATCCTAGCCTTATTCCTATTTTCTTCTTGCATAAACAAACTGTCTACAGGCAGTGGAGAGAGGGACTTGTTATTGTGTTTCTGTTGTGACAATGTCAAAAAAAAAAACCCAAGCAAGGTGTTTTCCAAAGGGTCATCTTTGTCCTGAGGGGCATCCCTAGAGAAAATGTAATTGCAACCCTTTTTTAAAATCATCCTGGTGCCACCAAATATTGCATGGCTCTGTTGGGTGATTTACTGCACCAATAATACTGTCCTTTAGTTTTCACACAGTTTTACTGGCAATACGTGAAAACTTGGAACTGCACAGCATTTCCCTCAGTAGCATTGGTCTCAAATGAGCCGGGTCACTCATTTTTACATTCGACACATTAGAATGAATATACAGCAAGGAGGAGCTGCCTTACATTTTCCATTCTTCATGTTAAACATAATCTCCCAGCCTAAGTGCTGAATCACAACTCCCAAATATTTCCTGCTCCAATTGTGCCTTCACTTGCCTGGCTTTTATTTACCACGTCAGCTCGAGCCTTTCTTAACAGTGTTGCTTTTCTGCCCCTTCAAACAAATATATCCTTCTCTTTATGGCAATTTTTTCAAATGTGTGCTCAAGTCAGGGGTTAGGCAAACCTGATCAGTATGCGTGTGTGTGTGTATGCATGTGCACTTGTGTATGTAATTCAGGTATTTTCTCTTACTGAGCAGGACAGTTGCATTGGAGAGCTTGTAAAAGCTAGAGTGGAACAACAGCACAATGCATCAAAGGGGGAACTGAGTTTCTTTTTTTTTTTTTTTCCCATAATTTTAGCTGAATGCATCACAAAGTGGCAATTATATGGCACATTTTTCTTCTAAAAAATTGGCCTCGTTGTGCCTCTAGACAACAAAACAGCATGAAGAAACCATACAGGCACAGCTTGGTTCCAAATAACCATGTTTACCTAATATACACAAATATGCCAGGCCTAACTACATAAATATTGCTGTTCTGACTTATTTCTGGAAGTTTCTAAAGCACATAACGTGGTGAGTAGAAAAGAACATTCGCTATTTATTTTCACTGTAGGAAAAAGCAGTAAGTCTCGGGCATAAACACATTTGCAATGCGATAGCGAAAGATGACAGGAGTATCTATGGAGCATTTTCTACCTAGTCATATTGTGAAAAACACGCAATGGAAAAACTCATTTGAGGTGTGCAGCTCGAATTTATAAAACAGGCGTTTTGATTTATGTAGAAAATGTTTTCTATGGTATTTAATTTGAATTGATTCCTGCCATGTTTTTCTCTTTTTCTTTTATAAGATATTCAAGAGATTTTCAGGATGACATGAAACACTACCAAGAGAACTATCAGTTATCTCCTCTCCTCTTATCTCTTGGGCAGTTTTTTCCAGCATTCAAAATTGGTGCCCGAATTCCAAAGCTCCCTCCTGAGTTTGTTGTCAGATGAGGTTTATCACCAAGGAGGTTTTGCTCTGGGGACTTAATGCAGTATTTGAATGCGTCACAAATTGCATATGATGCAAAATGACTCAAAAAAGAAATATTCCTTACAAGAACCCAGGAAATTCCCAGCCCAGAAGCGTGACTGACTTTAATAAATGGCATCTTCAAAATGTAACAAATGATAATTTTAGCCTTCTTCCAGGGGAATTTGTGGCAGATGAATCTCAGCCTGTGGCACGTGCATGTGGCAATGCTGTCTCAGTGTGCCCATGACGAGGGCCTAGACTGAGATGGTGACTTCTCCTTTTCTGCCAAACCTGGCAGATAATGGCATTAAGGACTGTAAAAGGCACCCATTCCCTGTTAGTCAAGCTGTGACTTGAGTTGTCCTGCTGGTGGCTTTCATGGGGATTCTTATGCAACAGAGTCATGGCAATCGTTCCTCACTCACAATCATTGATCCAAGAATTTTCTCCATTTTTGATTTCTAGGGAAAACAAGGAATTTATAAGGCCTAACTCACCTCTCAGTCGGTGTGGAGATCAGCGCTGAAATCTAGCAAATATGATGCTGAGTACACCAAAAATTATTGTGGCGTTCATTTCCATCTGTGCCAATTTTTGAGATGAAGGTGACAACTGGACCTACGACCAGTAGCTCCATCTTCTGCCTCTCACCCATCCTGATGTTGCTCCAGAAAGTGCTCTGTGATAGACCCTGCCCCAGGGCTTCAAAACTCAGCGCCCCAGCATAAACTGGTTGAAGTGTGGTACATCTGAACCTGTAAAATTGAACATCACTATCATTAAAAGCAGCACACAAAGAAAGAGGTGTGAGGAAAGAATGTTGGGAGGAAAAAAACATTTATGAAAAATGCAAAATGGGAACACTGTTCATAATTTAGTATTTTTCCCCAAAAATACTTAGCCCCATAATTCACTTTACGTCCTGCATTTTATTACTTTTTATATTACATTTGCACTGCATTATCAATACCTCCCAAAATGTCTCCGCTTTTTGGCATTTGCTTGCTTTTTAAAGTACTTCAAACAACACGATTTGTGGTTTGGCTTTTTGTTTTGTTTTTATTTGGTGGGTTTGCATTTGTTTATTTGCAGGGACAGAGGTGGCTTCACTTAATTAATTTCTTATTCTTCTCCATTTGTATACTCTGTAAACTCTAATATATTCCTCTAGTTTGGAAAAATTAGATTCTAACTAAATGACAACCTCCTCTTTCCTCTGGCCACTTTCCAAAAGCCAGAAAAACTTAAAAATTCTAAAGTAGCAAAAGGAAAATGGAAAAAAAGAAAAAAAAAAAAAAAAAAAAAAAAAAGGGAGGGAGGGTTAAAAAAAAGAAGGAACAATAAAATCTTTTGCAGTTCTTCCCACTCAAATGTGAAACTCCAAAATCTTCTTAAAAATCACTTTGTGATAATAGAAGTCTAAAATTTCACCTTCAGGTTATTGTTTTGTCTCTATATTTTACACTTCTTCAGAGAATAAATTATTTTGTGACTGCCTACTTGTTCACTTATAAGTACTTTTTATGTTGTTGTTAAAAATAGTTCTTGCCAGACATTTTGAGGCAAAGAGAAATTAAGCAGGTCTCATAAATCAAAAATCTAGTCAGGCTTCTATTATCTACTGTAGATTTGCTGAAGAAACGAATGTACTTATTTAATATACAGCAGTCAAAACCAATGAAAGATTATTGAGAGAGTCCTTCCATGATGAAATGTGAAAAGAGCTCTTCAGATATCTAGTCAGTTAGGAGACACAATAATCAAAGCAAGAGTGATTCTTCAGGGGACTTAATTTAAAAATTCAGTTTTCTTCAAAAAAACATTGTCTACTGAAGTTCCCTCTTTACTGTCTCCTCATTTTGATACTCTGGTGTTAAGGCAGGGATTTTATGCTCTACTGAAATCAGTTCCATCATGGATCTAGTCCAACCATAGTGAAATTTAAGCTCAAGAATTAACTTCTTTTTTGTTTTTTTTAATTGAATAATAAGAATAATCCCCTCCAGCTGTGGTAATGGGATGGCTCTGGATCCGTCCCACTTCTTAGACCAATCCTTTTATTTCTTTTCTAGAGATCATAAATCTTCGATCATGTGGGTCCAATTGCTTCAAAACCACTTCATCATAAATATTATTTTTCCTCCAATTTCATTTAGCTTCCATGACTTTTTCCCAGAGTTCTGATCCTTATTCAAATTAAAAGCAAACAAGCAAACAAACCCATCTTCTTCTTCCTTTTCCTTGTCCGGATGCCATGCAAGACAAAGGCAAATAACGGCTTTGATCTGGAAAGCGCGTGGATTTTCTTTCTTCCTTTAAGCAGGCAGAGGATATTCGTGCAAGCGAAGGATCAGGGTCAGGACAGGCAGCGCTTGTAACTGAAGTTGTCTATCTTCAGGCCATGCAACTCCTCTGCAAGTTTCCCTAATGCCTTGGCAGCGATCCATAGCCTGACCTGGAGACACTGAGCTGAGACGGAGAAGCCAATTAGGTTATAACCTGAAGTTGGTTCAAACAGAGGTCCTGTAGGTGAACCCTGGCTGCGTTATCCACTAAGCTGCCCTGAATCAGTATGCGGTTTAAATAGGAACGGCTTGTCGTTGTCAAAAATCATAATTTCCCTTGAAATAGGGGTGGTATAAAACACTGAACAAAAATACAATTACAAAAATTGCTGTCTACACAATGGAACAGTTATTTTATTTAAGTTTATCTCCTTTGCTCTTTTCTTTTGGGTAGATTCTGTAAGAATATTCTTCTAATTATATCTTTTTTTTTTACGAAATCTCCTGTTTTATTTAAAAGTGTATATGAAAATAAGAACAACTTTCAGGAAAAAAAAAAAAAACATTCTGGCATATTTGCATTTGTCAAAAAGAACAAACCATGAATGAACCCTACCACAGCATTTGGAATTTCCTATATGTTCCCCTATTTTCTTAATACATTCGGCAGGGGAAAAAGAATAAGCAAGAATTAAGACGTGAACACAGAACCTCAGCTTCCACCGATTGGCACAGCTCCATCCAAGTCAGTGGAGTTGACCTAAAGGTTTATAGGCGTAATGGGAAGGGGAGGATTTCAGCAGTGCTTGGCTGTCAGAGGAAAGAAGATACGCTGCAGAGAGCTGCACATGTAGCGTGTGGCCATGACTGCTTACACACTAATTAAACCAGTTTTATATTTTTGTACTGGAAAGATAGTTAAAACCATCTGTTTCATTTTAGAATATTCTACTAGCTAAGAAGAAACTGTGGTCAAGATTAGATCTAGGTGATAAATAGTTGGTTGGGGTTTTTAATTCTGCAGCTGAGCATAAAGATCTAAACAGTATTTGCGCCAGTACTTAAGTACAGATGTAAAGGTTTATTGCAATGTGACAAACAAAATTATCTTAGGTTAATCTGTAATGTTTTGTTTTGACCAGAACAGTGATTTACTTTCTTTAGTACTTTATTTCGGCTTCCCTCTTTCTGCACGTTTCAACCCTTGCAATATGGAAGCGTGTAATATATTTTGAAACAAACCTTGAAAGAAATATTCCCCCTTTTTTTACTAAAACTAATTGTTGGATATGACCCAGTCTGAGGCCTCTTACACATCAGGCAATCAACAGGCTGATGCCTCAGTGGAGTGTTCCAGCAAATTACCTGGCACGGCCGTCACAGGGTAGCTGTGCTGGAGCACATCCCTGGAGCTGAATTAGAGGCTGTAAATTGCCTCCACAAATCCCTTCCCTCATAGTCACTTATTGTCCCACATAAGTAGCTATCATTTTAATTGACAGAGTGTTGTATGAGGGATGCAAAATCATGAAAAATATGAAGTGCATCATACGGAGACAAAACAGAGCTCCATTGAAATTATACCTTGTCAAGAGAGAAAATATTCTGGTTGGCTGAACACAAATCAAAGAATTTGGAGGACCAGAATGGTGGAATTATCTGGACTCGGAAAGTAAGTATAGAAAAGGACACAGCTTGCTTATTTAGACTCATCTTTCTCTCAACTTATTTTTCTTTTATGTTGATCACAAACAAGGGGTAAAAGTTTAAAAAGGGAAAGTGAGGAAGAACTAAAATATAAATAATGACAACTTGCGTTTGTGGAGCAGATAGTCCAGGAGGCAGAGAACGACACAGAGGCATTTCCCTTGGGAAAACAGCTTGAACCCAGCCGGAGTCCGAAGTGATGACCGTCCATAGACTGTACAAGGGCCCAAGTGCTGTGGGTTTTGTGGTCCATATCCCTCCCTCATGACAGTGTTTAAGTGGTTCACAGGCTCTGCATTGGCCCTACAAACAAAGATGAATTTCACTCTCTGAACACATCTGTCACGTTAGGGTTTTGACACCTTGCGTGATGGCGCTTAGCAGTCTTGGTACTGTGCACATTAAGAATTTGAGCACTCCGTTTTCTCCTCTAAAATAGATACTTCACTAAAAAATAAATATGTGCACATACCTGTAATCACAGATCTGTCATCTCATGCTGCAAAGCCACAAATGGATTATCCAGTTCCCATACCTTCCTTGCCTTTGTTTTCTCTTCTATAGTTTGTATTGCCCTATAAAATGGATGTAGCAATAAGATGAAGATCAAGGGTTACTGTCTCCCTTCTTAAAAAACATAAAAATGAAACATACATGACTAAAAGGCTGGAAAATGTGACAAATAAAAATGTGTTATCACTCCTGAGTTCTGTTTGTTTTTACATTCTGATATCCCTTGCTGACAAGGGAAAAATATTTTACACCACAGATTCTAGTGGAAGTTGACGAAGTTATTTCTATCTTAAAGGATAAGGGTAAAAGAATCTACACCTTAGCTTTTCTACTGAAAAGAGAGATTTAAAAAAAGTTTACATCCACTATTGATTGATTTATTTATTTAATCCTTCCACTGATAGCATGAAACCTTCTGCTTTAGCACTTTACTGTTGATGCTTGACTGAACTATAGAGCTTACTTTTTTTATGCAACCCTGAAATCAGCTTCAACAGTGAAGCAAAGGCCATGACACTAGAGATTTTCAAGCAGCTGGAGTAAAAAATATTGGTTTTGTGTGTATCGGTGCAGTAGGTGTTGAAAATATAAAAAAGAGGACCATTGATCAAAATAATAGATAGAAGCATTTTTTAATCTGCACAAGTCCATACGTGTTTGTATCTCCAATTGTAGGCACACATACAAAGACATGCAGAAGTGTATCTCCATCTCCTGAAGTATTTGGCATTCTATCTATGTTTCAGCTTTTAGCTTGATTTCTTTGACAGTTCAGTCAGAATACCATTTTCCCTTCCCTTGTGGCAAGCTATACATGTTAAGCCTTTTTTTTTTTTTTTTTTGACAGTGCTCTTGTGCTGTTTTCTTTCTTCTGCTAGATACATGTTTTGTTTCGCTCTTGAAGCAGAAAAGCATGAGTTCTCAAATAGATTTTTATTGCCAAAAATCAAGTGTGTCTAAAGTACAGCCAATTTGATGAGGGTTTGCTTGAAGGGGAGAAGAATGTTTCTTCTGGTACCCCAACACCACTTACAAATGCATTGGCCAATAGAAAAGTCAATCCCAGGGCGAGGACCAAGAAAACTCTAACTCCTCTTTTCTCTCCCCCAAGTGCAAACCTGAAGGGTCTTGACATCTCCTATGATTTAATCATTCAGACAAGGTGCTTTGCTGAGGAACAGCCTCAGCAGAAGGTCAGATTTCAAGGATAACACTTGCACCAGCAAAATGATGTAAAAGAAATTTATTTTTTCACTACAGATATTTATTTAATGTATCGTGAGTGCCACCAGTATATTCTCTGCCCTCATATTTGAAGCACTTTTAAGGAAAACATATGCTACTATATATAGTTCATAGGCATGTAGACTGAGGCACAGCAAAAACAAATTATCTGCTTGTTCAAAATTAATAACTAAATCAGCAACATAAGTTGCAGAGGAACTTGAAGCAACTGTCTGCACTGGCTTGTTTATTATGCTAAATACGTAAATGTACCTTAAGACTGACAAATGTTCCTGAAGGCAAGGCTTTTTTGATGCAAAGCCTCCAAATGTACCCAACTTTGCACTGAATGCTCCGAGAAGTAAGAGTTAACTTTAATGAAAGCTTGTGTGCGCTCTAAAATGTCATATATATGGCTTGATTAATGGAAATAGATTAGAAAGAAATATATTTTAATATGGAGAACGTACTTACCAGTGCACTATCAGAGCACAACTGACATGGGACGCAGTCTAAACAAAAGTCAGCAGCTACTAATGAGGCTTGTTAGTGATGCTAATCTATGTAAATGTTATTAATTGAGAACATCTATCTTTTATCTCCAACATTTGGTAATCAGGCAATTAAAAAACAATGACATTCCCGGCGGTTGTTCTCCCAGTAAAAAAAAAAAAGTGATCAAAGAGTCCTGAATAAGGAAAGGGAAAGTCCCTTATCAAGAGCTGGGCCTTGCCTTGGGCTACCAGGCCTCATTAAAGGCAGAAAAGCTCTGTTGATCACCAATTAACCTGATTTGTAGGAACTCTGATAAAGACCTCAAACAACATGAGTTTTCTTAACTATAATAAATGACACAGTTTATTGACAAAAATAAAAACGTTTGGTCTGAAAAAGAACATAAAGGAGCTATTCAAATTGGGCAGCCCTACCACACACCAGGCCTGAAAGACGTGGGATAGGTTTAACTTCACCACATTGGTGGCATATTATCAATGCCAGATACAGTCAAACCTATTAACAGCCATATACACAACAACCAAATATATACATATTTGGTAGCTGTCACATAAATTTCTGTCATCTCTAGTCATAACAGACAGCAGATTGCATTAATTATGTATGTACTATGCTCATGAATGGAAATTCGGCGCTCTAGGGTGAACTCTGTATCTCAAAACACAAAAGTTAAAAAAAAAAAAAAAGATATTTCCTTGAGGCTTAATTGGTGGACATTTTGTGATTATACTGTGTTTTTTTTTTAATCTTAGCAGTTGCTTTAAATTATCCCTAGTGTAAATTTCCATATGCCTTTTTAACCCATTCTTTCCTTTCTGGAGAATTTAATTCTTCCTCTCAGGTATTGTTCGTAGTGTCACAACCAGTAGGTAGAGCGCTGCAGCGTGACTGTCAACTATAGTTGTAATTATTGGCAGCAGTTCATTAATTCACATGGTGATAGCCTGTCCCTGTTTGTCTCTCTGGAGAAAGAGGGAATAATAACTAAAAGTAAAAATTGGGCCTAACGTTGAGTGAAAAAGTAGCACAATTATGGTACCAAACTAAAGCTTTCTCTCTATTTAAATGGTTTTGGTTTACCACTACAGCTGTTCCACCAAATCTATGCATTGTGAATTATCTGCTAGATATATAATTATTTGCATATTGGGGTCTTGCTAGCATTAGCATGGCTTACCAAGTTATACCCTGAGCTTACATTGCTTTAAATGCAAAATTTTAAGTGTGCTTTAGGTCTTCGATGATAAAATGCATTTGAGACTGTAAGACTAAACCTGCCTTATTAGGTCTATCGAGTAGCCGATGTCCATGATCTTTATGGGACAGATCTGACTTTGATAAGAATCAGATTGGGTCACAAAGTGAAAAAATACTGCTGTCATTTTTTCTGACACATCCATTTGACATGCAGGACTATGTCTCAGATTTATACATCAAAAATTCAGCTCACTTTTCTTCCTTATGATAGAGGCCTTCATCATTGCTATAAAAATATTTTCTGTTATAAATTATTTTCTCATCCTCACGTCTTTAATTCCCTCTCCTTTTTTAATTCTCTATTCATTCCTATTCAATGCAGAATTGAAGTAGTAAAGAAAAATCATATGGGGAGGTCCAATACCTTTAAATGAGCAATTTTTAAGAGACTTCAGCTATAATACACAAATTGATGATATGTCACATTTAGCAGAGAACATTGGGTATCAAAAGACCAGTCTGAGAAGAAACAAAAAAAGAGACATAGCAGCAAGGGTGGTATGAAGTGCCAATGACCCCTTTGAATCTCAGACCCCTTTTTATTAAGATGATAAAATGAAAGATCAGATGTTTAATGTTGCAGCTTATGAATATTTTGATCTGAGATGACGTCTGTGATTTTGCTTTTTTAACTAATATGCTGTTGCCCATTCCCCGCCCCCCCAAAAAAAAAAAACAAAAAAAAAGGTATTGGTTAGTGATACCATGGGTGAGCTTTTATCTTACCATATAGATCTGAGCATATTTACAACAAGGATAATTATCTCTAACCGGTGATTTTGGTTGGTCTTTGATTTAGCTTTTCAAGCAGATGCCACCATAGAGATTCTATTATGCACAAACAATTGTATTTCATTGGTAAGTGCCCTGCATGCCTACCTCATTATTAGAACCCAATTAATTTTTCTTTGTAATAAAATGGAAAGACTTAGAGCTAACAGGAAGGCTAATCTAAAGAAATTTGGACCAACCGCAAAGAGTACCTGGAAGAAGCATAAAGAAAGAAGAGCAGTAATTACGTGACACATGCACACATACAAAAAAGAATGAACATGAATTGAAGTTTCAGAAACAGGCCCAGGGAGCACAGATCGCAATCTGGCTAGATTGCGAAAGTAGTACTAAGATGTCTTAATTATATGATTGATGTAAGCTTCAAAGGAAAGCTCAACGCTCACAATGGCTACAAGGTTATGAGTGTTATCTAATGCATAAAGAAAACTACCACTGAAGGCAAACACTACACATGAAACTTGAGACCTTTCTCTTTCAGACCCAATCAATAACATCTTATTTTTAATCTATATTATGTTTAAGAAAATGTGATGACATCCTTGATTGAAGATCACACAAATAATTATGCTAATAATGATTCACTTTGTAGGATCTACAAGGACTGGATCTACAAGGACTGTCGTTTGAATTCCTGTGACACTGTATGTGAGGGGACCTGGTTCAATTACCTGATAGAAGTACATAGAATTTTTGTTCGAGACAAACCAGAAAAAGCACTGCTTGGGGACACTGATTAACACATTCTAACACACTTCTGATTACTTTAATCCAGTGATTTAGCTCACCAGCAAATTATCTGTTTGCAAGATAGCTGGGTTAGCTAACAGCAGGAATCCCATCTTCCAGGGAATTCCAGTATTTCAAAACTTGTTTTTCCGCAAATCAGACAAAAAGCCCCTCAAATTTCATTATTTTAGGAACTGATTTTTATTTTTACTTTTTCTTTCAAGCTTGTCACTAGAATTTAATTTTGTTTCAGTTTTATCATTGCAACTATTAACATTGATAGAAAATAAATAAAATGTAGACGTCATCAAAAGAAAATATTTTTATAATTTGCGGTTAAAAATTTAATGAAGAAACAAATACATAGTTTTGGGGTTTTTTTTCAGTCAAGGAAATAATTGCATTCCAGAAGGAAATTGCTAAATTTTCAAATTGTAAACTGAAGAGGGTTTCTGAGCTTACTGAAAATTTGCAGATGACCAAATACTCAACATTTCTCCATCAGTACCACTTCCAATAAAATACTTTTCTGCCTTTTTCTTGGTGCTGAGTTATTTGTTCCAGGGGATATGAAGATATGTTATCTTTGCATACAAAATGCATTCATCAGTGTACACCCAATAAAGTGTATTCTAAGAAACTAGTAAGTATTTCTTTGCCAGCATCAAAAATTACAGATGAGCTAGATGAACATGAAGAAAGTCTTTATCCACAACGAACAGAGGGATGAAATTAAAAGCTATAAATGCATTATGGTGTGGTGTGTTTTTAATGCAAGCCTCTGCATAAACATCTTCTGAGATGGGTTTGAGCAGAACTACCTGGTCTTTGTCAGGGCTGCAGGTGAAGCAGTCTTCTCCTCTACTTATCTGATCTGTTTATTACTGGAGGGTAACTCCCTTGCTTGGAGATACCCAAATATAATCTTAACACAGTTGGCCCAATTCTATTTAAAAGTCCTTTTATGAGTCCTGATTGACCAGGTCTGATGGTAATAGAGTGATAGTTGATGCTACAAGCATTACACAGAAGAGGCAAAAATAAAAGCTCTACTGTGCAGACAGGAAGGGTGAAGGGTCCATTGAAAATCAGAGAGATTAGCAACTCATCACATTATATGTGGGTTATCAGGAGACAGAGGTAATGAAAGTGAGACCTATATCCTTGATCAATAAGAGTTTGACTGCATTTTGAGTTCATTTTCCCCTGCCGAGAGTGAGACAGCAAGCTTACTATTGATCACAGTGTTAATCCATAACTAGTCTGGGCCCTAGCCTAGTGGAACAAGGAGGAAAAATAAGATAATAAGCAGGAACTCTTGATCTTTTATTATGGTGTGCTAGATAAAGAGAGTGCAAGGTTCAAGGTGAAATACTCTATGGTTAACCCCCTCTTTGCTGCTTAACTCCAAGTGTATGAAAGTAAGTAAATTAGACAGGCCTCATTTTTTGATGTATATTGACCCTGAATCCTGCTGACAAACGTATTACTAGGACACCCACATGTGTGTACAGGTTACCTCTCCACATCTCTTCAAAGCCCAGGGGACAGAGGCTCTCACGGTGTCTGAATGAGATGCTGGTGCCACATCCTCAGCTGGTGAAAACCTGTGTCTTTCCCCTGAAATAAGCAGGGGTGAGTTGCTGTAGCTGAGAGGAGACAAGGTGAGGCGAGATGAGATGTATCCCTAAACCTCACCTTCAGCACTCTCCTTTGAAAACTGAACTTGCTGATCTGAAGATGAGCAACGGTTTCCACTGCTTGTATGTTTATTCTAGCCTTTGTTAAAAGCACATCTAGACACTCTCTGGTCATAGCTTTTGGTTGTGTTTCTTTTTTTTTTTTTTTTCTCTGACGTTTTTAACTGACAACACGTGCAATTAAAACAACTTAATCTTTCCCATGGCAACAGCTGACTGTCAGAGACAGCCACTGTTTTGAGGTGAGCAGCTGACAGGACGTAGTGATGGCCAATTACCTTTTAATAAATCCTGGGAAAAGGAGGAACATTAACAAATGTGTTTTTAAAACATGAATATTCCATAAACTGTAGCTTCAGGAGCATTTTAAAATATCAGCACTCCCTTCCAGACTAAGAAGATCTCTGCCTCTTAATTAAAGTTTCCATAAAGCATTAGAGATATGAGTTTTAAGTTCTTTCCATTTGGAGGTGAGAAGCACAGCAAGAGCCTAGTGATGCAGGAAACATCTCCTCTGGCTCCTGTATCGGTATAATAGAAATATTTATATATACACGTTCAGCCTTACTACCTTGTTGTGTGGGTCGGTCACGTTTCCCCAGACAGCAGTTCAGTACTAGCATTTCTAGCTTGAGTTAAGGTCACCCATATTCCAGCAAGGTAGTGGAATTGCCTATGCTGTTGGAAATGTCTTTGGGATCTGACTAAGAACTAACAGCCTTGTAAACACAATGTACAAGAAATAATTTCTTTTTCTTAAGAAAAAAAAAAAAAAAACAAAACACAACTCCTCACAAACAATAAAAAGTCCACTCTCTCCTTAATTCCTTGAATTTTGGGGCCAAAAGACAGAAGTTTGGCCTGCCTAGATAAAAAAATACTTCTCTTCTGCAGGCTGCATCAATGCATATTATCCCTAGTGAACTGAGAACACAGAGGCCAGCACACATGGCACTGAAGGAGTACCCTTAGAGATCTCAGTGTTGATCTCACCATAGAATGATTATTTGATCCTATGACTTGGCCAAATCTTAATTATACTTTGCCTGCTAATGCCACATTGCTCTGTCAGTCGGGTGGTGCACCTTTCAGCTCGCCCAGGCTGCAACTAACTCACTCAAGAGCCTGTATGACAAATTTCCAACCTCTAGAGAGCTACCTCACAGTTAGCTCCTTTTAGTAGTTGTTAAATTATCCCTATGCATCATTTCCATATTCCATGAGTTGGTTGGAATAATTAATGCCTATAAAGCACTCCGAGGTTTTTGGATGAAACACACAATAGAATTACAATGCCTTATTCTGGTGATGATAATAAATAAATGCTACAGGGAAAAAAAAAAAAAAAAAAAAAAAAAACCACACCAAACCTGACAATAGCTTTCATACGCTATTAAAAACACAGACTTGTAGCTGGGATGCTCTTTTCCAGCTGTGAGTGCCCTGTAGTCTCAGACACACTCAAACAGAGAGAAGATTAATCTTCAAGTGGTAGATAGCCAGTTATTCTCCAGTGTTCTTGTTTTACACAAGGGTGTGTAATGCAACTACCCACTGTAATGTAAATCAATTTATGAACAAAACAAGAGGAGGAAAAATCCCATTGTTCTTTAGCTTAATATGACACAGAAAAAAAATAATACAGGGAAAAGTGAATTATAAGAGTCCCAAGAAATAGCAGGGGGAGAATGGGACGGGACTGTCTGAATATCAAGCAGCTAAAACATTGCTGTAGGCAGCACCCATGTTTTAAGCTGGGTGGTTCTTCCTATACAATGTAGAGAAGCAGAGACTCCTGCAGATCAGAAGCAAGCATCCCTTTGCAGTTTTAGGGGCTATTTACTGGACTTTTATTTTACAGTATTTCGGTAGTTCAATGCATGTTATTAGTTTTATGTTCTGAAAACACAGCTTTGACTGCAGAGGCTCAAATATTTGACATCTTTAATTCAAGGTGTTGGTTTTCCCTGACAAGGAGGTTTCCCCAAACTCTCTCATCTCATTTTTGTCGTGCACTTGAAAGCACTCATTAAGTTTGCAATGAAAGAAGGTGCTTAGAGCAGAGGAAATTGTAAAGTGGGCTCTTGCACAGGAGCTGCTTTTATAAGGCCATGATCTAGACTGGACACTGATGCCTCAATTTTCTTATGTGGGTATTTATATATGCTTGTGAACAAGACATAGATCTATGTGCATCAAACAGTATTCCCTAAATCTATATGGATTGTGTTTTTCTGACTAGAGCCTCCATTTAGGCACATGCCAACACTTAACGCACTCCCTGCACAGATAAACGTTATTGTCTTCATCTAACCATGGCAGCAACCTTAAAAATACCACTGTGTAGAGAGATTCAAACATACAGATGAAGCCATCTATATTCATCTATTACAACATGTGCCAAACCAATAATGAAATGCAATGTAACATTTATAGTCAGATCAGGGCTTTGTGGTTTTACTCTTGTGAAAGTCCTACAGTTCTCAGGCTGACATTTCTGCCCAAGGTGCCTCTAGGGAGGCCTGCAGAGCCCTGCTAAATATTTGCAAATGAGTCTACTTCTTGTGAAAGTCTAACATGGAAAGTTTTACCTTCGAACTGTGGGGTGAACACATCTCCCAATTCATTAAGGAAGCAAAGGGACCACAGTTTGGGGCTGGAAGAAGACTGCTCTTCTCATTTAGTTAGGAAAGTTTCACCTTGTTCCTAGAAGTGAGAATTCGGAGTCAGTCACTGGGGACAGAGCAAGCCAAGGTCCCGATTCAGAGTGTTGAGTTATGCATTTTATTAAATGGGGAAGAACATATAGGAAAGGAAAATAGAGAAAGCCATTAGAAGAATAATTCAAGGAAGATGGACTGTGATCAGTTTATGGTCTAATAGTCACAGCTAGAAAGTGTCTAGAGTGAAGCCCTAAACAGGTTCACTCAAATCTACTACTTGTGTGCTCTTACTTTCTACATCCAGTTGTTAGATAGGCTAGGATAGTCGTTAAAAAATAAATGTATGAGATAGTTAAATCAGAATCAACCCCTTGGACAATTTTTTGGGCCAATTTGTCAGGTTACAGTTGAATTTCCTTAGGCAAAGTTAGACATTTAGTTCTACTACAATTGAGACTCTCCAAAAAGACTGAGATGGATGTGGCAGAAGCTGCCAGGTAGAACAGAAAAGAGCAGACTTAAGGGACAGCAATCAGATGGCAGCACAAGTCACATAGTGGTCAACAAGAAGCAGCCTTCATGGGCAACAACAATTTAAAAAAAAAAAATAAATTAAAAAATGCTTTGGAGTGGAGGAACGTTGTAAAAATGGATTCTCTTCCCTCAGGTGTGGGAAATAGCCAGTGTGAATGTCAGGAGCCACCGTAACCTTTGAACAGTGTCACACTAACTGCAACACAGCTTCACTGTTTCACCCACTACTCAGCTGTCCCCATAGGTATAAACGTATGCTCCTCTGACCACGTAGTTTTCACCATAGGGCTGGAGCACCTGCTCTAGAAATATTTCCCTGGAAGAGACTTTTACTAGAAAAATAACCCATCTATATGTCTACATGGAAAGTGCTATACCATACTTACCATGAAATAAAAGCTAAGGTAGGCGTTTTTCATCTAGAAGGTAAAAATATTTTCTTTCATTCATCAAATTGCAATAGTGGATTGAAGAGATGTTAGCCAATTATTCCCTTTCAAAGTAAATCAATCCATTTTAATTTACACCACTGGTGGACATTTTGGGGGGAAAAAAATTAACATTATTCTCCATTTGTTGATTTTAATAGGGTTTAATTTCAAAATTACTTCAGATCAAAGAAGGAAAACAACACTGTTTAATAAATTTCAACATGTTCAGGATTTTTGAAGTATCCTAACAGGTAATGAAATTTTTCTTGTCCATCACCTATTTTTCATAATAGCACATAGCCAATCATTTTCATCTGAGGTTGTATTTTATGCAGTTTTAATTCAACTACACGAGACAGCTGCATTTTATACACTCTTTTCATTTGAGTGCACGTAGCAATCTCACAGCCTCACTTACCGCTTGCGACAGCTGTAATGACAAAGGCGTCAAGAGAGAAGCCATGGCCACGTTCTTCAGATGGATTTAGTGGGGATCTGCTATGGGGTGAAAGATGTCAGTTATATTTTTATGGTTTGGAGCTCTCTGGTACTCTATGCAAAATGCACTGCTCACAATTAGGTCCCTAGTCCATTTTGTAGAAGTCAATGCCCGGACATGCTGGGCAAATCTGGCATAAAAATTAACTGTCCTGTACACACTGCTAAAATAATAGTAGGATATTTTACTCTAACACACACCGTAATCACACTGAGAAACACTGGTGTGAGATGTTACAAACAGAATTGCAGCTGCAGATTGTCTAAACTAACAATAATTCATGTCATTATTTTATATTAATTACAGGTCACCTACTAATATCTTTAATTAATTAATGCTGTAATAGGATTATGTAACTTACAGTTACTGTTGAAAAAGGTTAATTTGTCGAGAAAGACACAAGGTAAACAGTGGTGTTATTAAAACCCCATAAAAACATTCAATTCAAAACTTGAACTAAACACAAAGAAACAGTCTAAAAAAAAATAAATGCCTAAATAACTATGTAAACACACCCATGGATCTATTGCAAGTTGATAAAAGAGTTGGATTCGTTATAGACTTTTTTCTTCCCTTACAGATGAGACAACTACAATTTTTATTTTGTTTCAGGGGCAATTTTAATATGGAAAAACATTAATTTTCTGGTGTCCTGGAGGAAATAATTCCTTTTTGCAATAATTTAGGGAAAGGAATTATTTTTAATTATGTTTAAATTATTATTGTGATTTCATTTACATGGACAATTGCTTTTATTGAGGGTAAATGTAAATGAAAGCGTAAGCAGTTCTATAATCCTGTCAGTAACATTTTTATAAGCACAGCTTAAAATTAAAGTCTTTGAGACTTGAGCAATTTTTTCTTTCAATCATCTATATTTTCAAAGATTTTGCAATTCGCTTTACTATCAGCCCTAAAAAAGTCTGTTTACCACTTTCATGGTGGAATTTCCCAGTACCACAGGGCTTAGCAAACAAGAATTCCCCTCAGTAGGACTCACAGATCATCCACAGAGGTCCTTTCCATGCTCAGGGCAGGCAAATCACCTCTGAAAGCCTTCAGCTCCCCATTCTTCCCAGTACCTTAGAGCAGCTGTCAGGTTTCTTACATCTCTACTTGCTGCTGGGTCTCACAGACTATTTTATGCCCGAGTAACTTTGTTCTGCAGAATATTTTTTCCTGAATTTACTGGAATACGCTCTTCTTTATTTAAGAGGTGACAGCTGCTGAAGTTCTTGGGAGTTATTTGAGGCACAGTGCCTCTTCCTACGTGCTGCTGCAGAACCAAGGGTGTTTTGGGTTGGGATAGTCATCTAAACTATGGTGAAGGAGGCAGACAGCTGATAAATATCATGCAATCAAAAGCCACCACGTTAAACAGGTGTAGTGGGATCAGAATCCATCCCTGGTGTTCATTGCTGGCATATGCTATAATACTATCAAATTATTTCAGCAACCTGATGTGAGAATGGGGTGTGGGGTAGAAATTTGCAGATGGTAACAAGGGCAAAAAAAATGCCGAATGAATTTTAAATCTGCGCAGCATAACATTTGAGCATCAAAGTGAGCATTTAGTACCAAATACCATTAATTAACATTTCCATGGGCTTTTTATTAAATGCTTGCTCAGCAAGTCAAGTGTCTTTCAAGCTTGGAACAGCTGTGAATGTATAAAAATATATTGACACAGACATATTCATGCATGCAAATAAATGTATTTCTTTCGTTTGTTGTGAATGATTGTTATTATAGTATAGGGTTTTAGCAAGTTAGAAACTAATTTGCATTATCAACCTGAACAGCTGAGAGGGGGGCGTACATTAATACCTGTCTACCTGTTTGTAATTACTCCCTAGCATCTGGTCCTGGCTAATCCTTTCTGCTTCCTACTTGTTAGGAGCTCCCTCCAAGGAAAGGGGTGTAGCCCCTAACTCGGATTTCACTTCCAGGATCTCTTTTATGGCTACTGAGGTACTCATTTAATAGTGGGCTGACGTGCAGAAAAAAAGTCGATTAATGTCAAACAAGAAATAAAAAAGCACAAATCAAGTTTAAAATAATGCATTGCGATGAACAGGTCTGCAACTAAGTGCAGTTCTCACAGCTGAATCGTCATACAGCTTATTAATGCCAGACCCAGTTAGCAGTCACCTGATAGTTTTTGTTTTTACACTGTGATGGTAACTAAATTAATTTGTTTCCTAATAAAATATTTCAGGATGTTGAGAAAATACAGATAAGTAGACAGAATCCTTATTAGGATCATCAGTATTAACATAAAATCCTTTTGTGCTCATTAAAGAAAATACAGTCAATTTAATTAATGCACATTAATCCCTAGTTGACATTAAAATCAGCTAAAAAACAACACTGATATAGATTATTAAAATGAGACCAAAAAAAGTGTACAAGGTAGCCTCTATAGGAAGAAAATCATTACTTAGGACCTAGGATTCCTTTTTCTTAATGGAAAACGTAATCCAGCTGGGGCCACACTTGCCTCCCATCACCCCAAGGAAAGCTTGTACCCACCAGTCATTCACCAGCAGGACTCAGGAGCAGAAAGGGATGTTGGAGATGGAACCTTGTCCCTTATAATGGTGCTGTTGGAAAGCCCTGCTCCTTCTTATACTGGTTCTTGCTGGAAGTGGAGCAATAGGGTTTTGTCCTGCTTTGAGGGCAGTGGGCTGTATTATTTTCAGGGATATTGCTAAGCTTGAGGTAGTGCTTTTCACCACCTTTATCCTGTGTGTGCTTTTTGTACTTTTCTTGCCTTGGCCATGATTCAGCAGCATGTTAAGATGTCCCATGATCTCATCCCCGTTCGGCAAAGCCCTCAACCTCCCATTTTATTTTGGACACAAGATACTACAATGAAGTCTATGAGATCCCTCGTGTGGCTTCAGTTAAGCAGATGCTTAAGTGTACTGTTATAAAAAATGCCTGACTCAGGTGTGTAAGACTTACTTTCCAAAGCATTTTAAGTGTTTAGGCACCTAAATCTCATAAGCCTTATACGTGCATTCAAGTGTGTCCTGTGCTTAGATGTGTGGCTACACATCCAATGCACTTGCAATGGGAACAATGCAGGTATTTGAGCCCCACCTGATTAGAAGCTGTTTGCTGGCACAGGGCTATGCAAGCATGACCGTACCAGCCATGGGACATGAGGTCTTGCTTGCTCAGGGACCTCTAAACCCAGCACTGCACTGAGCTCTGCAGAAAAACCATGCCAAGATCACGTTCCTGCAGATGAATTTCTGGTCCGTCCTCAAGGATCTGCCCTGGTAAAAGCAAGGGGGTGTTCAACATCCAATTTCCTTTGCTCAAAAGCTGGAATAACATCAGGAATTGTGGAGTTTCAGGGTTGGGATTTGTGGCAGCAATGTTTTAGGTGCCTGACACCCACAGGGGATCCCAAACTTACAAGGTTTACCCAAGAGCCATGTTTCCTTTTCTACTTCCCCACTGTCTGCTCTAACCACTGAGATACAGAGCCATGCTCATACTTTCCTGCTCTATCTGGCCAAAGTTTTTTTCAAAGTTGAACCATTTCAGGAGAAATAGATGAAAATGTGGCCCATTTCTCTCCTTCATCTCTCAGCAGAGATGAGGTAGGGGCTTATGCCCTCTTGGGTGGAGGACAACCTTGAGCGTAGATCACAATCCCTCTGGAGCTCGTCTAACCCCTTAAGCTCTGGTGGAAGGGCAGGGAAATCAGACCTTACAGGAGCAAAAAAAACAGCAGGTCAGTTCTCTTTCTTTACCTGGTTTGTTTTCCCTTTTAAAGCCCTGAGAACTCCTCCATGAGACCCCCTGGGCAAGCACAGAGGCCTCACTCATGAAGGACTCAGAGAAAAAGCAGAAAGCTGTTTGGCATTGCCAAGGGACAGACAACACTAGACCTGCCCAGAGGCAAATTCTAGGTGCTTGCCAGGCTTCAAGGAGAAAAGCTGCGGTGCCTACAAACTCTGCTTTTATTTTGACCAGCAACTGCACAGGCATTTTTGAGAAGCCACATTTTGGACATAGGTGTGTAAGTGCCTTTGTACACCTAGCCCTTAGTAGCTTTTGAAAATTGGTTTTAGATGGCTCTGCAAATATTATCTTACTATTACTTTGTTGAATGGGGACCGAAATCATTTGCTTGTGGAAGGTGTGTGTTGACGAGAGATTGATCTTCAATGTGTAGCTTAGGTTTCAACTGAAGATGGCAGAAACGCTTCCTGAAAGAAAAATGTAATAAGTTCTGGTTTAGAATTCTTGTGTATATAGCAAAAATCAATTCATTTTTATAGAATGTAGGATCAATAATATGTATCTGTGCTCCTGGACACCAGTATTTCTAAAATACCATTCGAGTCACGGCAGGTCTTATTTAAGTTAATGAGAGTTTTGCCATTGATTGTTTGGTTATATTTCACTTTATATTTCTTCATTGGTACTTGGTGGTTTTATTTTGCACAGATTTTAACTCCAGAGTGACAGCATTACTATTTTTTCTCCAGGATTTCTCTCCTCTATTAAAACTCTATGTGTGCCCTTCACTATCGGCCGCACTCACAGACTCTTATCTTCAGCTTATAACTTATTTTATTCACTACTTAAAAAGTGAAATAAAACATGAAAAGGGAAAAAGGGATTGTGTGATTATCCCGTGAACAGTGTGGGGGTTTTAGCATTGTAACTGGTTGCTAACAAAACAGAAAAAAAAAAAATTATTTTCTTTTCAGAGGCATGACATGTTCCAAACTATGGTAAGGTTTTGGGGTAATTAAATAAAAAGTAAGGTCTGGGAATGTATGGGGTTTATGATAGAGGTTTGCATGGCGAGTCTTTCCTTTTTTTTTTTTCTTTTTTCTTTTTTTTTTCTTTTCCCTTCATATTTTAAAGTTTCCTTTTATGTGTGTGAAAAATGAGTAAAAGTGTCAAGCCTTATCGCACCTGACCTTGCTTTTTGGCTAGCCTCTTTCCCTTATCTATCAAACACATTACTCTCCCCATCATAACGTGGTAGTGCAAACATCGCAGCCGGCCAGCAAACATGACCAAAGCTACCTTTAAACTACCTCTAGACTCTTTAAACTCAACTAAAAGGCTGATTAGGTTCCACCTCTTTGGTCATTATCTCATTTCGATAGCCACGCAATGAAAAAGCAATCTAGTAAAAAGCTGTCTCATAGGAAAACTAGTTAAAGTGTGTGCTTGCTTAGGACGGTGTACTTAAAGAAAACAATTTATTCGTTCGTCAAAACCAACTGTGTAAACTAGTTTAGCTGTTTGCCGAGGCTTGGAATGAACAAACGTTGTTGTTTTCCTCTCCAAAGCTCCTCGGGGAGGGGCGGGGAGGAGGAACGGGTCCGGCCCGGCGCGGTCCCGGCGCTCCCGCAGCGCAGGGGCGGACGGAGCGACGGGAGGGAGCCCAGCCGGCACCTTGCCAAGGGCAAAATCCACATCCAGCCCCGCAGCGGGTTTTGTCTTACCCCCTTTCCTTGGCAGGTAGAAACAACCCCTCACCGAGACAAGCGATGGGGAAACCCGATCGCGCTCCATCTCTCTCTTGTCCCCCCTCGCCAAAGGGACGCTCTCCCCGTGGTTGCCCGTGAGGTGTATCAGCACCACCACCGCCGCCCTCCCTTTGACTCTTTGATCCGTTCTCCCCTCCCTGCCTTCCTAAGAATTATCTTCTTCTTTATTTTATTTTTTTTTCCCTAAACAAATTTAAAGGGAAGAGATTAAGAAGGTGAGGGAGAGGCTGGGGGCGAGAGGCAGGGTGGGGTGGGAGGTTGCAGTCGGCATGTGTAGGAAAACCACAAGCCTTTCTCGGGCGATGTTTGCTCGGGTTTCTTTTGCAAGCGTGGCACAATGGCAACTATTCAGGAATCAGTCAATACGACCTGGCGCTAACAAGCCCTAAAAACATATATGCTTCATTCTCACAGAGCCTAGGAATCATGTTTTTAAGTGGGATTTGCTTTACTTTGGCAACAGAGCAGGTAATGTGGGAAGTCCCTGCGGTAGAGTAAAAGCGCTCACCGTCCCCTCCTCCAAAGAAGCCATAAAATCACCTTTCCTGGCCAACGGGAGGTCCCAGTACAGGGAGCCTTAACTGACAGGGTTTCCCCCGAGCAAAATTAAGCTAGAAAGGAGAAATGCCCCGGGAAATACCCAGGGAATCAAACTGGCCTCCCTTGGGGAAGCGGAGGGGCTCCCCACGGCGAACGTTGTCCGCCGGCGGCTTCCCAAGGGGTGAGCAGGGAGAACTCACATGGGTGTCGGGAGGGTGGGCAGGGAGAGGGGACCCAGCTACGAAGGGGTTACGAGTCCGGCGACTGGAACTATTTGTCACCAGCGCCCACCAGAGAAAAAAAAAATATAAAATGAAAAATTACTGATTAACGTGATCTGTCAATACGCCTTTGCCCCACGGGACTAGAGCCGATCTATTACCTGGCACCTCCTTTGCCATCTCCCTCACCTTGCTAAGCCTTTGCATCCCTCGGCTGGCCCTGAGTCACGGATAAACACCGCCGGGTGCCAGGCTGCGCCCGGGCTACCTGCCCCGGGGCCGGNGGCCGGGCGAGCCACCCCCGCCCCACCGCGGGCTCGGCCCCGCATCCCGCGTAGGCGTCAGGCTGGGTTTGGGGCTTCTGCGAGACGGGAGGGCAGCTTCCAGAGAGCACATGAGTGAGCTCCACACCTCTCCGAGGCAGCCAGGCAGGGCAGAGGGGCAAGAAAATAAATAAATAAATAAAGAATAAACCAAAATAACTCGCGGGGACGGGAAAAAATAAATTGTTTTGGAAAACACGGTTGGAAAAGTTGATTTCCCGTAGCAGAGTGTGGCTGCACGCAGGAGGAAGAAA
>VZRU01016863.1:23460-53809 GCA_013398155.1 Pedionomus torquatus | reverse complement strand
GTCCAAGTGGGGACCAGAGAAGACTGGTGTGCCTCAAGGACCGGTATTGGGACTATCAGTTTAACATCTTTGTTGGGACTGAGTACACCCTCATCAAATCTGTCGACAGCAACAAGCTGTGTAGAGCAGTCGATACACTGGGGGGATAGGATGCCATCCAGAGGGATGTGGATAGTCTGGAGAGGTGGACCCATTTTAACCTACATGAAGCTCAACCAAGCCAAGTGCAAGGTCCTCCATGTGGGTCATGGCAATCCCAAGCACAAGTACAGGCTGGGTGGAGAATGGACTGAGAGGAACCCTGAGAAAAAGACTTAGGTGTATTGGTGGATCAGAAGCTCAACATGACCCAGCAACATGAATTCACAGCCCAGAAAGCCAACTGCATCCTGGGCTGCACCAAAAGAAGTACAGCCAGCAGGTCAAGGGAGGTTATTCTGGTCCTCTATTCTGCTCTTGTGAGATCCCACCTGGAGCACTACACCCAACTACTCTGGAACCTTGAACATAAAAAGGACATGGATTTGTTGGAGTGAGTCCAGAGAAGGACCATGAAAATGATCAGAGGGGCTGGAGCACCTCTCCTGTGAGGAAAGGCTGAGAGACTTGGGGTTGTTCAGCCTGGAGAAGAAAAGGCCGGAGAGACCTTCTAGCAGCCTTCCAGTACCTGAAGGAGACCTACAGGAGAGAGGGGCAGAGACTCTTTATCAGGGAGTGCAGCAATAAGACAAATGGTAATGGTTTTAAACTGAAAGAGGGGAGATTTAAATTAGGTATTAGAAGAAACTCTTTACTGTAAGAGTGGTGAGACACTGAAACAGTTTCCCCAGAGAAGCTGTAGATGCCCCTTTCCTGGAAGTGTTCAAGACCAGGTTGGATGGGACTTGAAGCAACCTGGTCTAGTGGGAGATGTGCCTGCCCAGGGCAGGAAGATCAGATCTAGATGATCTTTAAGGTCCCTTCCAGCACAAATTGTTCTATGATTCTATGACATGAATGTTGAGATTAATAAACTGCTCTATATTATGCTTCCTACAATGTAGGTAAACTAGTAATTCAGGTTGAGAGATTTTTCCAAACATGTCATTTTCCATGTTCCAAAACAACTATAAATTTAGAAAGCCACCAAACATTAACACATTTTTTTTTCATGCTGACATGATAATGGGAACAACAAATAAAACCAAACCCAAAACCCCAACTACCTGAATCTCAATCACACTATGTATTAATATAGAAAAGACTAAGAACACTGTAACATATTAAAGGGATTTCCTTATAATCAATTTAGGAATTAATAGAACTAAAAAGATTCCAATAGCATGTTTTAAGGAAAAGCTACCTGTGTGTTCAAAACACTGAAAGACGTATCAAAATAATTATTTGGTTTGCTTAGCATGAAAAAACAAGTATGATGTTCTGTTTCTATGCAATTTATTAGGCCAGAATGTTGTTCTACATTTTTCATTTTCTGTTTTATCACAAATTAGAAAATGACTCACCAGGAATTTACTTTGGTTTTATTCTTTGTTTTATTACAAAGACTTTGGGGGACAGTCAGCAGATGTAGCAAACAGAGAACAGCTTAACAGTTATTACTGTGTTACTGGAAAAAATTTGAAAACAAAGATGACATCAAAAGATGCAATGGGCCACATCATTACAATTTGCTAACATGCCATACACTGAAAGACTGGATATTATACCAAGTAGCCAGACCTTGTTGCATACAAGGGAATCATATAGCTAGCAGTCTGATAAGATAAATATCACTAAACAGAAGTGCACAGTGGCTACTGCCCTTTATACTAATCCCCATTAGAAAACGCTGGTTTTAGCAGGAGTCAATGAGAAAGCTGCCGCTTTCTGTTCTATTTTGTCCTTTTCTGATGCAAAAAAAAAATCCTATTATATTTTAAACCAAATGAACCAAAAAGCCTTAGAATTGAATTTCATAAATGATCTTCTAGCACTAAAGAGGTGTAAGGTGATACTTCTATGGATATCACACCTTTACCCCAAAATAGTTTTTGGCCCCTCTAAAGAGTTTAGATACAGTGTATAAAGCTGGACTTTTCAAAAATCCTCACTTTCAACCTCCAAGTTACTGCTATAGAGATTTCTAGCAGTTTTCTACTCTCAAATACTGGAAAAACATTTAAACAAGACTCTCAAAAAATCAGATTTGAAATAAGTGCAGCCAGTCATTTGCACTTTCTTTCTGAACCATTATGAAGAAGGAGCATATTTTCAACTACCACTGCTGAGCCATGGAAGTCCAGGCTACAAGTTGTCTCTTGAAACTACAGTTCCTAGAAAAAAAATACTGATGATGAAACCTGAGACCAAAGAAGATTGCAATTCTTTCTACAATTGCAGTGCTGGTAGGTCAGCACTGAGCTCTGCTGAAAGTTCCATCAGAAATTTTAATCTCTCTAACATCACGTGAATTACCCTAACTCAGAAGTTCCTGATCTGTATTCATTTAGACCTCCAAAAAACCCAAAGCAACCAAACCAAAACTCCCCTTTCTCATTATTAAGCTTTAATATGTGATCAGTTTTGTACAAGTCTAAAAAAGCCTCTTCCCATATGTACCCAAGAGTAGGGTTTGCTACATGTAGGGATGGTGCCTGATACTTTAATGAGATCCAGCTTACTGCTATAGCAAAATTTAATTTTTCTAGACAGTGGATTAAGGACCAGGATGCTGTGCAGCTTGTGCCACAGGGGATGACAAATCAGGAAAAGAAGAAACATTCACACTAAAGAAAGGTAAAAAGTGCTCAGAGCTCGGATGCAGAAAAGGGGAGGGATCCTTTTAGAGCTGTTTGCTGCTCCTCTGCAGCAAAAACATTAAAAACAGCAGCATCATTGCTAAAACAGCCAGCAGTGACACTGTGCATAAAGAACTGTTTTCTGACCTATGAGCCTTTCTCCCTCAGTGGCACCAGCAAGCTTGACTCTCCAGGGCTCTGGCACACGCAAAGTAGAAAACAGCTAACAGCTATTTTGCTAGCCAGAGCAATACATTGCCCTGAGAGACTGCCTGCCATGCCTGTGGGCAAGACAATCCTCATTTTAAGAAAAATACTGGGGGTGAGCATGAGGTTGGTGAGAATAAATCTCAAACACCACTAAATTCACATTATTAGTTTTCCTTTTATTTAACAAGAGTAATACCATACTGTGCTTTTTCAGACAATTATGTATCAACAACACATGTTGAATTCCTACACTTTTTCAAAGGTAAACAGAATTTTTGTCAGATATATTACAGTATAATGTGGTGTAAAACAACTACTTCAAATAATTTCGCTCTCTTAGTATTTACTAATTACAAGTATTTTTCTTTGTATTAAGTAGCTGGTTTGTCTTCATGAACAGTCAGATCACTGTTATGACATGATCAAATCCAAAAAATGTTACATTGAACAGGAATCCTGTAATTAATCACCTGTTAGGGTGACCATGACTATTTCCAGACACTTCCTCTGCCTCTGTAAGCCAGTGACAGATTGCAGTTATTAACAGGTCAGTGAATAAATTAATTCCAGGGCACTGGAAATTATGTTCATGAAATGAAAAGTGGCCTTGCATCACTATTTCTAGACAGTGTGCTTGAACACCAAATACATCCCACAACTTGGACAAATGCCAAAAACTAGTGACCTAGTTTCATTAGGGTGGGAAAAGACTAGCAACTGGTCGTATGAGAGTAAATTACCAAAGTAATTTCACACAAAAAACATTCCATGGAGTACTTATTTGAAATCAGACATTTTCCAATCTAACAGGTCACTGAAAATCCTCTCTCCCCACAAAATGCCACAGTCTGAGATCCATTAAAGTTTAAAAAGCATTTACATTACTCACGCTGACACTCCTAGAGAACATTCTGATTAAACAGAATAAATATCATCTTCTTTCCATCTCATTACAGTTTTCCATTTCATTCATAATAATTTAACACTGTTTTATATCAAAACAGCTTTTGCATTTTCAGTGAAAAAAGTAACACTTCAGGCTTACACAAAGAGCTTTTACTAATAAAAGTAAATCTATTTTTAAATATTCAGCACACAGTAATCTGCTCTGTAATCTTCTTTGATTAAAAATTCCTTGGCTTCTCTTCAAAAAACACACTGAGTATGGATGAGCTCAACAGCTGTTGACATAATTTTTAGGAACTTACATAGTTGCGTCTATACTAGCCCACATTTATATGCACCAGCTGGTACTCCACAGAGCCCCACTCCCAATTCTTCGCCCCCAGTAACACCTACATTGACGTGAAAACATACTGAAGAAGGGAATCGTAATAACAATGCTCAGGGCAAGGTATTTCCCCTTCTTCATCCTTCCAAAACCAGTTGCTTCCTGTGAATTTTTTCCATTCACTAACCAAGTAAAGTGCAGAAGATAAACTGAAATATTGTTAGACAACTATTCTTGCACAGCTAAAAATCCCACAATATTCTTTTACAAGCCAGACTTGAACATGACATAAGTAAGGCATTGTATTAGCTTCTTCCAGCAAATGTTGCTTACACAAGTCCTTACTAACACATGCCAATGACTACACTGCAGCTCTTCTCTGTGTACTACACACAATAAGGGTCACTTGCGCAACGACGTGCACAAAAGGTCCAGAGTTTCAAAGACAAAAACATACTGATCATTTAAACTCCTCAAAATGTTGGGGTTTCTATTTCCCTCCAGATTCCCTCTGGATTCATTACTACTGAAACAAATCCTAAGGGATGATCAGAGGTTTTGCAGTCTTTACTGTAGCAAACACTGACATCAATGGAAATTTTGACCAAATAATGACAAAGACTTTTAACTAAGTTTTGGAAGGACATACCCATCATTTAAATTTCAAAAATGCTGTGGGAGTATCAGGGGGAAAAAATGAAGCAGAACAAAAGAACATTTTTTTAAAGACAACCAATACGAAAACTTTAGCATCTTAATCCTTTCCTCTCATTTGCTGAAAACTTAAGTCCTTGGGTTTGTACCTTCAACTGTCTTGTTTTTGTAACCTCCAAATCAGCATGTATTTCCCTCTTGCACTTTTTGTCTCTGCTTCTTTGCACAATGTCTTTGTACAGATGCAAAGTTTCTTGAGGACTCCATCCCAAATATATGTATAGACAGTGCATATGGCAGTATTATAGCTAGATTCTATCAAACTGCAGACATAAAAAAAATAAAGGCCAAGGGGAGGAGGGAAGGGCATCACAGAAGCTGAGTCACTTGAAACCACTTAGAATGGCTTACGAGTTGTGTTATTCCTGTGTACAAATGTTGCTTTTCTCACCCGTGAGAATCTTTCAGGTCTTTTACACATACTTTTTTTCTCAGCTTCTGAAGCTAAAGAATACATTTGGTCATCAGTCCTTAAGAACTACAGAAAACTATCAAGTGATATGTAATATGATCAGCTACACACAGTAAGTGTTCAATGTCTCATCCTCATCACCTTGTATTTAATTGTGCGTATGGCTATGCAGATTAACAAGCTCCTTAACGCTACAAGGAATATTTCCATCACCCTTTTAACACAACCTATGTAGGGACCTAAGAACTAAAATAAGGAGTATATGTTTCTGGGGCTGTCAATGCAGAGAGACAGGAAGGTTGCACAGCAATTAAGTCTTCCAAAATTGCCTATATGGTATGAACAATTTTCATTCTTTTTTCTTTGCTGTCTTCCACAGTCCTGATATGTTTTTCATATGCACATACTGATAGTAATGATAATGATACATTTCTGCTTGGTTCTGCCACTAAGAGATTTTCTCTTCACCACCTCAAGAAATTAGAAAATAAATTCCCAACCTAGATTGACTGGTTCATGCATTTTCATCTTCATTTACCATCTACTCTTTAATAATTTTCTGTAGTAGACTCTTCCTTTCACCTGCTTATTTTCTCTGACTTTCATAACACTCCCCAGGGAGTTCTTTATCCTTACCACTTGTGTTACCATAGAGATAGGAAGAGCAGAGAATAAATTGTATTAGTTTGCCAAATAGAGCATAAGTGAATCTTCAGGAAGGAAGGACACTATTGAGACAATACTTAATCTTTGACAATGAGCTGAAGTAGCAGTGTCTCCTCAATAGAATATGAAAAGGCAATTAGACAAGGTGGAGAATCTGAAAATGTCGAGCCACTAACTATAGTAGAAGCTGAGCCTAGAACTTTGAAGCTCAGAACTTCTGTTTTATTTCTGAGTCCACCAGAAGAGGTAAGACAGGTCAGCACCTACTGAATTTAATTTTAAATACTAACTTCCAAAATTTAAAAAAAAAACACTTCAGTAAGGCAATTTTTAAAAGAAAAGCTTATGCAACTTTATTTTCCATTTCCAGCAAATTTTTATTTTCCTCATGCCTAGAAACATTAGTCATTATTATTTAGTCTTCCTTTTGTTTTCACATAAGTTTAAAAATAAGGAGTTGAAAGAACATATTACACAAAAGTGTGCAGTTGAAAGCAGTCACCATGATTTTGAGCAGACAAGAGGGCCCGAGACAGACATCACGTACTGATTTCAGGACTTGATTTGGGATGAGAAGAGTGGTCTTCTACAAATTGAAAAGAGGCACACTTGTACAAAGTAGGCTTCATACAACTTCCCAAACTTTGAGCAAGGGGAAAAAACATTTTGTGAAAGGCATTCATGAACTCTGAGGGATCCTTGTAAATGAATACAAAATTCATTCATCTGATTAGTTGCAAGTGTGTATACAGATAATTTTAAATTTTAACTGGCTTTAGAAGAACAAAAGGGTTCTTTACCTAGCAGCACTTTAGATCATTCTTGTCTCCATTGACTATTCTCTCCATGTCCTTTTCACTTGAGTACGTCAAGTGAATATATCCTACTTTGCACTTATGCTATGAAACCTACTGTGAATTCCATTTACATTGTTATAGTCTGCCTAAACTGTAGGTTCTATTCAGTGTCATACTAATCTATATATGGTGAGAAATTATAATTGCAAAAGTAAAGTTTGGGTTTCTTTTCTTTTTAAAGCTTCGGTCCATGGCTACAGAAATGCCCTGGAAAAGATACAAATGTGCTAGTACCACCACGTTCACTGAATATGGCTTGAATCTACATGATTTAAGAAGGACTGAAGAAACCAAACCGTTTGTTACATTTTTTTCATTCTTCTCTCTGTCATTCAAAAATGAATAATCCATCAATCTTACAAAACAATTTTCAAACCAATGAAACTGAATATACTTTTATACCTATAAGAATGAGGAAAATCATTGATAAACATTGCTCAGGTTGTAAGAATGAATTTTAATAAAAACAATATTAAAAAATTCAATCTTAATATAGAGAACACTGTTCTTATATGTCATGACATAGGTCTGAAGAACATTTAATCATTGTTCATTGCTAAGATTTAATTTCTCCATAGGTATGTTATACTAATCTCAGACCTTCTATGCTTTGCTTTCTAAGACCAAGAAAATTCACTTTCTCTCCTTTTACACTTCCTCTAATATTTAACTTCACTTCTGGGGCCTTATTTTGTCCTTGTTTTATTTCCTCTTTTCTCTGCAGCACCACAGGATTAATAAATAGATACAGTATGTTGGGGATGCAATGCTGCTCCTTATAACACTGAAATTTCTAAAGCACCTGTTAATTCTGATCTATAAACAAGACATCTACAAATTCAGGTTAGGAAGAACTACTCTACAATCTCTGCTGGCAGAAACAACTAGAATATCAAAAATAGTTAATTTCTTATACTTCACTTGACATTTCAAATAACTGTCTATACAACTGCAGTCACTCGATATACTGATGATAGACTTGGATACCTCCTTTTTCTGCAGGAAGTATTAGCTGTGTTTTTAATGTGGTCTTGAAAAGTGTTCTATGGCTGTCACACAAAGGGATAAGCACAGATTGTTCTGTGGATCACCCTGCAAAGGTAAGTACTGTATGCTTCATGTAGATATAGGGGCTAGTTCTGATGACACAGAGTTCTCCTACAACCTTCTCTTCTGATGTACATCACTACTTGCAAAGTATTCTGTTTATATAGAGACTGTAAATAGAATTTGCAAAACATTAATTTTATGCATGGAACTTTTGCAATGCTAGCATTGAATGACATTTTGAAGTTTTGCCTCAACATCATCACCATTACAACTGATCATAAAACTAGGGAGATAATGAGTCATTTGTTGAAAATCAACTTATTTTTATTTAATAAAAGGAAAATGAAAGAACCACAATTCTCCCTAACTTACAGAAGCAGAAACAATTTACCTCCCTCTAGTAACATTCTATATATTGTGTTTAATTACTTTGAGAAATGAGTGGATGTTGAAACATCTGTTGTCTGCACTATTAGCAATTTTTTTACTTCAGGCTATTTATTTAACAAGACACATTATATAAACATTATAAAATATTTAAATGCAAATAAAGCTATCTAGACTTCAGATAATTGAAGAAAAAGTAGATAAATGTTCTTAGAGTAACTAATTTAAGGTTTTTACCGGATCAAATCATAGTAGGATTGTAAATGCTCACATTAGACCTCTCTAAAAAAATACAAATTAATATTTGTTCTTAACTGTAAGAGAAGAATAAGAAAAAAATAAATCTCTTTGATTGCTTTACAGTAAATAAACTTTTAAGAACATTATTGATGAAATGCTGAAGATTTTGATTCAGGAGCTTATTTGAATATTATCTTCTATTATCTTCTATCAATATTTAATCTGGAAACTTTACAATATTAAAAATCTGACAAAAGACTGGGATAAGGTGCAGAAGAAGTAGGAGAACTCACAAGAGAGTTTATAGATTAAGTGAAAAAAGATAAACCAAATCAAAGCTAACCATTTCACTTTGAGCCTCTTTCCCAATCGGTCTTAGTCACAGGACTAAGATTTGCATTTTTTAAGAGGTAAGAGGACTCAATTAGTCTCATGTAATTAGAAAAAACATTGTCCATGTAAGAACTAAGGAGACTTCATGGAAAAAGTAAAGAAGACGACAAAAGTAGGGTAGTGAGGATAGGAATAAAGATCGAATGGAGAGGTATAGGATATCTCAGGTAAGATGGATGAAGTTACACAAATAAGCTGTACTGTACTATCAAGTAGCACTTATATGCAGAAAAATTACACTAAATGGAATTCCTACTTCAGACTCTACCACAAATGGTAACAATTTAATTTCTTCAGCATTTGTCAAATGCAAATATTCCTATTACTCTTGAAACTAAAATATAGAAATCTAAAGAATATGCCAAAAATATATTATAAGTTATGTCAGATTTCAACTTAAAATGTCTGACAATTATTTAACCTTTGCACTTGGATGAATTGTACAACTACTACCATTAGCAATTTCATATTCAGTATGAGTATGTCACAGTGGAAATTCCCTTAACATCTTCCTCATCCAAAATAGAGTATTTTTTTCAGCTTTAAAATAAGTCCTGAAACAGAAACCTTCATGTCATTTTTTAAAACAAACTATTAATACTTTAAGAGATAAGGAAAATATACGATTATTACCTAAATTCATACTCCTTCCTTATTCCTATGTTTCTTTTTTCCTGTGTAAAGGAACCTGATTGTCCAGCGTGATCCCCTGTCATCTTTTATAGTCTTATCATCTACAAGTATATAACTACCCCAAGCACACTTTCAAGATTAGAACAAAAGTCAATACAATACTGTTATCAAAGTGGGAAAAGGAGAACACAGAAATGCTGCCATTAAATCTCTCCCTTTCTATGTATTTTAAAGACAAAAAATAGTCCAGCATGCTACATAGCAAAGCTTTAGTTTCTCTTTGGGAAAAAAGGATTCAAAGTAACTTCAAGATGCAGAAAGATATTACCTTATTTACAAAGACTTTTAAGAAGATATAAGAGAGACTTTTTAATATATTTTTTAAGACTTCTTCGTAAAATATGCTTTTTAAATTGATGCTGTCAAGGAAAGCATGATCCCAGGAATTATGTGTTTGGGTTTTATTTTACCTTTAAACAGTGGAAGACAGCTCTGTAATGAAGCAGTGGGGTTTTGGGGAGGAGCAGGGAAGGCAAAGTTTATTTTGATGAGTTGAATGAAGCCTTGGTATTTAAAATGTCTTTATAACCAACCAAACAAAAAGGAGTGACAGCTATAAGCAAGCAGGCCAGTAGCCACAGTTTTCATCTAGCCAGGTTAAATTGACTGCTGACACAAGTGTATTCATTTCAATCAAATTCCATTTTTTTATTTTGTCTTTTTTTTTTTTTTTGTGGAAAAATAATTGTTGATATATACCAATACCTCAGCTTTACAGATGAAACTTTAATGGAAAAAAAAACGTATGAAGAAAACCCAAATTATTTTTTATATATACACCTATCTTTCCTACTTCTTATCACAGAATATTTTCCCTTGTCCAACAAATTACATCTCATGCTAGTAACAGAGAAAGAAAGTTTATGTATGATGTTTACAAGCATTTTTATCTTCTCATAACAGATCTATTACTGACTGGTGTACAAATAAGATACTAACAAATAAAAGCAGATCTGTCAGCAAGTCATCATCTATCTATTGCAGGCCCAGTATGACATCCATTGTGAAAGTCTAAAGGTAAACAACAGAAATAAGCAATGGATGTCAATAGCTCTAAAATGTTACAAAGCAGAAAAACAAAGTACTTTAGATACAAATGCTCCAAAATACAATTTTTAGCTAGGTAGAAACTTGTCACTGTGAAACACTTTCTGTGCATGTTGAAAACCACCAGAAACTAAGTTCTTTGAAGAGCTTTTTGATTAAGACATCCCAAAAACGTACTCCTTTCAGCAATGAATAGCCTTGAGAAAGACCCTGGCTGATAACAAGCATCTTCTTAAATTGCAGAGCTAAAAAGGTCTGGTTTCCCATGAGATGCTGTCTTCCATGAACTCACTGCTGTTCAGCGAGAAGAATATTCTGACTGAAACATTTTCCACAGCTATGACAACCACAATGCCTCCCTCCTGTGCCCATTCTTTCATGTTCAGTAATACGTTAGTTCGTGCTGAAGCTAATAATCTGAGGACAATAACATTTTCCCTTCATCTGACCACCTACTTCTAAATAAAATTCTAGGGACCATCTTTTTTTCACAATCAATGTCCTGTAGTCAAATCAGACCACAACTGGCCAACAGACCCCAACTTCATCAGTAAGGAAAGTGAGGAAGAGAAGGGATAAACAGACAATACACAATCTGGTATCTATGTCTGTTGTGGTAGCGTAAGACTGCTTGTGCAATAAGTAGTGACTGGCACACCTTTTTAGAAAAAAAAAATAAATCATTATTATTCATTCTCCGGTAACTTCCCCAGCATCATGTTATGAAACCATCTTCTCTCTGTTACACACTTTCTCTAGTTCTCTGAATCTTGACTTCCTTACTAGAAGTGGGATGACTAGGAAAAATAGAAAGATTTTCTGCTTTCCCTAGCTCACAGTCTGGAAGCTAAGTTTTTTTCACAGTGGAGAGGACTGGATTTAAATTTCCAAAGGCAGAAAAATCAATCTTCCTCCCTCTCAACCTGAACAGCAGGTTTGTGCACAAAGCTGTTGTATAAAAGGAAGCACTTTTGTCACTCCACTTGGGCTTGCTCTGCTGTCTGCATGGATGAATTTTCTGAGGCAGACTCACCTGCTAACACAGACAAGGCATTCTCCGCAAATATCTAGTTAGTTGAGACCCTCAGCAGACATAGAAGAAACTATTCATTTTGGTATATTAATGGGGATTCAACTAACTGCTGCTTAACCTTATCCTATAGAACCTTATGGTACATCTGTGCATATTCAAAAGGAAAATTTCCACAGATAGGAAACATACATTAAAACTGGTTGGTCACTAGACAGCAGCTGACTGCATCTTTTGTTGACCCCATTTGGAAATAGGATGGAATAAAACATAACATTCAGGCTGATCTGCCTTGAATCACTATTTTAATACTATTAAATTCTAGTAACCTTCTAACATAGATTTTTAAGTGTAACTTTCTTGGGTTTTAAAAATAGCAAACAGAAGATACAGATGATTTCCATACAGCCTCAAAACTCCATGTTATCACCCATGGTAGGGTCTTTATATCTATCACATACTCATGGGAGCTGATGGAGCAGAATAAACACAGTAGCAGCTTGCCATGCTATAGGGACCTACTTCATAGAAGCAACACATTTCGTCAGTGTGTTTCAAGATTGTACTAGGTGGCAGCAAAAACCAATTGAGGCCTCCTAATCACTACAGCTCTTTCCAGCTCCACTGCCAAGTCCTGCTTTGGCTCAAAACAGCTTGAAGTAAACAGTGTGAGAAAATACTCCATTAACCCATGAAGCTTGTGGTTCAAGTGGGCTTCTCTACCTAAATGACATATGCAAAATTCTTCACTCAATTCTTCACTTTCTGATGACACAAAGCATGATCAGTTACACATATATGATCATGTATGAGGGGAGCCAAAAAGGGCTGAAACAGTATCATTGCTCACCAGAACTGTTGGTATTACAGGCTGCTCAGGCAAAAGTTGTGATAAATTCACACTCAGCAAAAATAATCCTCAGAAAGGCCCAAAGGAATAGGGAAAACATTCACCACTGAATATACAGCCAAACATTTCAAGTTTAAAAGGTATTGTAACACAGTGAAATCTGCCATATTTTCAAGAAGCTGAAGACACCCTCAAATCATTATTTAAGGATGAGAAAAAGATTTTTTCAAACCTTGGTCTCTGAATAGCAATAAAACATTCTGAATGAAACTCATGAGTTGGTCACCTAACATTTTAAGGTGAAAGCATTAGAAGTTATAAATATCTATCATTAACTGAAGACAAGGAAACATGAGACAACCTAAGAAAGTTGAATACTGAAAATATATGGAGAATTTGACATGCATGTATTAAAATGGAGAGTTTTCTCCAAAAGACTCCTTCAGAATTCCTTAGGAGAGGGTGGAATGGAAGGACAACAGGGAAAAAATTGCCAACAAAGGGAAAAAATTGCCAACACAGATAAACACCATTTTCTGTCTTTTTCTTCACTGGGACTTATTATCAAGGCACGTTACTTCATGGCATCACCACCAGAAGGAAATGTATCCTTAAAATCTTCTATATTACTACGTTTATGTACTGCTAAAAAGAGACTGGTCATCATACATCATAACTCAGTTTTCATTATGTAAAATGTAACTCTGACCACAGAGAAAAAGAGAGAGGCAGAAAGTATTGACTGAAATCACAACTGAATAATAACCATAATAATAGAGCATTTGAAATTGCACAATAATTCTAGATTAGGGATGGAATAGGATAGGATAGGATAGGATAGGATAGGATAGGATAGGATAGGATAGGATAGGATAGGATAGGATAGGATAGGATAGTTTCTTACACAAAGTTTGTAACAGTGGACCCATTATGGTAGTTTTTCCTGTCCTCCCTACATGAGCTGCAATGGTATTCATTAAAATTGGATACACTGCTTTCAGCATTAAGTTTCACCCATTAGAAAGAAAATAGGGGCAAAGAAAGGGTATAAAGATCCCCAGGATTTCCAGAAATGAAGGGCAAAGCTAGGGATGCACTTGTTTTCAAGTTAATGCCCTTTCCCCCAAAAGGCACATATCTTAACTACAGTGACAAAGATTTATCCATAAAATAAAACCAAAAAGGTCTCATAACACAAAGACCTCCTCAAACTTTATTTATTATATAACTTTCATTCACCTTGAATTCAGGACAAGCAAATCTACTGGCCCTCCAAACAGAAAAGAGGTTTATGACCCCAAAACTCCCAAAAAATGTTGCTGAGACAAAATATCTATTCACAGATCTGTTCTCAATTTTTGAATTCTTTACAACCAATTTACAAGCAGCATTAAAATGGAATTTGAATCCTAAAGTACCAGATGTTATGTAAGAGTGGATCATTATTTAAATAACCATTTTTGTACACTGATAGTTAACTCCATCTTTTTTCCTACTCTGATCCTTAGTAAATTTACTCATCTTTCAGATCAAGACATCAAATGTCATTTACAGAATCACTCAATACTGACTTAGTTAACAAAGACCTTGATTAAAAGCATAATATACAAGTGTCACTCCCTAAAAAAGAGAAATACACTTTTTAATTAATTTTTGGTAAATAATATGAACTATAATCTTTAAAACAAGATCCTTTAATACAAATACAAAAATAAGCTGAAATTCATAAACAACAATCCAAGATCAGATATCAAGAGCATGTGTAATTTAGTTATCCATGATAACAAAAGTAAAACATTCATACCTGCACCTGGAATAATGGCCAACTTTGTTTCAACCAGGCCCATTTTTGCAGAAGAGGCTAAAACACAGAATGTAAATGAGTTCTTATTATAAACTATAGCAAAATAACTTTGCAAAATTTGAAATAATGGCCTAGACAATTGTTCATTTATTATATTCCCTTCATAAAAGGCAATAACTTAGAAAAAATAAATTGTCTATTAATATCTTTAATTAGAATCAACTGATCTGCCATTAGTAAAAGATCTAACAACTCCCATCAAGGCAAGATCCTTACCTTACTAATTTTCGCATAGCAAGTAAGCAATTACAGTAAGTAACTTACTTATTCACAGAATTTGAAATACTAAAAGAAAAAGACTGTTATCGTTTAACATCCTAAAATAGGGTAGAATTCTGTACCTGATTATTATGAATAAGGGTAAAAGAGCTTTAAATACCCTAAGTTATTGACAACTTTTCAGGACCAAGTTTCCATTTACTTTCTAACAAATAGCTTTACAGTTCTGACAGCTGGATAGGTCAAGGCTCCCCTTTTCAAGTGCTGCTGTCACTTTTCTAACAGCTTAATTGTTTGTGTAATAGTACTCTCACTAACAATTTTGCTTTTTCCCTGCAACTTCTTTAGATAAAATCAAATCTCTATCTAGAACACTTCAAATACATAAGAGGAGAATACTTTCATTACTCAATAAAATATCAAAACAACTACATAAGCCTTTCAGCAATACCAATAAAATTAAGGTCCTAAGAATAAAATAAAGCATGTAACAAAAACAACCCAGCTACCAGTGGTAATTTGTCTGAAATTAAACATCAACAAGTACTTAGACAGGTTTCTGCCAGAAGTCTTTAAAAGTAATTGCTTGTGAACAATATCAAGTACAAAATTAGTTTTACAAGATTATTGCCAAAACAAGGATTAGTCAAGCTATCTGCAAAACTAGTAGTCCTATGTTCTATGAACAGAATTCAGACCCACCTGCCACTCTTATATCACAGGCTAATGCAAGTTCTAGGCCACCACCTAATGCAGTTCCATCTATTGCAGCAATAGTAGGCACAGGCAGGTTAGCTGAAAAAGAACGCACAAATTAACACTAGCCTCATAAAGAACATCTCTGAAACATCATATTATTACATTTTGCTCAAAGTACAATCACGTTATCGGAAAAAAAAGTATCATAAAACAAAGTAGGTCTAGAAATTGGTTGCTCAACAACTCTGCAGAAAAAAAAACTGACCATCTCTCTAATTGCTATGCAGCTGAATAGATTTGCAAGCCTTTTTCTCTAGCTTCTGCTTACTTTTGACCAAAATCTGAATAGTAAAATAAAATAAAAAAAACCATAGCAGAGCTAGGCAAACAAAAGAAAACAAATACTTAAAAAGGCAAATACACCAATGGTCCCAGTTGAAATACAGTTGTCTTACCATGTGACACTAGCACAGCTGGGCATTCTCTGTGTCTTAATATTCTGAGACATGGTGTAGCCATCAGTACTGCCCCTATTCTCCTGTAAAGCAGCAGCTAACAGATTAATGGAACGTGGGAAAGTTTTCAGCCTGATAAACAGTTGCATGTGCTGCCAGTCAGCAGGGCTCCAGAGGCCTCTGTGACCATGGCACGGTTTGTATTTAATTTATCATCAGTATTCTGACACAGCGAAGTCATTCAAACATTCCGCTTAAAGTACTACTCCTCACCTCCAACAAGTTAAAGTTCACTTATGTCTCCAACAGAAACTTGAAGTTTGATGAAAAATGTATTTTTTACTAGAGATATAAAGTGAAGTATGACAGCTTTAATTACATTTAACATAGCATTTACCACAAGCTATCAATAATTTGAAACTATCTCAAAGAATATTTGAGTGGTACATTTTTTTCTACTGAAGTTTCAAAGATAGTCAAAAGCAATTCATTAGCTGAACACTTGGGTGTACAGCTTGTTGTATTTTCTATGTTTTAATGTTTCAGCTTCTTTAATTCAATGACCAGCTCATTCAGTCTTAGTTGGAAATTGAAAAAGAAAAAAGCCTGCTGCCGAAATATAAATGAAAATGAGACATGGAAAGGAATTTCTCTCCTTTCAAAATACAGAAGGTTAATGTGACTAAAAATGATTAATTTAATGTATTAATCACAAATAATACTTCCTTTCTTTAATGAGTATCATCATTTGAAATTTAAAAGTTGTGCTACCTAGCTTACCTTTCTTCTTTCCATCAGACACATTTCAGATAACTTCATTATTTAAAAAAAATCACTTAATGTATAGCAGCATGCATACAAATAGTTTTTCTCCCTCTAGGTATCAGAACAAAATAACAAATTAAATGAAAGGCTAATTTTGTTGACAAATCGTCATCCACTTACGATTAACAAATAATTAAAGTCCAGTTATCTTTAAAAAAAGAACAAAAATTTACCAACCAATTTCAGTTTTTCAAGACTAAAACAGATGTTTTAATATCAAAGTCCCCTGGCTGCTGGTTTAGATCATGATTAAAAGTGATTATCTGAATCAACTCCAATGTCAAAAGAGACTACTGATTACTGTCTGCAATGTCAAGCACTTGCATTCACTTAAAAGAGCCAAGCTATCCATTGTATTAGCCATCTACCACAGAAGGCATATGAGAGAGAGGAACAGGCGCAAAATCTGTTCTTTCTCTATCTACTTTTTCTTATTTATATGGGAAAGCAAGAAAAGGATGCAACTCTCATTTCTAGCATGCAAGGTTGCTGACCTCATCACCCCATCACCATAACGAATCTGCCAAACAGTCTTGCAATCCAAGTTCAAGGCTGATACAGATAGCACTTCTATAAAAGGAACCTGCCTTACGTAAATGAAAAATAATTTGCCTGAACAGGAATGCATGATCATTAATAATGTAGTTTCCAGTAGTTACTCCCTGCACATATGTTGCATTTCTCAGAGACTAGCTAACAGTACCTCAAGCACTAGTTACACAACTTTTGCAGCACTCACAGTACCATGTGGAGCAGTTAACACACTGGAGGAAAAGGATGACATCCAAAAGAACATGGACAGACTTGAGGGTAGAGCTGTGCAAACATCATGAATTTCCGTTAGGCCAAGTGCAAGGTCCTGCACATAGCGTGGGGCAATCCCAAACACAAATACAGGTTGGGCAGAGAATGGCTGGAGAGCAGCCATGAAGAAAAGGATTTGGGGGTGTTTGTGGATGAGAAGCTCAACATGAGCTGGCTATGTGCACTTGCACCCCAGAAAGCCAACCATATCCTGGGCTGCATCAAAAAAAGCATGACCAGCAGGTCACAGGAGGTGATTCTGCCCCTTTTCTCCACTCTAATGAGATCCCATCTTAAGTACTGAATCCACCTGTGGAGTCCTCAACATAAGAGGAAGATGGATNAGGCCAAGTGCAAGGTCCTGCACATAGCGTGGGGCAATCCCAAACACAAATACAGGTTGGGCAGAGAATGGCTGGAGAGCAGCCATGAAGAAAAGGATTTGGGGGTGTTTGTGGATGAGAAGCTCAACATGAGCTGGCTATGTGCACTTGCACCCCAGAAAGCCAACCATATCCTGGGCTGCATCAAAAAAAGCATGACCAGCAGGTCACAGGAGGTGATTCTGCCCCTTTTCTCCACTCTAATGAGATCCCATCTTAAGTACTGAATCCACCTGTGGAGTCCTCAACATAAGAGGAAGATGGATCTGTTGGAGTGAGTCCAGAGGAGAGCCACAAAAATGATCAGAGGGCTAGAGCACCTCTCCTATAAAGACAGGCTGAGAGAGTTGAGGCTGTTCAGCCTTGAAGAACAGAAGGCTCTGGGGAGACCTTCTAGCAGCCTTCCAGTATCAAAGAAAGGCCTATAGGAAAGATGGGCGGGGAATCTATGAGTGAGTAGGGATAGGAAAAAGGGTAAAAATTTTAAACTGAAAGTGAAGAGATTTCCATCAGATTTTAGGGAAAAATTCTGTAGTGTGAGGGTGGTGAAAAACTTGAACAGGTTGCCCAGAGAAGCTGTAGATGCTTCATCTTAGACGTGTTCAAGGCCAGGTAGGGAGGGACTTTGAACAACCTGGTCTAGCTGTCTGTCCAGGGCAGAGAGGGTTGGAACTAGATGATCTTTAATATCCCTTTCAACCCAAACCACTCTATGATTCTACTCCAAGGTAGACTATTCTCTCTACAATAAGTAATTTCGCAATTTAGCTATATACAATTCAATTAGACTACCGCACACAGAAATGAAACTTACAGAAAGAGCATAATGAAATAGCTTGGTTTCAAGAATTACAGCTAGCACCCCTATCAAGAATTACTAACAGTCATGGTTCAAAGGGAGTTTGATACTATATGTTAGAATTATCACTTTCTGAAGATACCAATTTTTAAGGACTTCCTGATATGGAAGCTGACAATTAATTAAAGGCAAAATATAAATTATTTACAATAGCTCTGTCCATATGTATCAAATAATTGAAGAAATTAGTTCTTTTAACACATTCTTGTGAAGCACCAGAAAAAGCAATACAGAAATAAATTAACATTTGCTCTGATTGCAAAGAGTTTCAAAGTCACTACAACTTATTACCAAGTGTAAAGCCTCTTGGAATATTCATATATTGTAGCACAAGAGACACTAGTTCATGTTTATCTGCATAATTTTAATATACAACTGCCAAAACTGTTTAGCTCATAATGAAAAAGATGATGTTCGACAAATCATGCCATGTAGACTTAGCTGAGTTGTATGCACTTAAATTTTAAAAACAATAAATTATGTAAATAGATAGATCAATCTCCAAAATTATTCTACATATATAAATAGCAGATAAAAATTTCAGGCAATTGTACTTAGTGCTAGATGCTCGATTTGATACACATTTATAAATGTGGAATCATGAGGTCCATAGTAAAATCCACAACAGGAATTAGAAATATATATCAAAGAAACAAAATTATTAAATTAAATTAGAGTGTACAACACACTAACAGGAGCAGACCATGTATATACAAAAATTAACATTGTTAGACATAGTTAAAAAAATATTAGGTAACAAGTAACACTAAACTGCAGTCAGAGAATTGCACTGAGCTGCTGTAGGATGACAGTGTGAAATATGAACAACACTAAATAATCTGAATTCAGAAATGATTACTTCATCTGTCTATTGTATTGCAAAACATGCTGCACATTCTGTATATATACTTCTATTCTGCATATAAAATAGGTGTCCCACACAAAAGCTGTTATGTCCTAATATAACATCAACACTTAATGATATTACAGAAAAGGAAGGTTCAAAGTACAGAAAAGAATGACCCATTCCAGTCTATGTTAGTCCTAAAACAGCAATAGAACCAGATACAAGACAAAACCACATTTCTACATTTGAGATCTCAAGAGTAAAAAGAGAGTTTGGTCTTTCTGAAGAGAAGACAAACATGAACAAGCAGATCAAAATAATGTTCACGTATTATTTGAAGAATAATCTGTTAGGACAGAAGGCGACACAACCTGTATAAAAGGATGTAATGTTCACGTATTATTTGAAGAATAATCTGTTAGGACAGAAGGCGACACAACCTGTATAAAAGGATGCTATTAGCCATACAAGGGAGAGACCAATAGGTAAATTGAAGAACTAAGGAATTAATGGCATGCACAAACCTTCAGTAAGAGAAACTAAACATAATAACATGATACAGTTAGTTAAGTCAAATAAACCATAAAAAGCTCAAATAAAGATTAGAAAAGACAATACACAGCAATATAAAGAGATGAGTCTGTTTCTTACTCTGTAGTAACATCTTCAGCTCAATTTCAGGAATGCATTCCTGGTAAACACATATATGTTACACATAGTTTTAGATTAGGCTAACCAGCAGCATCCTGTAGTCTTGAGATGCCACCTGCTTTCCTGTGACTCTCAATTACTGAAAGACATGAAGAGTAGAGGAACCTAAACTTTTCATAATTTTGTCACCAGTACAGAATGTCACAGGAGGAGGACTCTGCATTTAAGCAAAAAAATCCCACATGTAACACATGGGAAGCAATCTCAAAGAATCACAACTGTTTTGAAGCAAGTAATTGTTATTTTGTCTTTAAGTGACTTTCCACAAGATGCCCACTGCCAGTGACTAACAAGGGATTTCCTTTCTGCTTAGAAGTAACTATATCATCAGTGAAAAATCAGATTACAAATACAGGCAACAGGATTTGACCAAGAAATAGTTTCACAGATGTGTGTCACAAAGCCCACACAGCTGATTCATATATTGCAGACACTGACATTCTCCAAATAGAATATAGAAGTTGCCTGGATTCTATTAAACTGAATCGTATGTGGCTATTTAGTCCTCTGACTAATTAATTTTAAAAGTTCTTACAAAATTACTGCCATGTAAGATCAAATCTGAGAGGAAATTGACTTAAACTTCATACTGTTTTAGTAACTATCAACCAGCCTTTTTCTACTCCTGCACAATCACTTTTTCTCACTATTGACAGATGATAAAACGATCTGATCAACTAGGAAAAATCTACTTTCTGCAGATACTGAGGAAGACAGAAGATGAAAGCAGAAGACCAGATAGAGTTAAATCTGCACAGGGACTGTCTTATCAAGAGCAACAAGAAAAATTTCTACAGGCTTCTACAATATGGCCCCTCTTGGGAGGGAAACAGATGTCATTACCTGGGATGTGGAAAAAGCTAAGGTATTGAATGACTTTTTTGCCTCTGTCTTTACCAGCAAGTGCTCTAGCCAAACCACCTAAGTCACAAAAGACAGAGCCAGCAAAAGGGTCAACAAAACACCTATTTTTAAAAAGGTAACAAATGAAGATGCAGGGATCTACAGTCTTGTCAGTCTTACCTCTGTGCCCAGATAGATCCTGGAGCAGATCATCCTGGAAACCACTCTAAGACACATTGAAAATAAGGAGGTGATAAGTGTCAGTTAATGTGGCTTCACTAAAGGCAAATTGTGTTGCACAAATTTGTTGCCCTTCTACAATGGGGTTACAGTGTTGATGAGTAAGGGAAGAGCAACTGCCATAATCTACCTGGACTTGTGCAAAGTATTTGACATTGTCCTGAATCACATCTTGGTCTGAACTGGAGAGACATGGATTTGACAGATGGACTGCTCAGTGGATAAGGAATTGGCTGGATGGTTGCACTCAAAGAATTGTGGACAGTGGCTTGATGTTCAAATGGAGAACAGTGAAGACTGGTGTTCCTCAGGGGTTGGTACTGGAACCAGCACAATTTAGTATCTTTGTTGGAGACATGGACAGTGGGATTGAGTGCACTCTCAGCAAGTCTGTTGACAACACTAAGCTGAGTGGTACGGCCAAATATGAATTGAAGTATGAAGACTGAATAAACAAATACAGTAAAAACAAAATGGTGACAATTTATACATGGAAGTAGTTTTGCTTTTATGAAGCATTACATACAGTAGATTTTACATAACAGGCAATAAACACATTCTCCACACAGTATCTTAGGGCTCAAACGAAGACCTATCACTATCAATAATTCCTTACTGAGAGTTCCTGAAATGGGCAGAGAAACTACAATATGGCTATCCAGAGCTCCAAACTTTGTGATTTGTTTTCCTGGTGAACCTACATTAACTTGTTCAGACTGATTAACTTAAAATACACAAAACCCTGTAAAAAAGGGTTACTGATTTAGAATGCATCAAATCCAAAAAGACTGACCTCATAGGAGTGGCTTCCTTGCTTGCTAAACAAATTTGTTCCCGTAATATTTTCTTTTAACAACTGCACCAAACATTCATATAAAAAGAAGAAATATTCTCAAGCTAGGCACAAAATTTTGAGACCAACACTTTTGTCATCCCAATGAGCTTTCTATGAGAACCATACATTTATAGTCTGACAGCAGTTTCAAACAATCAACCTGAAGAACAGCTGTAGCTGTTGCTATAGTTAGGATAAAGAACTGGAAGTCCATCAGACTTGTCATTCAGTTTCTCTTAAAGTAAAAGGACTGCACTGTTGATGTGGTCAGTTGCAACAACAGTTGCAGTCCATGACTCCCATGAATCAGGAAATAAAACTCCATGGAAGCTCAGAGATTATATATGGTCCACTACAAATAATTAACTTCTATTTTTGAAGTACTCTTTTACAGATTAAGGCAAATATTTTCACTTTTATTAACCACATCAGTCAGAATTTGGTATTCAGAAACATTCAAATGAAGCTGCACATTAAAGCATGCCTTTCCAAGCATTTGATATGAAACACTAAAATGAAAGACAGTAATCATCTCCCATTCACTATTCCTCCATTTGCCTCCTATACCTGGGCAACATTGAAAAAAGTCTTTATTGTTCCTCTCATTTATTATTTCAATGATCTCTGGCAATTGATCTTCAAAAAGAACAGTTATTCAGGTGTAATCAGAACCTCATCACTACCTCTAACACCTACTGAACCAGATTCATAAGCCTGACTTGTCTGTAATTATCAATATACAGCCAATGCTCTAAGGAGAATTCTTGTGTCCCAGTATTGACTGAAAAAAAAAAAGAAGTAGGGAGAGTACTCTCCTCAAAAACTGTGAGTTTCCAACAAAGACAGAAGTAGCAAAGGGACTGAAATTTACATGAGAGCACAACTGAGTTCCCACAGAATGGAGAGATAGACTGTCCATGCTATTTATTCCATATGTGCATTTTCAATTATTTTACAAATAATGTTGATCAGTGCACAGCTTACTATGACAGGCAACTTCAGGGGGCATTTCTAGCAGATCACTTTTCCTTTTGAATAATGGATTTCACAAACTGTAAAGCAAGGAGGATGAACTGCCTAAAAATACCCTGCATACTATAAGTATTACATAGATTACTAGAGGAAAGTATGCTATAAATCCCACTATAAATTGTGGGATGCATAAAAAGTTCCTAATTCATTATTTAACTCAAGCAGATTAAGAAAGAGACATGGTTTAGTGATGGTTTGGTTATTTTTTGTTTTGTTTTGTTTTTTTTTTTATCAGAGTGAGGCTGATGGATGGACTAGATAATCTTAAAGGTCCCTTCCAATATAGATAATAATTCTACGCTTCTATGATTATATATTATGCCTGCAGCACATGAGAAACCTATGAGCAAAGAACTCAAACTCATGTTCAGATAGCTTTTGAACATTTCTAAGGACGGATTGTCCACAACCTCCTTGGCCAACTTGTACCAGTGCTTGTTTACCCTTACAGTAAATAAGTGTTTCCTAATGTTCAAGAGGAACCTCCCATGTCCCAGTTTGCACCCATCACCTCTGGTCCTGTCACTGGACACCACTGGAAAGAACCTAGATTCATCTTCATAACAATCTCCCTTTGAGGTATTTATATATATTGATGAGATTATCTCCCGAGCCTTCCCTTCTCCAAGTTGAACAGTCCTAGCTTGCTCAGCCTTTCCTCATAGGAGATACGTTCCATTCCATTCATCATCTTCACAGCTCTTCAATGGACTCTCCAGTAGGTCCACTTCTCATACTGGGAAGCCCAGAACTGAGCACAGTACTCCAGCAGTGGCCTGACTGGTGCTGAGAAGAAGGGAAGGATCACCTCCTTTTAACTACTGGCAAGACTCCTAATGCAGTCCATGATACCATTAGCCTCCTTTGCTTCAAGGGATCAGTGCTGTCTCTTGTTCAATTTGGTGTCCACCAGGACCCAGAGTACCTTTTCTGCAAAGCTGACTTCCAAATCTTTAGCCCTCAGTATGTACTGCTGTAAGGGACTATTCCTCCCCAGGTGCAAGGCTTTGCACTTTCCTTTGTTATCATTAATGAGGTTCCTGTCAGCCTATTTTTCCACTTTGCTGAGGTCCCCGTGAATGATGGCAAAGTCCTCTGGTGCATCAGCCACTCCTGCTTTTACATCATCAGCAAACTTCCTGAGGGTACAGTCTGTCCCATTATCCAGATCACTAATGATGTTGAACAGGACTGAACTGAGTATTGGCCCATGGGCCATACATCGCTGGCTAGGGGACTCCAAGTAGACTTCATGCTGCTGATAACCAGCCCCTGGACCCATCTGCTCTGCCAATTTTCAGTCCAGTTCACTGTTGGCTCATCCAGTCCATATTCACCAGTTATTCTATTATAATCTTATAAAAGACAGTGTAAAAAGCCTTACTGAAATTGAGGTAGACAATATCCACTGTTCTTCCTTCATCTACCAAAGTAGTCATTTCATTATAAGTTATCAAGCTGGTTAAGCATGATTCCACTTTTGTGAATCCATGCTGACTATACCTCATGACTTTCTTGTGCTTCATGTGCCCAGTAATTGCCAGGATTAGTTGTTCCAGCACCTTCAAAATGACAAATTTAATTTATCGTTAAGAAAGTCCCCTCTTGGTATCACACTTTTTGGCCAAATTTACCAAAGCCAGACTGAGAGATGCCCCACTCCACTCACAAAGAAAGGAGAGGAAGAGACAAGGAGATTTACAAGTTTGGAATGAAGCAACCTACTTTAATGAAGCATTAATATTAAAATGAAAAAAAAATAGATACAATACAAACAAAATCATATCAAGCTCCCAGGATGACAATTACATCACAAGCAGAAGTCCCAGACTGGACCCAGTGATAGAAGAAATCCCTCAGCTGAGTATGGGGCAGAGTATGGGATGGAATACCCCAGCCAGTCAGGTTTCAGTCACCTGCCCTGTCTGCTGCTTCCTTAGGTGTGATCCCTCTATGCTTTTCTGTTTCTGAACCTCCAACAGGGCAAAAAACAAAACTGGCTGACCTTGGTTGTTATAGCAATAAGTATAAAGAAGAGCCTCTCCGTGTACCAATCCTTGGCATGAAGTACAAACATTGGTCTTATCACTCTGAAAATGAGCAGCTTTCTGCACAATATGCCGTTAATTTCAGAGTTAGAAGAGGCCTAGCTAAGATGTAAAACTAAAGAACAGAAAATTGGTTCTATTTTCCTTCAAACCAGAACACTCTGTTCCTTAGTACAATTATTTAAAAATCATGGCAATAATGCAGCCTTCAAATTAATAGGAAAGGAATGGTCACAAGCCCCAAAAATGTCTAAACACATCTAAACACATATCTGTAGATTCCACAGTTGATGAGTCAGCCATTAGGAATGGAAGAAAGAAGAAGTATAAGTCACATAACAAAGTACTTACTTACATCCTACTTATCTTCAGTGACTATTTCAACTAACAGCAGCTTAAATCTACATGATACTGCAAGTCTATGGGCTAATTCCCAAACCAACAACATTGAAAGAAAGGTTGTTACATCACAGAATGCTTTTACTAACTCCATATCTGCAAGTTTTCTAGTTACATGGTAGGAAAGCCACAGATCTAAACAGGAATTCTGATTCAGCATTAGTGATCATTTTAAAATTTATAGCTTGCTATACTGAGAGTAGATATTTAATCTTATTTTAAAATAACTATGTTTATTCCTACATATTCATGTCTTCTAATTCAGAATGGACTTGTCATACCAGTTCACTATCCAGATTTTTGGTCTCTCTTGGTGATGTTGCTCTTGAGCATAAAATTGTTATTTTTTTCCCTTCAAAAAATAAAAGCACATAAACTATGCAGCTTGAGCAGCAATAGGGGCAATCCTTGGCCAATTTTGAAATATTCTTTGTATTAGGAACATTTTAAACACAAAATTATACTTTAACATAATTTATGTCATAGGGAATAAAGAAAAGTAATTGCAACACAATACCATATCTTGATTTCATCATTTGGGGTCTTTTTTCCTGAAGAAGAATAACAATATTTAAGAGGGCATACGAGCTTTGCATTTGGACAGCAATGTCAGTTATGTTTCAGGCATTCACCTTGCCTTGTAAAATCTGTTATCAAGTCAGTGACTGCAACAGTTTGCTTGCATTTTCAATTGCAAGCACTGTCATAAAATGCCCCCCCCCCNAAAAAAAAACCCAAAAAAAAAAAAAAAAACAAAAACGCAACAAACAGAAAGGCCTTTCTATAGAGAAAATAAGCTAATAGAAACCAAATCCATTCTGCAATACTACTGAAAACCAACTGATGTATGTAGCAATGTATGAAAGCAGCTGAGAGAATGTCAAATCTTGCCATATGAACTTGAAGGCAAAGACTGGTCACAATTTTTGTGCAAGCTAAATAACAAAATGCTACAAACATTTGCCTGTCATAATTGCAAAAAGAATGAAAAAGTGTTTATTCAAAGTAACTTTGTTTTTTAACTTTGCCTATGTTTTAAAAATATCGCCATCTGCAAAAGCATGACCACACTTCTAAATCTGACAGGTCCACTTGTGTATTTGGATACACACAACACTTTCCCACACATTTGCTTGCTACAAACGTGAAAGGCTTTTAGCTACTCTCTAATTCCTGTGCTTCAGATATGAAGCTTATTAGAGTGCTAATGTTGATAGATATATTTGAATATTATTATCTTTGCTTTAATACCTTCAAAGTTCAGAGAGACAATCAGTAGCAAGAGAGCTGCTTAAAAAAATTACTTTTTAGTAGTTTTGAAGAATATTTGATTTTTAATGAAAATTATTACTGCACATTATTTACAGTTGATTATTAAGCAAAAGGTATTAGTAAAGTTTATCTTCCTTTTATTATGACAGTAGCTAAAGGGCTTTCTTAAGATGTGTCCCTCAATCCCATTAATTTCCCAGTTTCCTCACTCTTATAAATGACCTAGAAAAAATATTTTTGAATTTATAAAAAAAAAAAAACAACCTTCATATAGGAATATTTTGTTCTTAATTTTTAAATTTTCTATTTGGTATTTTATTATTGACAACTAATAGAGGCAGTGTGTTTTACATTCTTAATATTATAAATGAAAAAATAATATTATTTTTTGCATTTCTTATCTTTACTAAGTACATTTATTTACTACTCACACAAATAACATAGCATATATTCAAGCACTGAATTAACGAAATATAAGGACAATACTGAAGATAAATTAATTGTTACATTTTAAAATTCTACTTCTATGCAAGTCTTTTTTCTTCCTTAAAAAGCACACAGAATAAATTCAAACAATAGTACAACTATCACATCCAATAGTTAATAGAATGCAATGGGACAAGTTTTTGATTTTTTGTCTACTTGTTTGATTTACAGTATGAAGATAACACATACTCTGGTACCAGCAGAATTCTTATTTATCACAACACAAAAAAATCCCAAAGACTGTGACCTTTCAGCTGAACATTTCTAGAATTTTCCTTCTGTATCTAATTTCAGAAGTATTCCATGTATCTACATTCCGTAGTTTAGTGCTAAAATATCTTTATATCTAAATTAGGTTAACGTATTAAGAAGAGTTTTTGGCAACTCATTCCCTGAACACTACAGAGGAAACACTCCCCAATGTTTCAAAGTAAGCCTTTTTTTTTTTTTTTTTTTTTTTTTGAATAAACTAGTTTGGCAATATCATTTAAGCAGCACATACCTAGGCAAAAGCCATGTTCAATACAAGACTTGAACACACTATTCTGAAGTCAAAGCCTAATACTGGGCCCAAGCAATGAGCTTAGGATTTCTTTGATAGAATTGCACCATAATACTTTCAGTACCATGCCAGGAGTTGATGCCCTTTGAATATCAATTCATTCTAGGAACAGAGCCAGAGCCAGCCCAAGCAAAAGAGCTAACAAACTATTCCTTCTCATTCAGGGAATGAAATATGCAATTTCAAACCTGAACAGCATGAAGAAAGGATAGCATTTCTCAACACATCAAACGTACACAATGTGGCTCCCTAGACAGCAAACAGAAGCCTTGGACAGCAAGTCATACTGGCGGCCTGCTTTAACAGTCAATGTGCAAACTGTCTATGCTGAACCATTAGAGCAAGTACCATACCTCTTCTGGTAGTTACTTTTTGTGGGAGGAAAGTTAAAGAGCCATGTCCAGAGGATGGTCTTTTCCTCACAGGACTATATTTGGAAGTACTACCAGAGGAAAACTAAACTACAGCTAAGGCAGTGCTAATCTTTGTCAAGGCTGTACAGCAGTGTCAGGGATCAAAGCAATGAACAAGCAATGGACAAGCTCATCAGCTCATCCTAATCCTAATATTCAGGTCCTCTGGTTCTTTTCTGCATCTTTTTCTGTAAGAGTTTTTAAACATTTATTATTATGGGGTAAAAAGTGTAGTAGCAATTGTGGAAGCAATGCTGTCACAGAAATAGCTAAAAAATACCTTGATAGAGAAGTTTAATGTTGCATTCAATGCCTTTACAATGATGCAGAGATTAGCAGTGTGCTTTTTAATTAAAAAACATGCAGTGCAATTTGACGATGCTTGTAATTTCAGCTCTGCAAGGGCAGTACTGTCTATTTTAAATTATTTCACTCTTAAATCAGTCCAATGTTAAGAGAAGCAGTAAATCTACTGCTAGGGGAAAGAGCTCAGCAATACATTCAGAATGCTAGCAGTCTTGGACTGTATTAGGTATGCTCTACACTTACCTGAACAGACAGCAACATAAAAGAGTAACAGAAATACTGTTCCAAAATCTCTCTTTCACAGTGGCAGCAATAAGGGCCATTAAGCATGGCACAACTAGCTGTAAACTGGACCTTTTTCAAATCTGATAGCTACCTTCAATATCTCATTCAGTTTCCCAGTGAATGCTTTTTCATGTTATAGCCTATATCTGATCTTTACTAAGGCAGAAATCCACAGTTACTCTCACCGAAATTCCTAGGGTGCACGATCTTCAATATTCAAAAAAGGAACTTATTGGAGAAGACTGTTCTCCTGAAGGATGAACAATAGCACTTTTGAAAGTAAATTAAAAGTTTGAAGATGACTGAGATAAGCCAGTATGACAGAAAAATTGCTGAGTAGGAAAAAAAAATAAAATCTGTAAATATAGAGTTATATTTGCTTTGAATAAAAGAAAAAGCACACAATATAAAAAACAAATCCACATAACTGACTACAGGGTGCTTTAATTCAGGGTGATCTAATTTAAATAGCACTGTCAAATCCAACCCAATCAGCAAAAATTATGTCTAAACAAAGTTACTAAATATCATTACTTATTAAAGTTATATCACTACTTATGAATCAAAACTAACCAGCTGTTCTAAACAAAACACTAAACAGTTTGCTATAAAGGAATATGTCTAACAGAAATCAAGTATTAAAATTAGTATTTTATTAAAAATTCTTCCTTAGCTTAGTTCAGATATACGTTCCTTAAGTGCACAATTACAATGTTTTGCCTCTAAATGAGACATAAAAATCAAGCCTGACCACACTATAACTTTGATTTTAAAAAAGCAACCAAGAAAGTCAGTCTCCAATTTTTTCCACACAATTAGTGGGATTTAGGTACTTATGCCTGTATTCTTCAGAAGAGCTTTGCTAACCATTGGTGTTTCTCAATTACTAGAGGTTGGCACCAAACATCACTCTGAGTAATTACAAGTATTTGCTGAATTTAAATTCTTTCTGCACCTTCATTTTTTCTTTATGTTAAACATAGTGTTTGTCTGGAGAAGGGTGGTTATTGCATTCAGCTCCACACATAGCCTGTTTGTTTTGTAACTGACATCACAACACATAATGTATATCCAATGGCAATATCACAGCCTAGACCCTCCAGCCAGTGTAGAAAACAACAAGAATTTAATGGAAGTCATACCATAAAATGCATGTGGAATATCTGACCCACAATGATGGCTTTTTTCCCCACAAAGCATCATAAAACAAGGTTTCTGGGAGTCAGCAACATTTGTTTTCACAGGCATGTTTTATAGTTCATGGTTGCCAAGAGATCTATTAATGCTTTTCTCTCCTAGTGTTTTGAGGGTAAAGCCAGCCTTGCACCTTGCACAAAAAGCCTCAAAGCAGAATATAGTAATGGACAAAAAGCCTCAAGGCAGAATATAGTAATGGATTAGCAGT
>VZRU01016863.1:0-23378 GCA_013398155.1 Pedionomus torquatus | reverse complement strand
AAAAAAAAAAACCAAACACAAAAACAAAACCCAAACCAACCAACCAAACAAAAAATGCACACAATTCTGGTATAATTTTAGCAGAAGCAACCCCTGCTAAAAATAGAGGCTGTTTTGGCCCCCCCCCCCCCCTTCAATTTAAAGGTCTAAGAACTGCAACTAATGTCTCAGTACAATTTTTTCAGCTCTTTTTTTAAAGTGCTTATTTTTATACCAACCGATATTTACTGCACTCTTAATACTTCACCCAAATTTAGCAAGAAGTTATAAATTAATTCCATAAAAAGAAATGGAGTATGCTTTTAATTTCCAGAAAATTCTCTTCTTTAGCTGTATTCCAAAATGATACTACAGCTTGTTTCAAAACCACTAGCTTACGGATTTCAAATGTAATGAAACTGACAGGGACTAAAGAAAGCCAAAGCATGTCAATTCTAAAAAGCTAAGTCTATTCAGTTGTTCAAGATCTAATTAACCTTTTGTGTATTTTGTCTACAAAGACATCTTAATAGTTTCTTTCTAAAAATATTGTTAAAAAGAAGTATCTCCTTACTAGGTCACACTTCTGAACACAAACACAGTTATCAAAACATGACCTTTTTGTGAAAAGCAAAAAGTAGAACACATTTTAAATGAGATTACAGCATTAAACTTGGGTAGAAAAAGAACTAAGTGGGATACTGGAAATACTGTTCCCTGGCTATACAGTACTATGCAGTAGCAAATAATTTTAAAATTGTGTCCCCTCTTTAACCATCTCACAACCTTCTGGATGTTCTTGGGCAGGAAAAATATTAATACTTTCAATATATAGATTGATTGCAGTAATCAAATTGCAACAACGTTCCACTAGTTCTAAAGAAAACTACGTTCTCTAATGTCAGATCACTTCTTCAGAAGAAAAAAAGAAGAACTGAGAACCTCTGACTTGCTATGAAATTAGTGTGCAATTCTATTCATAAAGGTCTCATGCAAAATGGTTCCTTGTGCATCTATCTAATCTAATTTAATGTATAAAATCCACTTTCTTAATATTTTTTACCTGTTTCTGATGCAGGGAACTGCATTCTAAACTGCTCTACAAAGATCCTTCAGAAGAATATTAGCTCCATCCTATACTTATCCTCCATCTACTGTTGTCATTATGTGTTCAAAATCAACAATGTTTAAAGAAATCAATATGTACACTGTGGGACTACCTCATGGGACTGAAAACGAGAAACTACTTACATAGTAAGCATGTTCAAACATATATGATAGAAAAATTGATGAGAAACATGAAAAGCAATTTCTCGATATTCTTCTCTAGTTCTGTAAAATAGCCTTCAAAAATTAACTGCCAGATGATCAATCCCATGTGCCAATTAAAGAACCTTCTAATGACTGTTGTGTCTAATGTTTTGAAGCAGAAGTGGCAAAACAGAGGACAGGGGGAAGAAAGGAAGAGGAAGGGAAAGAAAGAGACACTCAGCCAACATAAGCAAAAATTCTGTTTCCAATCTGCAGCATATCTGATTTCTGTTACTACATTCTATTAATTCCACCTACTCACAATTCCATGCCTCATTCTTGAGAAAGAGACTAGAGATCAATCAATGAAAGAACTCGTACTGGTTTGCTCAGCTTCCAGTAATTCAGTGTTAGCATAATGATCCACTGTAAACCTTTTAGGTAACGTTGAATTTTTTTTATTTACATATTCAGTAGTTAAACACTCTCACAGGAACCTTAATGAAGTTGAAGACAATCAAACATCTGTCTTAAAGTCTTTTCAATTCTGAAGCAAAACAAAGAATCAAATCACTGTATATATTTTCCAGTCATTCACTGCAGAATGCCAAATCCAAATCTTCAGATTTTAGGAACTATCTTACTTAAAAAATTAAAAATAATAAAATTTAAATAACCCCTCTTTTCTGCTCATAGGAAAATCTTAAAACCAGTTGCCTGTATTTACATGTTAACAGCAGGTCAGAAAGTATTTCCAGTAACTTCAGCCAAAGAAAAGCTGAAAAACCAAGAGTTTAAGGAAGCCTCTCCAAAAAATTATAAAGTAACTAAATAGAACCATTTTGCCTCTTGCGCTTTGTTGCAATAAAAGCACAAACACCAGCACAAAATACAGTATCAGCTGCAGGAAATTAACAGTCTGTTCACTTCAAGATATTTCACTGATTTTATTGAAAGAGAATTGAGGATCTGCTTCACTTCAAAGACAAGATATTAATTCAGGGACACAAGTATCTCCATGAAGTACCTAATCAGAGACTCATTCTTCGGTTGTCTATCATTTACCTGCAAAAACATACTGGTTTCCATTCGTAACATCCAAACCAAAATCTGACCCAACGTTATTAAGGAAAAGCATCTAAAAGCATTCTCTGAGAAACATTGGCAATGCCCTGTTGAAAAAATATTGTATCAAAACCAATTAGCAGAGGTGTAGAAACATAATGATTTGAGTTCTTAATGTAAAATTTACATTTTACATTAAGAGAGAGAGAAATTACCATCCTTGAAAAATGGTACAAGTAAATTAAAATCCCAAACTTTTAGTAGGTTTTACTACACTAGAACAAGTGCACATTAAACAAAATTTTAGAAGGCCTTAGTAGCTAACTTTCTACCAACAGTTGGGTGTATTACATGCCTCTACAATGTATTACAGGCTGTATTAAATAACCACAGCTCTATAGTACTTGGATGTCACAGTATGTGTTCACTTTATGAAAACAGCAGGGCAAATGGCAAATCACCGTTATTTCATTTACAATTTTGCTTTTTCTAGTACTCTAAAAAAAAGCCCAACTTGATTAGGAACATTTTAAAAGAAGTAATACACCATGATTTGTTTTCATGAATATAAATAATTGTGGATATCCTACAATCTGTCAACAAATAACCGTGCATATTTATGCCATTCCTCTGATCTCATCCTTCCCAGGTTAAGTTAAAATAACATTTTTCAAGGGGGAGGTTACGTACCCAATTCATTAATAGTTGCTCTTGCCTTTGAGACAAACGAACTAACTTCACTTGAATGCATTTTTGCTCTTTCTTTAAGGTCAGCACCTGTAAGTGACATTTCACATACATGTTAATAAGCAGTATATAGTACTGTAAATCCTGTTTTCAAAACTAAAATACTCCTGTATTCCAAAAAACATTTAGGTCTACTTTGAAACAAGGACAGTTCAAATTGGTCACATTTATTTTGCACAGATTTCAAGGAAAACATGTACTGTTTCTCAAGGAAAAAAAACCAAAACAAGTTATCAAATTATCCACTGCAAGATTTTCACTACATATTTTCTTGCCAGTGACATTTCTGCTCCTCATATTAATAGTTTATGAATAATAGCATTTATGCTAATATTTCACCTGACATTTACTTTTTTCCCAACTGTGTCACAAAGTCTACAAAGTATGTGTTTTTCATATTGTTCTCTTATTGTTCTTTCATTGAGAGACCATAAAATATCTAGGATGTATTTTCACTGAAAGGGTTGGGAAGGGCTGAAAGGTTTGCTGAAAGCATTGGAATCGGCTGCCCAGAGAAGTGGTTGAGTCGCTGTCCTTGGAGGTATTTAAAATATGTGCAGACATGGTGCTGAGGGACACCGTTTACTGGTGGTTTTGGCAGTGCCAGGTTAAGGACTGGACTTCATAATCTTGAAGGTCTCTTTCAGTCATAACGATTCTATGATTAAAACATGGTATTTATTTTAAAAAGTAATTCTACACTGGACACAGTACCATTTTTCAACTCACCCTACTGAAATGTGTTTTTGAGTGACTTACATACCATACTTTTCTTTCTTCCAGAAAATGCAAAAACTTGATATTTTTAATCTTTTTTTTTTTCATGAATATATGAAAATAATTCTTTTTTAAAGGCACACCGTAATGAGAGATGGTTACAAATATGTGTTTTTAAAAATTCATTGATATGCAAATCCAACATTTTCTCTCATGAATGTATGAAGAAAAAGAGAAACAGAGAGTAATGCAGAGTAAGACAGATAGTCCATCTTTCTTATAGAGGAAGAATACACGAAAAAGACATAATCTGCACATACATATTTATTTTCCATGAGAATACAATATTTGCATTAGAACTTAGTCCATATTTTTTCCGTTTGGTAAAAATGAACTTATTAAGTTAGTCTCTTGACATATGTCTGAAAAAGCTAAACAAGGCAAGTAACCAACAAAAAAAACAAACAAACAAACAAAAAAAAAAAACCAAAAAACACACCAACAAACAAACCCCAAACCCCAAGACATTTTATATTTCTCTGCCCTGAGAATCAAAATACTATTCATTCAGTAAAATGTATCTGACTTAGATTAAGTTAAAATTGTTAACTCTGGATTTTAAATTAAGCATTCATACATTCCCCCTTTTATCTTTTGGGATTCAAGTCCTGCTAGACCCTGTTGACCCTCTTCATCATAGTTTTAGATATATTTTTTTTGACAGCACTAGTTGACATTCACAACTTTAGCCTAGCTCTGTGGAAATCAGTATCTCAATCTGACATTTTGTGATAGACCTCCAGTTGCTGTTTTAAGGTAACATGCCCAATAAAGCAGCAGTTCTACATCTCTCCTACTTGCCTCTTAGCAAAGCTCCTCATTTCACTAAGACTTTTGTTCTCTTTCTATGCATGTCAATATAAAAACAATGAAGTATCAGTCCTAACTGCATCTGCATGTTTCCCACTAGATAATGTCAAGTCTAATTTACACTGTCAGAAATGTTGCCAAAAGCTTCCAAACAACCTTCTAGGATATGCCGCAACTGAAGATGGTATGACAGGCCTGTTGAGCGGGCATTACCATGGTCAAGTCTGCATCGCAGAAAAATTGCAATTGCTGCTTTTTTTTTTTTACAGAAATCTATTACATTTTCAACAAAAAGTTTTGTCAGAATGGACTAAAAGGCAGCTGCCAATTTAAAAATAAAGATTTTAAGTACTGTAAAATATTTTCTAGTACAATCCAGCCAATCTTAGTGTTTCAACCAACTTCTGTAATCTTACATTTCCTTTATTAAATATCTCTCCCTCATAACATCAAGGAAATGGAAAAAGTTCTTCTCTTAACCCTTTCCTATTTTAACCCTCCAAAGCATAACAATAGTAATTGAAACTTTTTCAGCAAGAAGACTTTTAGGCAGAAACCATTCACTGCACTCCAACACAACACTGTGGTTCACAGCAGATGAAATGCCATCGACTTAATATTTTTTGTTCCTGTTAAAAGATTCAACCACTGATCAAAGAATTCTTGAAGAATACCTTGACAGAAATAGCAGAGAACTATTCACATATTTCTTCAAAATCTGTTCTCACGTCAGAAGTAGGAAAGGTTAAGTTTCTGAAGACAGCCATGAAGCAGAGTTCAGGTTCAACCAGAGACTCTGCTCTCTCAGCTACCGAAATCAAAGATCCCTTCTCTCACTCCAAGTTTACTACTTTAAAGTATCTGAAAATAGTATTTGCTCAACTGCTGAGAGCAACAAAGTAGCTAAGCTTTTCAAACCACAAAAACTCTCACAGAACTATCCTCTGCAACTTTCCCATGCGCCATAGCTGAATTCTGTGGACACCTTTGCCCTGCCTGCTTCCCCACAGCCAGTTCCAACTGACTCCAGGAGCTGTATTGTGGAACTGCAACTCCACACCACACTGAAGGCAGGTGTCCCTAAGCCTCTCTACCCACACATACAAGAACCTGAGCAACCAGTGAACTGCAGATTTGATTGTACACTGTAATTATGTCCCCACATACACCCGCTTTGTACTAAAGCATGAATCGTTTCATCAATATCAGGCTTCATATCAAAGCACCTCCATGCTTTGTTCCCTTAATTCTAATCTGTTCAGAAATGTACCAAAAACTAGATAAAACTAACTGTGATTCTAGTGATCACACTCCCCAGTTCTCACCTCTCTGCTCCCAGCATTTATCAACTCCCTTTTAAACACTACACAATGCCATTTTCAGATTACTAGCTGTTAGTACAGACAGTACAACAGAGAAAGACTACATTGACAATGCAACCAGCTGCTTCCTCCTACAGTTACATGAAGATTAAGACATGCAACTTTCCATTTGTGAAAAAAGTCCTCTTGAGTCAACTGAATGCAGAGAAGCACCACTTTCAAACTTACAAAGTAAACCAGTACGAGGTAACTTCCCTGCAGGTTTCCAGTGGACAGTCCTGCCTGCAAAATACCAGCACAAACAGCAGTCTTTTGGAGGTCTGCTGAACAGCGAGTACATAAACTAGTCTTCACAGATTGACCCGTGAAATCACTGTGAAGAAGATGCATGCTGTTTTAAATACTACTACACTTCTACTGAGGTTTGTCAATCCAAAAGAAAATCTGTTTGATTTTGATCCACCACTTTCTTGTTTTGCCCCTCCAACACTGAAAATACATAGAAAGATTAGTCATTTTTAACCTTACTTCCCATATGTATAAGAAACCTGATGTAATCAATTAACTCTCTTTGCAAGTTTTTAAACATTTGGCTACTCAATAAGTTGCCTGTTACACACTGTCAGTCTAGAGAGTTTTTGCAGCATATGCCTGACTTGCATTTCATAACGATGCCAGAGAAAATGTTTATTTGAGAATGCCAATGGCTGTCCAGCAAAATAGGCATACTGCTGTTATTCACCAGAATTTTTCCACTTACACTTCTATATGACAAGAATGATTATCTAACTTAGAGAATGCACCTCACAAAACCAAGTTTTACAGCAATTACTCTGATCCCATGCCTCTTGCCTTATTTGGATGTTTTCACACACTTTCTAAACAGAATTTATATACTGTTGAAAACCTAAGTGGCGTGTTCAAAAAACCTGATCCAACATCTTTGTATAAGCCTCACTTTCCAAATACCATAAATGCCTAGGAATTTTCTTGTACAGTAATGTTCTATATTATGCTTTACCACATACTTCCAAAACACAACACAAAAGCTATAACTAAAAAGGCATAAAATTTAATGATTTACACACCACACTTAGAATTCTAACTTTACTCAGTATTTTTTTGCAAAATAAGTCTTTTAGAAATCCGGCACACCAAAATTACACAGTGAAGTTATTCTACCAAGTATCAAAAGGTACCGAAAGTGCCTTTCCTCTCAGAAGAGGATACGAAGTGACACATACACAGGCATTTGAGGTAGAATAATGTATTACATTCTTACCATAGCAATGTTATTTTGAGCTTGCTCTCTGATCTTGCTAAACACAGAGTGACCAATTCTCTCAGCACACCAAAATTGCAGTAAGGAAGTAATAACCCACAGGATCAGAAGATACTCTTTCACATACACTGTCCAATTCCTCTGAATCTTTTTGGCAACAACTAGGAGCACTGAAAACTGCGAAGCAGAGAGGCATCGTGATGTTTAATAAACCAGTGAAACAGGTTAAGGAATTTATGAAGGAATCTTTCAACCAAGAGTAAAAAAACATGCACCACCTCACCAACTAAAAGATTAAGAACTGCTTATTCCCACACAAAGTAATTAGACACACTGTGAATTAATATTCTTCCTTCTTCACACAGACAAATAGACACTTGAGATGCTGAACTACAATACTGGGGCAAATGGCCAACTTTGACATACATTATAGATTAACTTATAACTACTACAAAACCCCCACCCATTATGGCACATGTAAATACATTTCCTCAAAGGCAGATATATGCATCTCTTGAGAAACCACTGCAAGCAATCCAAGTTTACTTGAGATCATTAGCACAATCCTAATCAACTTTTATGAGGTTAAGTATACCCCAAAAGGGAGCTGCGCACACATATTAGAGGACAACACTATAGCCAACTTATGTTCATGAAAGATTTACCAATCTTTCTTCAAATCTTTCTTCAAAGAATCTTTTCTTCAAATTTCTAATAATTTCAGAAATAAAGCTTTTACATCCTGAATCCTACTATGGACAACTTAATTTCCAATTTTGAACAGAAACCACAATGTCATGAAATAAATGTATTTATTTAGAGACAGTGTCAAGTCTAAAGCAAATAAAACTTTTATTAAATGGAATTAGTATTTGTTAAATATATACACCACAGTAATATATAAATAAACTATTAATATTATTCTGCCAATAGATACATACTTCAAATTAATATCCTTAAGATTCTTTTAAAAGAACTACAAAAACATTATTTAAATATGATGGTAAAAATATCCCCATGTAGAGTAATGATTTTTATTTTGCTTTAAAATACCATTTTTCAGTTAATAAATCTATACATTTGACAAATCATAGTACAAAATGAAAAAGCATCTTATGCTTTGTAGACAAAATATGCATGCATTCCAGTAAGAATTCCATTGCACCTCCCAGCCCAGCCAGGTCCAGGATACTTGAATCATCAATCTCTAACAACTAGAGCTACTGCTGATTGTATTTTTGAACAAAAATGAGTTTAGTCTGATCATTTAAGAACAAACAGAATCCTTCAAAAATATTAACTATTCTAGACCATCAAGTGTAAGTGTCCAGCTGACACAGATGGACCTTAACTCAGTCCTCACCTACTGCCAGTGGCTTGCTGTTTACATTGCTGTCGCTTCTTGACAGAGAGACTTGGGAGCTTAGCTTTCCCATGCAGACCGAACCAAAGAGAAAATAGAGTACTTCTGCCTTTTTGGTGTAATTCATAACGAAGCTGCCAGTGCCATAAAGCAATGGACATATATTTTCCTTGAAATTCTGCTTTGTAGTAACATACCTACAGGACATTTGCCTGTTATTCTTGACACTTTTTGCTAGTTCAAGCTCCAGCTGAGCTTCTTCCATCCTAAATATATCTCTGCATATCCCAGCTATATTTATGTATTACTCTTTGTGAGTTTGACCCCTTTTCCAAGAGAAAGTTGAATAAATAACTCCTTCAAAAAGCATGTAATTAGTATTTGAGAAATTAGAAGACAGGAATAAAACTTTTTTTCTTATTATTTTTTAAGAGTAAAAAGGAATATTCAAATCTGAATATTTTAAAGCTACAGAACACACAAAATCAATTTACAACATATTTTATATGCTCCATTGTATTCCTAAATATTTTCAAGATTTTATATTCAAATTCATTCTATCAATTCTTATAACTCGGTTACTAATTCAGAACATTAAGAAATGAAACATTATTTTATCATGAATCATGAGGGATCTGAAAGTTAAGGACAAAGAGAAAGGGGAAAAGTATTACTGAAATACCTACTAAACAAAGAACTGCTAGGAATTTGCGTTTGAGGATCATCTTTTATGAGTACTCATGAAAAGAAAGATTTTATTCACAAAGCAGTGTACCCTATTGTGTGCCTTTTCTGCTGACTTTTCATATTTTAAACTTTAAATCAAACGTACATGTAACAGGTAAAATTTAAAGATCATTACTTTGAAGATTAATCTCTAAGAGAACAAGTATTGTTGGCATAACTCCATTTTTCATTTTCTTATTCCTTAAAGATAAGTAAAAATCCAAGATTCACATTAACTTGGCCTATGCTATAGAGTACCTCAAAACTTTTCAATGAGGAAGGAATTCAATGACATTTAGCCTCAGTCTTCACACAGTTTTATTCAAACTCTCATATCTTCTCATATCTATTTTTTTCCATTGCATTTATTTTTTTAGTTTAAATTTAACAGACATCATTTTTACATGGCAAGTATCACTTGGAGCTCTATATTTTAGAGTGTTTCACACTGGGATTTAGAATTAAAAAAAAAAAAAAAAGGCAAAGGCAATTTATCAATTTAAACACATTAGGTAGGAAAAAAAAAAAAAAAACTAACACTGGGAAAGATGTCAAGTAATAGATCTTAAAATAATAAGCAAGTGCCCAAAATTTTCTCCTATAAAAAGGGATGGAGAGACCGAAAAGTCACATGTAAAAGTATTCAGGACTCAATTTTTCAGAAGTATAAAATTCAGTCAGCACGCTATAAAGCTCCGCAATGATTTGAAATGAATTTAAGTAAGACTACATATGCTGAAGATTATTACGAAGAAATATTTGTATGTTATGTATAAGGAACCAAAAAAGTAAAATGAGTACATTACAATGGGAGCCAGCCATAAGAATGAATTAATATATTTAAAAGCTGACACGGAAACACCAAAGAGCTACAAACAGTCAGTAGCTAAAAACACAGATCTTGGCCCTATGCCTATCTCATTGGGTTATCTCTCAGTCTTTCATACTGTTACACAAACATATTAAGGAGGTTATAATACATTTTTCATAACTGCCTGTTAAATAACAGTGCCTCTAAGAACTAGTTCACAACATATAGTTATTACAAGGTTTTTAAAGCAGCAGACTTCATTATTCATCTTTCATAACTTAAGAGTAACCACCTACTTTCTCTAGCAATCATTTGCTTTATTGACAGCAACCACAAATGCTGTTTTACACTGGTATATACACAAATTCTTGCATGCACCATCTGAACTGAATACAATGAAAAAGCATTTACCTGTAACTTTGATAAAAAGCAAGACGTATTCTAAATCTCAAAACAGTATGAGAAGAATGCTGGCTGCAGTCATTTTAGTCTAGAGAAAACCACTTTGGCATGAAGCATGCTATATATTTTCCCTAACAAGGAACTAATTTAAATTAATAGAATTACTTATTTTTTATGCAGGTCTGTATACTCCTGAAGTTCTTTAAACATAGATATATGATTTTTAAGTCAAAACTGATACTGATATTCTTCCATAGAAGCTTTTCTGTCATAATTTATTAACATTACTTGGATAACTGCCTTTTTTGCATATATCTTCATTCTGTGTCACAGGAAAGTTCCCAAGAATCACCAAACTGTGAAGAACAAAGAAAACATCCACCATTCCTGTATTTGAGCCTTTGGCAGTATGCAAGTCCCGAGCATTTCCCCTGGTAAAACAGCAGTCTAGTTGCTCCATTGCTATAGGTTCTCTCAAATCTTGCAATAATTTACACCCAGATAAGCATATTTAAAGCACTAACTGCTAAATCAGTTCCCATAAATGGGGTATTTTAGAAAGTAAAATTTGGGGGGAGTTTTACCTTGCTTGTTTGTTTGTTTTTAAACTTTTCAATTCTAGACCTTTCTTCAAGGCCATGGTGCTCATTCAGACAGGTTACCTCCTCAAATCCAGGAATCCTGAATATAAGCAACTCTATATACAAAAGTTCTACGATCCCTTTCCAATGCCTATATAAATACAGACCAGATATAGATTAAAATCAGTTGGCTCTTTTTCCAACCTGTCTGTCCAACTCTAAATTTAGAAGCACCCAACAATATTCTTCTTGTTAACCTTCTCTGCCACAAAATGTACCTTACATCTCTCATGCCTTTCCTGAATTGATCTTCATATGCAGAGGGGAAAAAGAAGGAATCATTCTAATAATCCTAATCTCACCTACTAGAAGCAAAGCCACTTTTTTCCCAAACACCAACTGGATTTCTTTGTGACACTTCCATCATCAAACAACTGCCTCAGTCACACCCTAGTCCCTAGAATCCACTTATTGTACAACTACCCAAACAGGGTTTCCTGCAGTTTTCTCCATGGTGCATGATACAAAAAAAGTGCTGGTGGAAAGGTGAAAGGACAGTTACCTGTTTTGAAACAGTAAGTAAAGATAGTATTATTGATTCTGTGCTATGCCTCACTTCTAATGATCTCTGTCAGGCTAACAAATCAGGACCAGCAGAAGACATGGAGGCTGCATCATCCTTGACTCTCAATCAGTGGAGGATGAGAAGATAGTGGTGGCAGCAGTGAAGATCACCTAGTAAGTGGCTAGGAACCTCAAATACACCCTTCTAGGGCAACCAGACCATGACTAACCTTTGTTCCAACCTTCAAATAACCCCTCATGCAACAGCCCAGTAACTTAAACATGTCAAGATCACAAGTTTACACCTCACATCACAGTAATGACCAATATCAGCATTTAATAAAAAAGCAATGCATGTTGCAATTATTTTTCAATAAAGAAATTTACTTTTTTTTTTTTTTTTAACAACAAAAAGAGTAAAGCTACTTCCTACATCACTTGTACTTCTACGCTATTACCACAATAAGAATTACAAAAGTACTTCTTTAATTTAGTCATTCTGGTCTGAATACCCAACTTCCTCAAACCACTTTTCATTTTCAAATTCACTAAAAGAACTTCATGCTTGTAAGATGTGTATTTACTTTCTGGTTACAAAACATAAATGAATACCGTAGGAATGAAACATATAGAATAACATAGTTCACACTAGACAACCATAAAAGCTGCATTTTTTAACCTTAGTATTTAGCTGCAAACTAACAGTGGAATCATTACTTCTGATGCCCACTTATTCAACACCTCCCAAGAGAAAACCGTCTGGTTTTTAAACCAAGAACTAAAAGTAATTTACTCAACAAAGTATGAACAATGGATACTTTAACACCACTACTACTGAAAAAAATAGCATTAATGTAGCACCACTTCTCATCTGTATCAAGTGGAGCGGTTTTGCAGTGAGTTTGCTAACATGCTAACATCTAATCCCTATAATGACAAGTGGCACAGTTTTCTATCTTCTGATTAATAACCAGGCATTCCTAAAACTTGCTAGTGGTGAGATTATTCATCTTTCTTCCTTAACATTAAATGAATAGTGATTTTCAGACTGAGCATTTTTAGTAAGTAGTACTAAGCCTTTCAGCTCAAAGAAATATGAGCACATCTGAAATTTTGAGCAAACTGCTCTTTGTTCCACACTAATTCCTAGTAAATTAATAAAAAAATAGACATCTTTCATTGTACTATTATAGATGACTGACTCAAATCTTTTACATACACTATCTATCTGACCACTGCACATATGTATTTGGGTTTTTTTGTTAAAAGGAATTGATACTGCTAGATTTATCTATTTTAATTAGTAATAACCACAAAAATAGTTAACTAAAAGCACATCCAGTTTTATGAGCTGTAAACAGAAAAGGAGGAAGTGTCTTATGTGATAAAAAAGACAAAGCCAGAATCTCTTCTAAAGAAGTCCTGAAGTCAGTATTTAGTCACAAATCCTATTAAAGAAAGGAAGAGTTCTTCCTGCAAAAAAAAAAAGTTTGAACTGTTACATTACCTGAATGTAAATGAAGAAAAGGTGAAAACCTTTTTCCTCTTTTTCATCATCCTCTGTCCCATCTCTTGATTTGAAAGGCATCACCCAGGATCTCTTTACATGCTCTCCCCCCCACCCAGTGATCAGTATTAGTCATATTGGTACATTAGCTATAAACTTCCAGCAGGTCAAGATTCAATGACGCTGGATTCTGTACAGCTATGCAGCAAGTGACATTTCCATTGGAACATTTAAAGAAGCAGGTAAATAATACATGTGTGTATGAGAATAAACACATCATGTGAAGAACATCCGTAACAATAAACATGACTCAATGCCTCCCAATTTTAAGATAATTCTCTGCATACAGCAGACCACAAGCAAACATGAGGAAAGATTTGAAATAATGGCCTTAGAAAGATTAGATGAGGTGACTATTGGGTTTGACTGGGAATCTTTTCAAGCTACAGCAGATGAGACAAGGACTTTTGTGGGAAAGCTCAAACAGGAGAAGAAAAGCCTTTAAGGTTAAATATACAGAGCTCAGCTTTGGTCACTTTTAAGTCTATTCAGAAAGCTTAAACGTGGAACTCCAAAAAAACGAGGATGCATTAAAATGGCTGGCATTCCTGCACAAGCATCTCTGGCTCATATTAATACTGGGACAGCGCTCAAGGCCAAAGTCTTGCCATTAGACACTGTACTATGTGAAAGTAAGGACTAGTAAGCATTGGAGCCATGAGCAGGAACATATCTTAATTATGCTTTGTTCACACAAAAGTCTGACAGGAAAACAGCAGCTGCAATTCTATTTCTCATAAGCACCAAGTTAAGCAGCTCATAAGCAGTATTTCACCTTATTCCCAGTGACCCCAAAGGCTTCACACTGACCCAGAAAAACAAAAAATAAATTGCAATGCTTGCAAAAAGCAGAATTTCTCATCCACTGAATATATTTTAGCACTAATGCTGCACACTCAATTTGTTTTTCTAAGGACTTGTTATTTTAAAATACTTCAGAGATATCAGATCTCTTCTATTTTTAAAAAAAGCTATCCAATAGACTTGTTACCAGACTATTTCAGAGAAAGAAAGTAAAGGAAAGGAGATCCAAAACTGCAATATTATCTGCCACCTGGAGGGGCTTAACAAATTATATAGATTGGCAGTATTTGAGCCCAGAACTCAATCACTTAAAAACTATGTCCATCCACATGCAGTCAGTAAGTAACTCCATACGAAAAAATAAAGTATCAACAAGAGATGACTTTATATCTAAATTTCTTATACCCTACAAAACCCTGATGCTTCACTATTAACATAAACTACTGACGTTAAGTTGGAAAATATTGAAGGACACTGTAGACAACTACCATTCTGACTAAAACTCACAGCATTTCTTTTACTTATCCCCTAATTTTCTTTCAGTGTAAGACAATAAAAGAGTTGCCTGATTTGTATGAACAGAGGCACACATGTATTTCTATTTATTAAAATACACGATATCACAAAGTAATCTAAAGATAAATTTCACATTTTTCATATTACCTGTATTACTTTTACAAAGGAAAACACTTTGAAAAGTATGAAACAAATGTGCACAGACTGCATAAAAAAAGCTTACTTCATACAAGATTCATGCCATTTTTACTATCATGAGGTCTCCACTTTTTCCTACATGACTGCATGAGCATATTATAATTTTGAATATATAAGCAACTCTATGCCACATTTATGTGTATTCAGTTATTTTGTTCTTCTCTAGCTTTCAAGAGATGCACTTTTAATCTAGATGCTTGCGAAAAAATATTTTACTGCAGTAAACCTACAACAAAAATGTCCTTAAAAGAAATCAGTGTAAGCAACAGGCAAAGAGAAGAAAAACTAAAAAAAAAAAAAAAAAATTATTTGAAGGTTTCCTTTATATTTGTGGCAATTAGCACATACATATATATGTAGTTGGATTGTGTGCTATTCTACTCCACATATAGAAGGAAGCAGATATGAAACTAACTGTTGTAAATTGTCTTAAGATGAAAATGCTACAGATTGAGATGTGCCTAAATACCTCTGCTGTATCATAATTTTATTCGTTTCAAAAGCAAGTGGAAAATAATTCTTTACCATGCAATAATTACTTTTGCCATGTGTTGCACAAATGTATTCTATTTCCAGCACATATTACCACCAAGCACATGAGAGCATATTATTTTTGCCAGCAGATTTTCTCAGCCAAGGATATAAATGGCAAAGCAAGCTCAGTTTCCTCGCCAATAAAGAAACCAGGTGCCATACATACTTAAAACACCAGGGTAAAGTGTTAGTGCTCTGTGATAACCTGCCTCAGAGAACTGAAAGAAAAAACAGCAGCTATTTCTTCACAAATTGAGATGCCAAATGAGATACGAGTATTTCAAATGGAGATGACTACTCAATTTGAGTTAAAAATTATAGACCAATGACATCACAGTGGAAAATCAAATATTCAGAGGTACATAACAGAAGTTAAAAATAATTAAATTACTCAGCTAAGCACAAAGATATTTACAAGTGATCTCCTGGGTAACAGAGGCCTGGCCAAAATTTATCTGTATCCATTTAGCATTAACAAGGGTAATCGATAAGCTGTGTCTTTCTGTTAAAGTGATCTTTACTTGGTTTTAGCCTCTTTAAAACCATACAGTTTTAACCATTTTATATGGAGCATGGATGAGTGAGTGTAACTTCTGACAAAAAAACTGAACCATATGCATGCCTTAAAACTGTAGCAAAAGCTCCACCCAACATCTGAAACCAAGCTCTCAGCTTTTGAGAAAATGTAGGACAGTCTATGATAGACATGTACACATAATAAAGATTTCTTTCTTTTAACCAGGATTTGAAGACGAGGAAAAGGGTGAGAAGAATTACAAGAACTAAAACAGCCACATTCCATCATCACGACACTCAAGAGAGTCTGGTATCACGTCTGGAGTCAACCAAATTGCTCAGGACTCCTACTGACCTGTTACCATCACCAAACCATGAACAACTCGGTATTGCTAAAACATAGGCTTATGTCTAGTAAGGTCCTCTGTGTTTTCTGTGAAATAAACAACATTCCATTTCAAAATATGCAACACTGTCTTGGGAATCTAAAATGTATTTTTCACAGAGATGTACAAACAGCTTGGAAAGCCAGACAAAGTTCCTGAATTGCCATAATGCAGGTTAGGATATTAACCCAGGCTTCAAGAGATCTGAAAAAAACAAATCAATGTATTTACTCTTACATAAAAGAACTTTTTTTCCATCCCAAGATTTGAAACAAGAGGCTTAAAGCAAAAGCACATTGCTTATGCAGGTCTATAAAGACAGACAACCAAACATTTGTAATTTAGGAATGTATCTCAAACTGCTATCTAACACCAAATACTGTAAGGCAGTGCAATTTCAGACTCCAGTAAAAAACTACAACTGTCCACAGGTAAAGCAACATAGAAGGCAACTCTTAAAGTTTGCACAAACTGGCAGCCATTAAGGGCCAGAAGTATCCTGGCCAGAAGGGCCAGGAAGAATCTTTGTCCAAAGCATGCATGTCTATATGAATAGCACTAAAGAAACTTTTTGATTAAAAACAGATAAAGAGCACCTCCCTAAATAATTAGTCCTTAGTTTGCCACTGCACTCTGAAAACAGAATACAAGAAAAGAGTAACTCTCTAGGGCTGCAACACCTTGTTGGAGCAGACTTAAAGTGACTTCTAGCATCCCACTAGCAAAATTAAAAAGGAATAGTAACATGACAGTAAAGTTGCTATTCATTACATTTTCATATTCATTATACAGGACATTTTTGGAGCTACCACAACAAATGACTCAAGATTTCATTGCTGTTGTCATGCAAAACTGTAATTTTGCACAGGGTTTGACTCCGTCTGGCAGGCAAGTCCCCACCCAGTCACTTGCTCACTCTCCACCAGCAGAATGGAGAAGAGAAATGTAGGGCAAATGCAAAAAGAAAAAAAAAAAAACACCACTTTGTGGGTTGAGATAAAGGTATTTTAGTAAGTACAGGTTAAAAAAAAAGAAGTAAATGCATGATGCTATCACCCACCACCAACAATGCCTTGTCAGTCCTGAGCCAGATCTAATTTGGAAACTCCCTAGTTTTATTGCTGACCACAAGTTCGTATGTTATGGAACATTCCATTGCTCAAATCAAGTCAGCTGTGGCAGCTGTGCCCCCTTGCACCCTTTCACCCACCCTCAGCTGACCCATTGGCACAGTGAGAAGCAGAGGGGTCTTGATGCAGTGCAAACACTCTTCAGTGACAGCTAAACCATTGGTGTCTTACCTGTTTTGGTCATGAATTTAAAACACCACACCATACGGGCTGCCATAAAGAAAATTAACTCCACCCCAGCCACGCCCAACACAAATTTTTAAGATAAGATCACTAGTCCATCATGTTAGCACCATAGGTCAACTGCAAGTGAAACAATCCAAATGATTCAGAATACCTCCAGAAAGCTAGTACGTACATCTGAACTGCCATGTGACTTCAAAGAGCCTAAAGATACCGGTGAAGACTGACTATATAATACCTGCAGGAAACTACAAAACCAATACATTGGTTAAAGGCCATAAATTACCCCATATTAAAGATCTTCCTGAACAGAAGAATCTCAAGCATATCAAGAAGATTTTACTCACTTACATAGAAACCAAGACTGTTCAGACACAGCATCTTCTCCACCAGTCTACCCTACCAAATCAAAGACTTCAGCAGCACTGAATCTTGCAGCCCTCAGATGTCGACACACACACAGAGACACCAGAACTGGTCTGGAGATGGTTTTGTTAGTTTCCAGTTAAGTCTTTATTACTATAGTATACACATAGTATACATATACATATACGTATATACATAGTACACATATAGTACCACATTATACATGTAGGTAATTACAAAAGCTTCTTACATGGTGTCATGTAGACCAGTAGTCATCTAACTACAACCTTTCAAAGATAAAAAAAAAAAATAATAATAATAAAGCACAATGCATTTAAGCAAGTAGCTGTACACTAAGTTCAATGTGACTGCAAAGCAGTCCCACTAGGACTGTACTCCAAATCCAGCCTAAGCAGGCATATGAAATGCAGAAAGTCATCAACACAAGCAACCTAGAAAAAAAATTCATGTAAAACTGATAGAAAAACTACAGAACACATTATTTAAACCAGAATTTAATGCATTGCAGTTGCAGTAGATACACAATACAGCTATTGAAAATATATTGTGTATTCTGTCCTGGTTCTAGAAGGGATAGGGTTAATTGCCTGCCGGCTCTGGCAGGGGGACAGGTATTCCATGCAGGAGAGTGAGCCATCTGGGAGAGGGCAGGAAGCAAGGGTTTAAAGCTGGCCAGGGTGCTGGAGCATCCAGGGTGACGGGTCTGTGACTGGGTAATGTTTGTACATTCCTCTACCAGTGTTACTGCTGTTGTTTTTCTGTTCCCTTTGCTATTCTGTAAAACTGCCTTTGCCTCAGCCCACTTTTGCCTTTTTCTTACGATCCTCCTCTATGGTNTCCTCTATGGTTGGGGGAGGGCAAGAGAGCAGACACGTGGGTCTTTGCTGCTGGCTGAGGCTATAAACTCAGATTAGCCAGTTACATGAGCAAAGACATCTGTGGATCAACCTCAGAGAAGCATATTTAAAAAAAGATGACAAATACAGAGAAAAACTATTTCTGATTATTCTCTGAACACTAAAATAAAAACCTGGATATATTTTACATCCAGAAAGCTATGTCTCTTTATAAGAGAAACTGAGAAAGCAAATGGTCCAACTACCTAAGGACACCTACCACAGAACACAGTTTTTCCCAATATAAAACGTTCTGCATCCATCTGGTATCTTTTTCCATTTTAATTTTGTCTGTTCACATAAATCTACTCCAGAAAAACTTTATTATTTGAAAATTCAGTTCATTATAGCACTTTAAGTAAGGTCTGCATGCGCATTTCACTATTCTAAGTACTCAAAGTTGTGCTTTCCACTGCTTCACAAACGTCTTGACAAGATGTCACTTCCATTTAAATTCCGGGACAGACTTGAAGATGCTTCTCCAAAGCCCCTGCTTGTCTGAAGTCTGCACAACAAGTCACTAAAAATTTCTACTCAGGAAACTTCTGTATCATTTCTGTAACCATTCAAAAAAGCTCAAGCGTTGTGTCAGTTTCAAGGACCTCACAAAACTGCAGAAGTTCTCCAGCTGTTCAGGATCCTATTTAATTTGCTCATTTCACAAGCTATATGGTTGTATTTATGTTTATTAATGAAATCATATTCAATCATTAGGCTATAAAAGTCTTACCTCTAAAGTTAGGCGCAAACCTATAATTTTCTTTTAAAAAAATCAAGCTGCACTTAACAACATTTTCACTCATGTTAGCATAAACTGGATGTAGGAAGGGAACTTGAAATGGTCAAGTGTATCCTTCAGACATTTGTCTCCCTAGGTTTTCTATGCAGCTATTCAAAAGAGAATAGCTTACGGAGAACAACTCTGGCTGCCATACATAGAATCCAAACAAATAAATTTCTCATTTCACCAGTATATTTTTGCTTTGTCACTACTTCTCCAGAACATAACAACAAATTATTTTGTACCTAGTATTTCCATCTAGTAATTTTAGGCATCAGTTTTTTCCCCATGCTTTTATGATGAATTTTTAAGGGCTTTATAAAAGTAATTCCTGATTCCTGTTATACTCCTCTGATTAAATTGAAGAACTAACCAAATTCCACTTTGTTAGAAATATAACTTTTATGTAGAATTTAATATTTTTAATATTTTAGGTAGTTTTCACTGAAAAAAAAATCTCAAAAAATATCACATTCATTGTGTGCATCTGTTTTAATGGTTAAAAGTGTAGGACAGTTCATTAAACTATTTAAACAGAATGATTTAAAAAATTAAGATTAATTTTTATTAGCAAAACTTACCACAGGCTCACTGTATTAGTCAATAGTGCGAGATACACTTCAATTCTGGTTTCACACTTTCCAGTACATATAAGCCAGACAAATGACAAGTATATTATAGCGCTCTGTTGCTCAAAATTAGTTCTAAAGACAGATATCCACCATGTAAAGTAAAATCATATTTCAAATAACTGAAGTAGGTGTTGGTTTGTAGTTCGACATGACTGTATTACAGAGTCCAGCCTTAGGTAAGTCTTACACTACTAAAACACTAGCTTGATCATACCTATTAAGTCACTGTACAAAAATGTTGATTCTCCTTGGCAAGAATAACCATATAACTAGAGGACCAATTCAGACAGATCTGCCTTTCTAAGTAAATCTTAAGTAATAAATAACATGGATCGAGACAGCTTCAGTTCTAACAGGTAAGGAGAAAGAAGAATACTTATACTATTGGGATAAACTAACCTTTTACATTTCCATTTTTGAATCAGATGTCACAAGTCACATGAAAAGGAATGGTTAGACCTGTTTCACCCACTTAAAAGGCAAATCTCAAAATTACATCCATCAAGGGAATACACTGCTAACAGATGGCTCTCTAACAGCCTTTCATAATTTATCTTTCACTAGTGGCCTCAGCTTAAATTTGTTATTCACCAGCTTTGTTCTCCCAAATCATAGCAAGCTACAGTCTACAGCTCATTGAAGACCAGAAAAGGAAAAAAAAAACTGTGTGAAAATATCCACAATTAGCATCCCAGCTGAATACAATGAATTACCAGAAACTTTTTTTAAAGTTTTATACTGAGGCAGTATTTGTCTCTACTTCCACTAGAGTCTGTGAAAAACTTCAACACAGAAGTAACTGTGGCTGAAAGTACTTTCAATTCAAATAGTCTTCAATCACTGGAAGCATAGAGTCCCTCCTAGAAATACAATGTTTTTAATAAATTTCTCATGTCACTGAAGGAATAGTAAACTAAAGTTCCCATTAGGTAACTTAAAAACTAGCAGAGAGGGACATTTCATAGACAAGTGTTTAGAGCAGACAATACAGGAAGAGAAAAACATCTAAACTGATGTCCTGCACAAGCCTGAAGAAAAGGATGTTGCATCTCAAGTAAGGGATAGAAGAAAGAACACAGCAGCTACAGATTTATTCTCTTCTCTTGAAGGTAATCTACTTCAGCTCCTGTACAGTACTAACTATACAGCAGTGGTCACTACTCAGCCAACTGTAGAGAAATCTTCCTTACTACCTTTATTTAGTCTATTCTTTATGCAAGTTCCTCTGATAATTTATATGACCAGTCCATCCTCAATTTCATAGCTCCTCAAGAATAAAAGTCTTGCCTTATTTTGAAAAACCCATACTAGCTGGATGTGGTGGGTTAACTTTGGCTGGCTTCCAGGTTCCCACCAAGCCCCTCTCTCTTTTCCCCGCCTCAGAAAGATGGGGAAGAAAAGACAATGAAAAGCTCACAGCCTGAGATAAGGACAGGGAGATAGATCACTCATTAGTTAGAATCATAGGCAGGAGACTATCAACAGACTCGACTTTCAAGATAAATTTAATTTATTGCCAATGAAAAATGACAATGGTTAGTGAGAAATAAATAATTAAAAGCATCTTCCCCCACACTCTCTTCTTTCCTGGGTCAACTTCACTACTAACTCCTCTTCCTCTTTCCCCAATGCTGAAGAGCACTGAGAGGATGGGGAGAGGGGCTGCAGTAAGCCCATAACACTTCATCTCTGCCACTTCTTCTTCCTCAGAGTTTTCCCCTGCTCCAGTACAGTGTCCCTCTCATGGGACACAGTCCTTCACAAACTGTTCTAATGTGGGTCCCTCCCATGGGCTACAGTTCTTCAAGAACTGCTTTAGCATAGGTCCTTTCCATGGAGCATGGTCCTTCAGAAACAGACTGCTCCAGTGTGGGCCCCCCATAGGCCATATCTATCTGAAAATCTGCTCCAGTATAGGCTACTTTTCACAGGCTGCAGCTCTTGCCAGGAACCTGCTTGTGACAGAGCTTTTCAAGGGCTGTAGCTTGCTTTAGGGCATGTCCACCTGTGCAGTGTGGGGTTCTCCACAGGCTGCAGTGTGGATATCTGTTCCAGAGTGGTCATCCATGAGCTGCAGGGGAACAACCTGCTTCACCATGGTCTTCTGCGTGGGCTGCAAGGGCATGGCACTTGAAGCACTTCCTCCCCTTCCTTCTTACTGACCTTGGTGTCTGCAGGGTAATTTCTCTCACACTTTTCTCACTACTGTCTCTCAGAGCTGCTGCACACGGCTTTTTAACAATTTCTTAAATACGTTATCACAGAGATCACCACCCATGGGCTCAGCTTTGGGCAGCCATAGGTCCATTTTGGAGCTGGCCAATAAAGTGAGACCTCCTGGGCTCTTCTCACAGAGGCTACCCCCTGCTATCAAAGCCTTGTCATTTAAACTCAATACACTGGTTTAAAAACTTTATTTCCAACTAAAGAATAACTTTAAGAGAGCTGAGTATATTAAAAAAAAAAACTTTTCTATAATTTTCTCAGCAGACATTTCAATCACCACTGAGAGGGCACATAAGTGACCCTTAGCTGTTTAGAGCTGATTTAAAGGCTGGACTGTTGCTGACATTCGTACCCAACTTCCTACCCCATTCCTTGTACCTGCCTCCTCAACAGGAATGGATCACTCATTTGGAAATAAAGAAAATAAACACAGTTGTATTTCCCATACTCTTACTGAAAAACTTCCTGGAAATCTTCCATTTGCATTTTTTTTTCTGGAGCTAAAAGGGATATTTATTTATTTATCTGTATTTATCTATGTACCTGCAGCATAAATCATAGAATCTTATAATGGTTGGGGTTGGAAGGCACCCTAAAGACAATTGAGTTCCAAACCCCCTGCCAGTTCCAACTTCCTACCAGACCAGGTTGCTCAAAGCCCCATCCAGCTTGGCCTTAAACACCTCCAGGGACGGGGCATCCACAACTTCCCTGGGCAACCTGTTCCAGTGCCTCATCACCCTCATAGAAAATAATTTCTTCCCATTATCCAATCTAATCTCCCCTCTTCTAGTTTAAAACCATTACCCCTTGTCCTATCACTACACTACCTGACCAAGAGTCCCTGTTCTGCTCTCCTGTAGGCTCCCTTCGGATATTGGAAGGTCTCTCCGGAGCTTTCTCTTCTCCAAGCCAAACAGCCCCAGCTCTCTCAGCCTGTCT
>VZRU01016861.1:9423-34947 GCA_013398155.1 Pedionomus torquatus | reverse complement strand
AGTGGGGCTGTGAGGGGCTGGGGTCAGAGGAGCCCCTTTTGCGGGGGAGAAACTGGCGGTTCCTGCACCGCTCGGTGGTGCCCCCTTAGCGGAGCGAGGACTCCCCGCGGGAGTTCCCCCCTGGCCCCATTCAGCTGCCGGAGCGAGAACTCCCTGCCCGGTCCCGCTCTGGGCCGTGTCCGTCTGCGACACGAAGGGAGGCGGCAGCCGGCGGGGAGGATGCTGCTTGTTCTGTCGCACTTGTACTGGGGTAGCGAAGAAGCGCTGCGGAGTCCGTGTGTAAAAGCTGCCGGCCTCGGACGAGTGGTTTAGCAGCGCTATTGTTTGTACCATCCTCTTAGCGCTTTTGTTGGGTTAAAGTCTTTAGCTCTTTACCTGTGTAGGAGGCCGTATAACGTAGATGGATGAAAACGAGCTGTTTTGCGTTTGATTTCATCTTTTAGCACACTGCGTTTCACTTCTCGGTGGCTCTTGAAAAGGGAGAGATTTCAGATGTGGTTGGCTGAGACTCAGTTTCCTGCTCAGTAGGAGCAGTGAGTGCCCTGGTTGAACAGGAGACTGGAGGCCTTTAGAGTCATGGTTCTGCTTTGGTGTCAGATGACCCGCCTGACCTTGCACGGGTTGCTTTGGGACAGGTTTTCCAACGTTGTTTAAATCCTCTAATGTTTACTGATTTCAGTGTCACTTGTGCTCCAGAAAACATGATCCTTCCGCTCTGTGCCTCAGTTTCTTCACATGCACAAAGGAAGTTTTCTATGGCTGTTTCTCAAAGGAGTATGAAACTGGTGTTATGCAATGCTGGGTATTATTATTCCAGTTCGGCAGCTTAAGGCAGGGTGAATGAAAGCTGAGGCACTTAAGCTTTTACTGAGAAACGGTAAGAGGTTTAGCTTATTAGCAGTTGGGGTGAGGTCATGCTACAAGTCTGCTTGATAACAGATACTTAGCTATTTCTTACAGTGTGTAAGTAGCTTCAGATGTTGTGAGGGACTCGCAGGTATCTGAAGAAAGAGGCTCAAGCCATGATTGCAAATAAACTGACTCTCAGCTGACATTAAATAGGTGTGTTTGGAGTATCAGGCAATCTTTTATTCACCTGCACCACCCTATGTGAAACAGGGCACCCTGCCTCTTAGTCACCTTATAATGAGGATGACAAAGTTTGCAAGAAGAGCAGCAGCACTGATCAGCCAAGATGAAGTGGCAGTTGATGTGATCATTGTTCAGCAGCGCTTCTCATGAACCTGGCTTTCCTTTTATCCTCCATTGACCTTTCTGCTGTTTTCTACAGCTTAGACCTGCTTTGGCTGTACGTCAGTCATGAACTGAGGGACAGGGTAGTAATACACATCCAGGAGCTTGGATGTGTGAGGTGAAAAGCAGTCTGGGGTGTCAGGCCGGAGCCATGGAGATCTCCTGACAAGTCATAGCCAGAGCTGTCCACCATGCTGCAGTGTTCTGTAGGGGCTGAGCCCTGGCTTTGCTTGCAGTGCTCAGTACTTAGTTCTTGTAACTGTTTCTTTTTTAAATAAAAAGCTATGGAGGAAAATAAACAACACACAACCCTTTTCTGCTTCCAGAGCACTAAACTGTTTCCGTTACTTTACTTTCACTTACAGGCAGCTTTATCACTGATTCAACTTAAGATGGATCTTTTGGGGTTCTGTACTTGCATATTTTTACTTTTCTGGTACTTTCTGATCTCTTTGAAGAGCAGCATATTCCCGGCTTGTCAGAACACTGCTAGAACCACGCAGCAAGTTTTTGTGCAGAGCCACAAATTTTCCTATTGAATCCAGGTGTTCTCCAAAAATTCAGATTGAGGCAAATAGGCCGATAGAACTTGAACTGAAAAATAACCCACTTTAAATACAATGAGAGAATCAAAGGACTTAGATGAAGACTTCAAAAAGAATATATTACATTACATAGGGGTACTCTGGAACAAAACCAAATTGTTAGTCAAGCTACGAAGATTGGAGAAGATCCCTAAAAAACAAGTACTGTCAGAAGACAGGTCCAAAAATACATCTAAAGCTTTGACTTCCAACATACAGAAAATAATGTGGTGCTGGAAGGGATCTGATCTGTCTTCAGTATTGAATCCAAAATTGTGGATCAGTTCTTTTGAACAAACTGACTCCATCTGAGAACTTTTTCTGGGAGTGTATGTGTTGCATAGTAACTCACACCACAAAGTGCAGAGATAATTTTGGGAGCCGACCCATAACCATAACATCAGCTGTAATTATGAACAGTCTGCTTTGGCAGAGAAAGAATTTAAAAAGAAACCGGCAAGATAACTGACATTCTGAAATTTCAGACCTAAAAGACATTGTGTAGTTGATGTTTTTTGCTTGCAGCACTCCTTAGCGCTCTGAATTCAAAATAGCACGTAGCAGTCTGTTACTAATGCATATGGGGTTGCAGTGTCTCTATCATCAGGGTATTTGAGACTAGGTGACTTCTTGTACAGAGGACCTCTAGTTTCAGAGATAATGAAAGATTTTTTTTTTGCTTTCTGAGCAGCTTAAAGTTTTGTGGGTTTTCTGTGATTTGATGAATTAAACACCAGCTTCTGAACTGGTAGTTGCTGTTATCTCCCAGCAGCTTTTGTGGTACGTGGCAGTATGTTCATTCTATCCTCAATTCCAGTGACTCTAATAGTTGAGCCTTATTATGGTTTTTTTTTATTTTTTTTTTTTTTATTAATTGTGAGCTGAANATTTTTTTTTTTTTTATTAAATGTGAGCTGAAAAATGGAGGTAATTCACTGTTCTGTCAGTGAACTTCATGATTCTCTAGTTTCATTTCTTTTTTTTTTTTATTTATTGTATTCCTAAATGTTGTTATCGTTAGTTCTGGAATTTGAAAATCTATTTTAGAACTGGATTTGCATGAGGAAAAATACCAGTGGGAGAGACTCAGATTCTGCTGTCTGTAGTAATTTGCCTGGTTTTGTAGAGCAGATGTAAATAATACTCCCTGGGCTCTGCCGCTTTTGCAATGTTGATTCACTCATTGCTCAGTGGGTTTGTATTGTCTTTACAGTTGTTATGCTACTGGTTTTAAGAAAAGAAAACGGAAAATCGTAGAATCATCTAGGTTGGAAGGGACCTTTAAGATCCAGCCATTAACCATTGCATTGATTCTTGGGCATTTGGTTGTTGCTGCATGTGGCCTTTTGATGTATCACAGTAAGAGTGCTTTCCTGACCTTTTGCAGTTCAGATGAAGCCTGTGAGAGTTAAGTCATCCAGCCTTTCCCTGCTGCCCTTACCTAAAACCCACATTACACAAGGACTGTACTGCAGGACACACATGCTCTGCTGTACGCTTGTACCTGCTATGTGACTGGGAGTGTCAGCTCAGTAACACACATGGCATGTATTGCTTGTTACAAGCAGGGCCTGCTGGCTGTGCTCCCATGTTATTTTGTCACATTGAGCAAACTCCTCTCTAGTTCTCATGGGAAACACCTGGGGGATTGACTTGTGGCAGTATACATGTAGTCACGTGGTGACAAACTGATTGAAACGGAGCAGAGCTCTGTGCGTTATATGGCTGTTTAGAAAGTAACATGCACTATTTTCCTGTAAGAAACCTGTAGAAGAATGCCTCTAAACTTGTATGTATTGCAGTTAAGACTTAAACTTTGTAGTTTCTGAGGGTCCTGACTTGCTATAGAAGAGACTAGATGACTCATCATCAGACTAGAAGTTATACAGAAGGTAGCTACTGCCGTGGAGAACTTCATAACTGAGAGGCTTTGCCAGGGTAGTGCTATTCTAGCTGCCTTTGTAGAAGAGAGATCACAGCTGGGGAATACTGAGCATAACAGAAAAGTAACAATAGTGTATTAAAAGTATGGTGAGTTGTTATGGGTAAGCTCTGATTATCTCTGCTTGTTTTGCCTGGGTTTGCAAAATAAACCCTTCCAAGTCCTGAAGCTGTGCATGTTTCTCAAGAGAACAGAGAAGTGTTTTTTTTTCTCTACTTTTCTGATTTAGCATTACAGTGTTCGTGCAGAACCGTTGATTTGTTTCCATTCGCAAAGCACAGTGCTAAGCTTAACGTATATGGGAGGAAGTTCCAAGTTTGAGAACTGCTGAATTGTCATATGCATTGGAAGCAGGACAAAATAGGCAGTTGAGCTTGAAAATCAGTTTGGTTTTAGGTTTTTCTGAACCTAGAAATGTCAAAGCATGAGCTACTTTCTGCATTTAATCTCATGGATGGTAAATTTAGACCTTGCCTATGTGCATTCTTACAAGTAGCATAATATTTTCTAAATTAAGTTTATAAAAACTCAGTGCAGTTTATTATAGGTTCCTTAACCCAATTTATAACTCTTACTACTTTGAGTTTAATTCTGTAACCAGATTAAGATGTTCCATGAAGCAGGAAGGATTGGGAGGATAGGAAGGTGGCATAGGGATTGTAGCCAGTTTATTGAAGCACTTTTAGAACTTGGTCTTGGCTTTTGGGTGGTGTTTGACCATTAAATTCTCTTTACATGTGTATAGATTGGCTTGCTAGGTTGGGACATTTCTCCTGTGAAAAATGTGTTATCTTCAGTTAATCACCAAATGCTACGGACTATGCTGCCATCTCCTGAGGACAAGAGAAAAGTGATGCATCCTCTTTGCCACATTAAATCGCTTCTAAAATGGGGAATAATGGGTGATGATTGAGCCAGAAAAATACTTTCATCCAAGTGGAAATGATTCAGAACTTGAAGAGCCTGCCCATTTGGCAAGCATTAGAAGTGTTCAGACCAATAATCTGAGAAGGCACTAGATATTTTTACCCGGAGGAGGAAAGGACAGGAGAACTCAGATCTTTATATTTGTTTGGGGATTGATAAGAGAGAAGTGCATCTCTTCTCCTCTGAGTTAGGCAAGGTCAAGTTTACTTTCTCCTCTCTGCTGAAAGAGGGGAAGGGCAGAAATGATCTGTGTGGTAGTTTTAGAGCAGGAAAAGTTTGTCAGAAGGGAGATTTGAGGTAAGGAAGTGGAGGAGGGGGGAGAGAAGCAGTCTATGCATAGAAGAATTGCTGGTTCTTTGGAGACTCTTGGACTTGAAGACCTGAGAGCAGAGAAGCACAGCATTTAAATGGGGTAACTGTGTATTTTTGTTAAAGCATATTGAATTAATTTAATGGATGGAAATGAAATGGGGCTTTCTAGAAAACAGAGCCAAAACCACTTCTAGAAGACTGTCACTAGGTGACTAAGATTAAGATACTTGAGTTTTCCTGGGGGCAAAGTAATTTTTTTTAAAAATGGATTAAAAATACCATGCTGCATGGTAAGATCTTAATTCATGAAGTTCTTCCTGAGCTCACTTGGCCTTCTTCCTCCCTCTCATTGTTTTCCTCCCATTTCCACCATCTGACCATTGTATTTATCTTCTCTTGAGTGTGTAGGGTAAAACTTAAGGCAGCAATTTAAAACTGTGGAAGTTTTCTCTACATGGCACTGGGAATTTCTTGTGGGTAAAGATTACAAATTCTGTTAAAAATTGCAATTAGAGGAGACTTGTTAATTTTTTTAATAAATAGCTCTTTAGCACAGATTTTAATTTGCAAACAATTCATTATTCAAAACTGTGAAACAAAAACGGGGGATGGATGCAAAAGCCTTTTTGTGCAATGAAGCTGGAAGTCCTGAAAGTAGGTGCATAAAACTGATAGCATATTCTGTTAATTTTCACAGTATGTTCTTTATATAATGTGTGATTTGAACACCTTAAAAGACCACCAACACTGGGACTGAAATCTGAAGTATAGGCAGGAGGCCCATAACATAATGACATGCCATTTTTTTCTTTGCTAGTCTAGTGGACACAGGCCTTTGTAAAGAAAAAGTGTTTCAGTGACTTAGAGAAATTGTTTGTGTGAAGCAGATAATGCCTTTCTCCTGATATGTCAATGCTGTAATTTGTTACCTAAGATAAGTTTAAGAAGTACCTTTGAGCTATACAGATCTATGTAAATAAGGCACTTTGTGAACCCAACATCGCTTCTATTTTGAATTTTGAAGGTAAGCTTCTGTTCTCAGCTGAGGATCATCAGGTACTTCATGAACATTAATTAGCTAAGGCTCATGATCTCCTAGGAGGCAAGTAGGGGTTATCATTGTGTGCTATGTCCAGGGACCCTGAGGGTATGAAAAGGGACAGTAACTTCTAAGATGTCTCTGGGTGTTGGTAATGGAGATACAAAACTAATTTTGAACAAAGTTGTTTCAAACTGGTGAAGTACTTCTGATTTGATTTGAATCATGGTTCAAAATCTGAATGTTTTTGTGAGCTTACTTGACTAATAAGGAAAAGTGGTTTGACCAGCAATGGAGAGTTAGGATTTATCAGCTGTATGATCACAATTACTTCCTCTTTCACTTGACTTTGATGCACCTGGGAGACGCAGATAAAATATCTAAGCCTTTGCTTTGTGAGGTGCTCTGAAGCAGCAGTTTTACAGGCTGCTAGGTAATGTATGTATGGCTGCTTTTCTGTTCTAGACCAATTACATTTATTTCTGACGTTTTGGAGTTTGAAAATCCTGTTAGCTGGGCATGGCAATTCCCGCTGTTTGTATCCAGCTGCAGGATGCGATAGCTTTTAATTTTCTTGGGGAAGTTTATTTTTATTTGACACTTGTTGAAATGACCTCACTGTCTCTCTCTTGCACTTGCATAATGGGACAGCTGAGATGCTTCATGATTTTATGGCTACTTTTACTTTAGGGTTATCTTTTTTTTTTGAGATCAGAGTTGAGTCTAGGTTTGATGTCTAGTACAACTCTTGAAGAATGGTTTTCATCTGGGAAAACTGTAAGGCTGTTATGGCATAAGTCTGCTTCTGGCGTGTGAAAACAGGCCAGTCTTTTGTACAATGGTCAGGTTTTCTAGGTTGAAGCGGAGTGAATTACCTGAATATTATGAAGAAACCTTGACTAACACATCGTCCATTTTTTTGCTATCAGGGAGAACAGTGAGGAGGGTCTGAAGTATGTCTTGGAGAATGAGGATGCATGCTAGTGAAAATTACTGGGATCCATTAGAATCTCAAGTCATCAGTGAAGTTTTATGTTAATTCTGATTCTAAAGTGGCACAGCTTTCTTCTGTTCATCACTGTGCCCTTCTACAATCCAGCACACAGTTGGGGGTAGCTTCCAGTAGGGTACCTGGTGTCATGCAAATACAGGTTTTCCGTAGTAAGCGGGGCCAAAGAAAATCGGAAGGCTCAGAAGCAAATTGATAAGACTTTTTGCATGCTAGGTTTATACTTATCCTTCTGGTTTTATGACAAATGAAGCAGAGTAGATTTACAGTCCACAGATCTTCTAGATAATAGAAAACATACCTGTCTTTCCACAAGAACTAGACTAACTAGTGCATCTAGCAAGACAGCTCATCTGTTTTCCACACACACACACAAAAAAAAACCAAAAAACAACCAACCCCAAAGCACTAGAGAGGCTCTTTTGGCTTTGGATTTTAATCCAAGCAAGGCCACACCCTTCAGGTCTACAGTTTTCATAGCTCCAGTTTGGTTTTATTTTATGAGTGGATTATCCTGTCTAGACTCCTGCTTTGACTTGGAAGCCAAACTAGAAGCAATAAAGCTAGTTGGCTGCTTAGCGGGTGACAAAACTCTGAAGTCCTCTAATTTGTTAGGGCCCTTTTCTCCTCTGTGCTCCCTCTCCTGACTGTTTGATGATAACTCAGTAAGTTTTGCGAGTTGGAAATACAGCTTTGCTATATTTAGCATGCCAGATGCTTTCAATAAGCCTGAGCTGTGCTATCAGTTACACTGAGATATGTTTCAGGCAGGCACATCCCTCTGGGGAGAGACTTGCACTATTTAAAGTTGAATGAGACTGAGATTGTTACAGCATTAAGAAACTCAGAATTCCCCCCTTTTTTTTTCCCTGATGTTGGTTCTAAACTAGTTTTCAACACTTGCTATTCCCTGGGACTGAATTTGTGTTGCCTCTTGAACTTTAACTCTGGAAATTGGCTTTGTCTTGAGCTATTGTTCTGTATAGCAGTTCTCCTTTGATATACATCGTGAGGCAAAAGGCAGTCTTAGCATAAGGTAATGTCTCATTTAGCCTCTCCTACTTGCAATCTGAATTTAAGACATTATAGGAAAAATAGCATTCAAATCACAGCCCTGTAGTAAGCTGCAGATAGATGAATGCAGATGCAGCAGGACTAATTGGATTGCATTCAGTCTTACAAAAAGTGTGAGGGTTTTTTTCTAGCAAGTGCCTGAAGGATCTTGGGGCATTGGCATGCAAGAGCAGGAGCGTTGATGTGGTGTTCTGGGCATGCATTTCGTTTCCCGTGACTGCTGCGTGTCACCTCAAAGTCCCATTTCCCCTGGGATTTTGTGGATAGCTCTTTGCTTCCATTTTTACATCTCTGGGCAGTGTCACTGTGTGCTTCTAATAAGCAGCAGCCTCACGCACCAATAACTGCTTCCCTTCACTAGTGAAATCTCTGTTTTTCCTCAGTAACAGTCATGGTATGTTGCAGTTGGGAGAAATACTAACATAGTCCTAGGATATGTCAGGAAAACGCTCCTGGTAGAGATGAGAAAACCTTACAATTGTTGTACAAGGCAATAATAAGTATTTGTGCTGTAAGCAGTTTTGGTTAACCATATTTAAAGAAGATCTGAAAGAATGGAAGGAAGAGCTAGTATGACAATAGCAGGAGCTGGAGAGTTGGGCAGAGAGGAACCTGATGAAATTCAACTAGGGCAAGTGTAGGGTGCTGTACCTGGGGAGGTGTAACCCCCTGCACCAGTACAGGTTGGGCGCTGACCTGCTGGAAAGCAGCTCTGAGGAAAAAGACTAGGGAGTCCTGGTGGATAACAGTATGACCATGAGCCAGCAATGTGCCCTTGTGGCCAAGAAGGCCAATGGCATCCTGGGCTGCATCAAGAAGAGTGTGTCCAGCAGGTCGAGAGAGGTCATCCTGCCCCTCTACTTTGTTCTGGTGAGGCTGCATTTGGGACTACTGTGACTAGTTTTGGGTTCCCCAGCAAAAGATCAGGGAACTGCTGGAGAGGGTACAGCAAAGGACTACAGAGATGATTTAGGGGCCTAGAACATCTCTCTTACAAGGAAAAGCTGACGACTTGAGTCTTTTTAGTCTGGAGAAGAGATGACTGGGGGGGGAGGGGATCTGAACAACACAAATAAATACTTAAAGGCTGGGTGTCAAGAGGAAAGGGCCAGTCTTTTTTTCAGTGGTGCCTAGTGAGAGAACAAGAGGAAATGGGCACAGACTTGGACATAAGAAGCTCCATCTAAACATGAGGAGAAACCTCTTTACCCTTTACTTTGAGGGTGCAGAGCCCTGTAACAGGCTGCCCAGAGAGATGGTGAGGTCTCCATCTCAAAGCCTGACTGTACGTGCTCCTGTGCAGCTTGCTGTAGGTGGACCTGCTTTGGCTGGCAGGTTGGACTAGATGATCTCCAGAGGTCCTTTCCAACCCCATGTCATTCTGTGATTCTGAGGAGGCCAGGATCTTGGCTGTAGTTACAAGAAGGAAAGTATAAAGAGGTTATGGTAACTCTCTGAAAAGTCTTGTGGGATAGGATGTGTTGGTAGTCATTGGCTACTGAAGCTAATGAGCAATGAGAGACAGCATACAGGTAGAACTTGAGTACATTTAGAATGGAAATCAGAAGAAAGCTTAGCTCTGAGAATAATGGTAGTTTAAGAATAGCCTCACAAGGGAAGATGTGTAAGTGGCTTCAGAGGGCTGGTAGGAATCCATCTAGGAAGGGGTATGGATTTGTAGAATACTGTAGCAATAAGAGTTCTGTCATGATAAGCCAAGAGTTCCTTGTTCATTCATAATAAAAACAGTTGCTTGGGGTGGCTGACTTGGTCCAGAAGCTTTGATGCCTAAGATGAATACAGTGGACTGTGTGCTCTGTGGAGTGTTATTTGAGATGTAAGATGCCAGTAGTAAGTATATATCTTCCTAGGAATATTATTTGAATAATAGAATAAAATCATCTGTAAAGGAAGGGTGCTTCTGATTCTTTACACATCGTTATGTTCTGTCATGGTAATCTGAAGTCATGATTTCTTATTTTCTTTTCTTTGTGACAGCAGAGGATAAATATTTCTGGTTACAGCCTATATTTGACTGGAATGCATGGGACTGGTCTAATCAGACCTTAGCTGATACAGTAAACTTAAGTTACTGATTTTGCTGAGAGGTAACTTGAAAAAGCACGTCTACTTGTAAATAGCTATTAAAAAAACCTAGCAAACAAAGAAAAAAAAAAAAGCCAAAGCCACTTCCATTACTCAGATGAAAAGAAAGGAGTGACTATTTTGTGTCCTTTGTTGCAGGTGCTTTATCTTGTTGAGGCTGGGGTAGTTTTAAGTCCTTAGGTTCAAAGTGCATGTTGTTCAGTAAATTATAAAGTGTAGCACAAAATGGTCTGGAAGGCGAACGATGTCTGTGCTTGTCTTGCACAGTACTCCCAGATTGAACTGGGGTAGGCTGGCACGTCTGCTCAAGAACCAACCAGTTCTGCCTCTGGCAGGTTTTTTTCCTCTTTATGCTGGCACAAGACACGTGTGGTAAACCCAGTAAGGGAACTGATGTGGGTTAAAATGAAACTTTTATTTTTTTGGCTAGGTTAGTTTTAATTGAGGTTGGTTCACCACATTGTTCCACAAATTTTTGTGCCAGCAAGAGAGTAAAAACAAGTGGCTTAGGGACAGCAAGACTGCTGCTTTTGGCAGCAGTGCCAGCTTTCCCATGTTTTTACTCAAGGCCCAAGTGGCTGTTTTACCACGCTATCCTCAGGCAAAGTGATGAACTCTCAAGATGTGGGTCTTCCTTTCCATGTCCTCATTTAGTTTGCTTATTAAATGTTTTTGTGTGTAATAGATGTGCTGATTTAATCAGCTAGTACTACACATCAAAGCAATTTATGGTTTCACTACATACTATTTAAACAGGCATATTTAGCATATTGGTTTATGCTTTCTGCAGTGTTCTCAAACTTTTTTTATGTTATCCTCCCTGATAAATTACTGGTCCTGGTGCAACTTGCAAGCAATAAAGAAACAGCTAGTGACACAGCACAGGAGGTAGGCAGAAGGAGACGGCAGGAAGCAGATCATACTCTGCATTGCTTGGTACAGATCCTGAAGAAAATAATTGTTGGTTATTTTTCATCTTTGTTTTACTGTATTATTTAAGTTAATCTGTGCTGTTGTGTCCCAGGCATCAACCTATCTGAAAACACAAGCTGCCTAGGCACAAGAAACATTGGAGACGGAGATTAGCTGCTGCACATTAGAATGAACTTTGAAGTATGACATAAGAATTTCTGAAAACTCCCTTTTTGAAAACATAATTTCACTCTCTCCATATATATTTTTTTTTAATTTTTTATACTTTTTAAATTTTTTTTTTATAAAATGCAAACAGTGCCTTTACCAATGTTTGAGCAGAACACAGTCTAGTTGCTGGTATGTGTTCAGTAAAACAAGGCTGAGATGAACCTGGAATTGTGTGCATTTCTAACTCAACATGCATTGGCCTTGTAACTGTCTACATATTGTGGTGACCATTTTGGAAAATATTTTTATTATCTTCATTTTTTAAATTTTTCATTCTTGTAGTCCTTGTTTAAACTGTCTACGCGCACCCAAGAAATTGGGTAATATGAACAACTAGTTAACTAATATATATATATGTTGTTGTGGTGATTTTTTTTATTTATTAGCTTCTGTATTTGTAGTGTTTTTGTGAGGAAGTTAGTCTTAGAAAAAGACCTGGTCTGTTTCTTAGTATAATTCAGTGAAGTACTGGTATTTTAAGGTTGTGATTCTGCTCTCAGTCAAAAGGAAGAATGACTTTAATGGTGATTGTAATAGATGCGTAGATCACCTTGATAGTGGCACAGTTCATATTAAGAGGTTTAATAGGAGTTTGCTGCATACAGTATTGTTGCTTTTTAGAGGCAGATGTCTAGTAATGACTTAGTCTTTGTCTAAGCATAAGCTTTATATTGATAGGTGGTAAAATTAAAGCTGTTTGAAGCATAGATAAGGATTTCATTTTCTTGGTCTCTGTTCTAGCCTTCTGTCCCTTCCACCATTTGTTTGGTTTGGGTTTCTTTTTTTCCCCCACCGCGATCTGGACAATCAGTGAGGAAATTAAAGCTAATACTCTTACAGAGATTAGTGTTCTCCTGTCTTCCCAATAAAACCACTCACATATGATGGTACATCAGTGTTAAGTGTGGCCTGAGAAACTTCTGACTGTAGAGTACCGACTGAAATTGGCTTTGGTGGCTGCTTAAGTCAGCCAACCAACATAAGACTTAATTGTATGGTTTGAACATCATGGTTCAGTTATGTATTGAACTGATTATCAGAAATTTTGCAGTGTGTCAGATGTTAAGCATGTTTTGATTTGTTTCAGTAGCCGGATCGAGCTGGGAGATGTGACGCCACACAACATTAAGCAGCTGAAGAGGCTAAACCAGGTCATTTTTCCTGTCAGCTACAATGACAAGTTCTACAAGGATGTACTGGAGGTTGGAGAGCTAGCCAAATTAGGTACAAATGTTCTTGCCAGTAATTTTGGGCTATGGTGGCAGAAGTGCTCATCATTCCTATCCATAATGGTTTTGAGTAGCAGATCCTTCTGTTTTGTTGTTTTATATAATGAAAAGTAACTATTTGAGAACCTCAAAAAAGCCGCGGTCCCAACCTCAGAGAATTGGTGTTCTAAATAGATTCCATTTTACTGGGAATGTATACATTTTCTGTTACCGCAGAAAACATGATGTATGCTGCCAGCTTACCACCTGATGTCATTGCTAGTTGGTTTGAACTGTACTAAGCCAATCACTGTATCAAAGCACCATTGGTAACTTCACTTCAAGTGTTCAGCCACAATGTATGTATGAATGTTATCCAGATGGGAGAATTAGCAAGGGGGAAGGAAGGTTTTTACAGTTTGAGACTTGTGACTGATAACGCTGTTTTTCTCCCTGGCAGCCTATTTCAATGATATTGCAGTGGGAGCAGTGTGCTGTAGGGTGGATCATTCCCAGAACCAGAAGAGACTGTACATCATGACACTTGGATGCCTGGCACCTTACCGAAGGCTAGGAATAGGTAAGGAGGATCATCTTTTGTATTTGATTCATCAAAGAAAACCTCAGTTCACTGTGCAGTCTTCTGAGCACTCTTTCAAATTTTTAACCAAGACAGTGCACTTTCAGACCACTGATTTCTTTATAAGGGACTTTGGGTATGACTTCTGAAACACATTTTTTTTCCCTGCACCTTTCAGAAATTTACTTTCTGTAGAACTTTCTAATTCAGGATTTCAGATTATTTTAGTCTTTATCATGTTGTCATACTGTGGTGTAAATACTCTGTTTCTACAGTTGTGAAAATTGATGCACAAAGATATGAATTTGTCTGAGGTATGCAGCCAATATGCAGGTCATGTATAAGTAGAACACGACATTCCTTCATTGGTTCATTTCTTCCTTCACTCTTCTAAATGAAGGTTATTTTCTATGTATTTTTTACCACTACTGAGTATTCCTGCTTTGGAGTAGTACTTGCTTTCTGTCTATATGGCCATTTCCTCCATGTTGCAAATCCATGGGTCAGATTAATCAAGACTTTTCAGTAATCTGCCTTGACAAACTGGAATGAAAAAATAACTTTATTTTCAATTAATTCACTAGGCCTTTATTAGAAAACAGTTAACCAGTGCTCTCACTGCTTTATACATTGTTTTGATCATGTTTTGAGGTGAGTTTGAGACCTTGAAGCTAGTATTTAAAAAGCTGCTTTATGTATGTGTTTCTGGGCTTTTTGGTTATTTTTGTCCAAAGAAACAATGAATTCAATTTTGTGAGCAATCGGAAAGATAGTGAAATACTTATACACCATGTTTTATTTCCCTTTCCTAGTTCTCACAAGCTCTGCCATTTTAGTCTACCTACAGTTAACCTGTTTGTCCTTAACAAAGTCCTTAGCTAAGTATAGATTTTTTGATGATGCACTTCTGGTTTTCTTAACTATCTCTTTACCTTTTGGCAGGAACTAAAATGTTGAATCATGTCTTAAACATCTGTGAAAAAGATGGCACTTTTGACAACATCTATCTGTAAGTAAATAAGTTAGTCATGCATTTTTGGAGAGATGATAGAGACATATGGGAGCAAAGGGAGACAGATTCAAGAGAATATTTAGTGTATACTTCATTACGATCATGGAACATCTTGTAAGTACTAGCAAGAAAGCTAAGGGTTGTATTCTGGGCTTGTGTAATGCTAAGAAAACCAAAAGCTTGCCAGCTTTAGGCTTCTTCAAATTTGCTGAATTTGAAAGTAATTTAGCTACAAAATTGTTTTACAGCAGAATTACACTGTACAACTAAAAAAAGTTTTTGTGGAAGAATTTTTTTACCATGCAGTGCCATCCTCAGAATGGAAAACACTGCAAATCTTGCATGCAGTTGTGATACATTTGCTGTCTCTTTATTACAGTACTGTGTAGGTTACAACATCAGATCAGAGGTGCTTGCAAGCACTCTAGGTTCTCGTTCAGTAGCAAGGCATAACTGCTTATTCCCATTCTTGCACTGTGCTGGGTCAGGTGTTTGTGCAGCAACACAGTAAACTAGGTCAATGACTTGACCCAGCTGGGGAAACTGGTTTTTGGGTTGTTTTGGGGATGTTGTTTTTAGTTTAAGTGTGTGGGATATTGGGTTTTGGAGTTGGGTTGGAGCGGGGCGGGGAGGAGTGTTGATTTGTTCTTGGTGTTTTGTTGTTTTTTTCTTATATCAACTGCATGTCTGTATAAACACTTGGCATGATACAGGCATGAGAACAAGCACTGAAATAGAGGAAAGAGCTGCTTAAAAGAGAACCACCATCCTAATAGATCCCCCATGGATATAGAGCCTGAAATCCCTAGATTTGGATCCATAGATCCAAAGCTTTCAACTAGCTGCACAGTTCTGCTTCTTTCTGTTCCATTTATGTCTCTGTGAATACCAAGTGAGCTGATACAGTTTTTGGCCAGATCATTCTCTGGTCCTGCTTCTTCCTTGTCAATCACTGCTTGCTTACACCAGTACAAGCATGGTGCATTGCTAGGGAGAGTATCACAGCAGGTATGGCTTGGGTGGACTTAAGCTGCTGGAGAACTGCACCTTGATCTCATTAGGACTGTTGATGCTTAGTGAGAAGTGTCTTGGAGACTGATATCACTATAAATTGAGTGACTTTCTCTTCAAGCTTAGTCCACCTCTGTCAAGGAGATGCAAAGCCTTCTAAGACCTCTACTGTTGTAGCTTTGTGCCATCTCTAAAAGAGGAACAGGTGTTTTAAAGAGGAGTTTAAGTAAAGCTGCTTTTGGCTTGTATTCCTGCTCTCCTGCCTCAAAAGAATGGTAACGAATGTCCTCTCAGATGGCACAGGTTTTCCTTTTTGCTTTTGCACTGTGTACACAGTGAAGGAGCTGTCTGCTGTTTTAAATGCAAAAACCAAATCCTTTGTAATCCTTCTTTCCATTTCCCAGAGCAGGTTCCTGAGATGATGATAAATAGCCTCTGGATTTGGGCATAACAAAGTTCTTTTAGTGGCTCATTGATTTTTATTACTATGTCTGTTGCTTGTGCATCGTCCATCTGAACATATGCAAATTAGCACCCAATTTGGCATCAGCAGCTAAATTTGTCGTTATTATGAAGCTTCCTTTTAGCTATTTGGTGTTTGTTGAGCTTAACACTAAGATCTTTTGTTTTGTTCTGCTGTTGTTTCCAGAGTTGCTTTTGGTTCTATGGTTATGCAGCATGTTGTCATGACAAAGTGACTCATGAGCTTGTGCAGTGTCCCAGTGTCCACTGAATTTTGGGAATGTTTAATGAATGCCTTTTGCTGAGCCAACCATCTTCTTTTTGTTTTTTTTCTTCTTTTTTGTTTTTGATAGAACTTGTGCAAATAAATGTCCTAGTTGCTTAGAATGAAAAACTGATGGCTATTTGTTTTGGAGGCCTTGAAACTCTTGAATTATACTAGCAAGATCTGTAAAGCTCTGGGGGAGATTGAGAGATAGGGTCTTTAAAAGGCCTTTTACCGAGTGCTTCTTTGTGCTGCTATAGCTTTTTGTGAGGAGAGGGGGTAGTTAGCAGTGAGCAAGGAGTTAAAGTCCTTTCAAACACAAGTGCCGGTTTTGCATTGGACTGTGTGGGAATCATCATTCAGACAATGGTTGTGGTCATGTAAGGTCACTAGAGGAAGTTAAAATTGGCTTTGCAGTGAAACTTTATGTATCTCCACAAAGTATCTGTAACTTCCAGATTAAGAAAAATTGAAATTACTGAGCTAGTAATTCTTCAGAGTCTCTGCTATTTGTATTCCCTAAAAGAGCTTTACTGAAGTGAAACATTTGCCACTTATGTGAATGATTGCCATAGGGCATCCAGGAGGTATGTATTAGCTCAGGATTAATTTGGGAAGATGAAAATTTCCAGTCCTGAACTAATACCATCATTCCTGTCTCCGTCTAGACAGTTGTTCTTATCTTGCCTTTGACTGTTCACATTAGGGAGGCAGAATACTGTACCACAGAGAGTTATGACACCTGTCTCTATCCTCCTTTCTGTCCCAGGCATGTCCAGATCAGCAATGAGTCTGCAATTGACTTCTACAGAAAGTTTGGCTTTGAGATCATTGAGACGAAGAAAAACTACTACAAGAGGATAGAGCCCGCAGATGCTCATGTGCTGCAGAAAAACCTCAAAGCCCCTTGTCTTGGCCAGAATGCAGATGTGCAAAAGACCGACAACTGAACAAAACCCCAATAAACACTTTCTTGCCCTTGCTTGTCGCCAAATAAGGAAAGAGAGGCCTCGATATTTTTTTTAATTTTTTTTTTATTCTACCCCTTCACCCTCTTTTTTTTTTCTTTGACCTCTCTCCAACAATGTGTAATGCTTCTTCCAAGGATTTTCCAATCATGTTTGGGGTTGGTTTGTTGGTTGGGTTTTTTTTGGTTATTATTTTTATTTTTAGCTCTCCTTTCTGGTTGGTTGTTGGGGGTTGTTTTTGAAGGGGTGGGGGTTTCTGGGTTTCGGTTTTGTTTTGGTTTTTTTGGGGGTGGGAAAAGGTGTGCAGATTTCTTAAGTTTGAGGTNCACCCCCCCATCTTTGAATGTTACTTCAATACTTCCCACTCTTCCTTTTAATTCCCCCCACCTCAAGAAAGTATGTTTAGTTCTTCCCAATATTTTTGAGTATGGCTTTTTCTTCCATCTTTTGCTGAGAAGGGTGGGCTACTTTACCATACCTTTTCACTCTGCCTGGGCTGGTCTTTTTGAATGTTTTTTTTTTTTTAAATACTCCTCACCCATGCTGGTGCTACACTTCTTAACTGACTGAAAGGAGGGGTTAGAGTGGTCTTTATTTTTTCTTATTTTCATTTACTCACCTCCCAGCAAACTTCTGCCAGAGTAAGAGCTAGATCTGGTGTTGGCAAGAGTAATCTTATAAAAATATGAATCCTGAAGCAAGACCCTTGCTTTAAAAATGGGTGAAATGCTGTAGGGCTCATTGAGAGTTAGTTATACGTTGTTGGGATGGGAAAAGTGACTGTGACCACCTTACTGGCTTTGGCATAAGGCAAGCCTCTGTCTCCAGATACATTTGTTACAATTACTAAATCTGTGGTGACAAATCCAAGATGAGGCAAGGGTTGAGGAAACCAGGCAGGAAGGCTGAGAAGGTAAACACAAATCTGATCCTAATCACATAGTTTTTGCAGGGGTCTCCTGGATTTGCTTGGGATTGGCTTGGCTTGCTGTGTTTATGCCCTCCTTGGGGAGGAGGTGGTGAAGAGCTGTACAGTTTTGCTCCTTTGAAGGTTCTTTTCCTCTTTCCCTGTTCAGTGGTAGTAATGCAGTTCTCCTCTTGTGAGAGGGTGTTCATGGAGCATCAGAGAAAGCAGTGTATATTAGAGCATTTTATGGGTTTGGAAAATAGGCTGACTGGCTTCTTCCTAGTACTGTAACCTCAAAGCTACAGAAAACTCTACTAAGCTCTGCGTTGCATCCTTTCATGCTTTGTTTGCCTGAATATCAGTGCTCCTTTCTATGCACTGTTGCCAGCGATTTTATGTATGCCAATACAAATACCAACTTAAGCTTGGACTCTTCTCCAAGCACCTGGGAAAGTGCACTGAGCTGAGACAACACCAACCTGCCCCATCTCCTAAGTACATATTGAACTGCATTCCTTTCCTGTTTGTTTTTAAAGTTTAAATCTGGATCCTGACTTCATCTGCTTGGAAAGATGAACCTATAGTGCACATTGCAGCATACATCTGGTTAGTAGGTGCTGTCCAGTTATTCAAGGTTGAGGGTGACTTGGGAACCAAGGATTTCAAGATTGGAATTGTACTGAGGCAAGGGATGGCACCCCTCGTTGCACATTGTGGTCTTTGATACCCAAGGGGTGACTATACAAGCTGCTCCAGAATTGCTCCTCCTTTCCCAGAGGTGTGTGTGGTGTTTGTTGGAGTGCATCTTGACAAACCTGTGCTGGATAACGGCTACTCTGTTTGCTGGGTTTGCACTAATTGAGTCTTGCAGGTGGGCAGATCTTTAACCACAAAAGCCCCTCTGCATGCCGTGAGCATCTGTGTTTGCAACACTCGGTGGCAGACTCGGACTAGAAAGATGCAAACGGTTTCCTTGGCCAGAAGCAGCCTAGTTTTGACAGAAGCTTCTTTTCAGTACTGCTAGAACCTGCTCACTGATTAGGTTGGCAGTTCCAGCATCCTTCTAGAAGAGGCTGTATTGAAGCACAATTAGGTTGTCATATGCCAACATAGTTTCCCTGGTCATCTGTAGACCAAACCAAGAGAAATACATGGAGGGAGAGAGATAGTATTGTAGCTGAGGATGTTTGTGCAGCACAGCTGTAACTCAGACCATAGCTGCCTCTGGTGCCAAGCAAAGTGCTCTTCATTCTTCTAGAACTAAGTGGTAAGTGTTTGGGTTGGGTAGATGGGTGTGGGGATATGAACTCTTAGGATTTGCTGTTGTCGTAGGCTTCCACAAATCAGTGTGTTTCACAGACAGTTTTCCTTCAGGTTTAAAAGTACGAGTCTGATGTCTGAACTTAACTTGGATTAACCTTTGTTTCTGTCTCTTTTTGCTTTGGGCTGCCATCATTCTATGAATGTATCCCTGAAAACAAATCTTAAAGCTCCTATTCCACAGCAAACCTGCCTCATTGTAACTTCTGATAAAATGTTTTGTAGGAGGTGGAAAAGAGAGTAACCACAAATGTAAGACTCCTTTTCCCAGGCTATTAATCCTGGAAAACGGTTGTTGAATCTTGAACATAAGGTTTAATCTAAATCTCATAGAATGCTGTGTTCCCTGTACATGGATAAGGGCAAGTGAAGGTCAATGGTTCTGAATGACAAACAGTTGTACTTCATTAGTATATCAGCTGTGTTGAGTGTGGGAGGAGAATGCTGCATCTTAGTGCTGTTACCCAGAGACATTGGAATTTTGTGAAGCGTGGGCTCACTGCAGAGAACTTCAGTTACTTTTGTTGTTGCTGCAGCAGGACCTCCTTTTAGCTTGAAAACAGCAGCTTATGAACAAATTTTTCTAAAGTTGGGAGTTTCAGTGGAAAAAAAAGAAACACCAGCACTTCCTTTTCTGGATGAAAATCTAGCAAGAAAAATGTATGCAACTGACAACTTGAGAGTGTAAATCATTATATATGAGTTATTCCTGAATCTCTGCAACTGGTTTTGTTGTACATCGGTTGAAGTATGAAGATAATATCTACAAAAAGACTCCTACTAAAGGAAACCATGGTACAGTGGAAGAAGAATCATCCAGGAGAGGTATCCCTCATTTTCGGGAGGGGAAAGGGAGAGATTTTATTTTGTGTATACAGAAACTGGCTGAGTTTACATGATGCAGCTAATGGTTGAACCTGCCAACTAAATATGACACACTGTTACAACTGAAACAAACTTATGTGATATTTCATTAATTCTTGATGGTGCCCTGTGTCTATTAAAAATTTGATCCTCCAAATTGTTTTATTCTCCCCCATGTTGTAATCCAGGGTCAGCTGCTATGCACAAATTCTGTGTTTTGTAAAGTGATTGCTGACTTAGATGTTCCTTTTGAATCTGCAACTGCTTCCTGATTAATTTGGCTAAGACCACTCTTGGTCTCTTGAGTTGAGATTTAGTCAAAGGTATGCTGTATGCAGTTTTACAGGTGCATTCTTAATGTTACAAGTTGAGTTGCAGGGGGAACAAATTCTTTACAATAAGATGGTCCATTTTTAATCTATATCATTGCCCTTGTTGTACATCAGGAGCATGTTTTTGTTTTTCTCGAACTCTTTAGAAATAACGTTCAAAATAAACGTGCACTATTTGAGTTATGTCATTTATGGCTTGTCTCGTGCATTTTTTGCAGTCTGTTTCCCTCTGATTTCAGATATATAATATCCCTGAGATGTTTCATGAAGTGTGTAACTTGGAAGATTTCTACTATGAATGGAGTTGGGCTGCTGTGATGAATGTCATGAGTGTCTGGCAAGGGAGGAAAGTGGGGTCTATTTGGTTTTCCCTGAAGTTATGAGCCTTTTTTCAGAAATCGTCCGCTTTGTGGAGGTAGCGGGGAGTAGAGGAAGAGAAACTGTCTTGGAATATTTTTGTATAGACTAGTGAGCAGTCTTGAAATAAACAGATCAGGCATCAAGAATTCTGAGTTTTGGGCTTTATAGATTAAATACTTTAAAGTATTCAAATTAATTTCTAGCTATTGCAAATCCTGACAACAACCTTTGAAAAACTGTGGTCTGGATCTGTAAAAGTAACTGGTCTTAAGATGCACTGAGTACTCTTCCATACTGGTTTAATCTAAGAAAGCTATTTAAGTAAAACTCAAGTCTTTTCTTAACTGTTCTTGTCTCTTCTGTTAAAGGTGTCTTTTGTCTGTAGTTTCTTTCTGCTCCTCTCCTGCTTTGAAGTGCCATTTATGAAGTGATATAGTTCACTTTAAAATAAAGTTTGTACCTGGAACATGGCAATCCCAGACACAAATACAGGTTGGACAGAGAATGGCTGGAGAACAGCCCTGAGGAGAAGGACTTGGGAGTGATCATGGATGAGAAGCTCAACATGAGCCGGCAGTGTGCGCTGGCAGCCCAGAAAGCCAACTGTATCCTGGGCTGCATCAAAAGAAAAATGACCAGCAGGTCACAGGAGGTGATTCTGCTCCTCTACTCTGCACTCGTTAGACCCCACCTGGAGTCCTGTGTCTGGCTCTGGAGTCCTCAACATAGAAAAGACATGGACCTGTTAGAAGGGGTCCAGTGGAGGGCCACAAAGATGATCAGAGGGATGGAGCACCTCTCCTATGAGGACAGGCTGAGAGAGCTGGGGCTGTTCAGCCTGGAGAAGAGAAGGCTCCCTGGATGCCTTCTAGCAGCCTTCCAGTATCTGAAGGGAGTACTGGAGAGCTGGAGAGGGACTCTTTGTCAGGAAGTGTAGTGATAGGACACTAGCTTTTAATAGGTTTTAAACTAGAAGAGGGAAGATTTAGATTGGATATTAGGAAGAAATTCTTTCCTGTGAGGGTGGTGAGGCACTGGAACAGGTTGCCCAGGGAAGTTGTGGCTGCCCCATCCCTGGGAGTGTTCAAGGCCAGGCTGGATGGGGCTTGGAGCAACCTGGTCTAGTGGGCAGTGTCCCTGCCCATGGCAGTGGGGGTTGGAACTGAATGATCTTTAAGGTCCCTTCCTACTCTAACCATTCGATGTTTCTAAAGTTGCACTGTGATAGTTTCTGGGGAAAGAGAAATGTTACTGCAAATATTCTATAGTATATTCTGTGTTTTGTTCATTTAAATATTTTATCTGCTCATTTAGGTTCCTCTGGAAACTGCTTTATTGGTAGATGACATTGCTGTGATCATTAGGATAGCCTGCAAATGCAAAATTTAGATTCTGAAACTTGACTGTGGTCTTGAGTTGCAGGTACCAGCTGACTTCCCTGACCTCTGCTGGCAGGCCTGGAAGGCGCAGCTGGAGATGAACTGCTACCAGGAGTGCAACCTTCATCACTCTGACCTCACCAGCAGCTGCAGAAACTGGAAAGCTATTGCTTTTAAACTGCTACAGCTGTTCTCCAAATTACTGAGCCTTTAGTGATCTCTGTTACCTCTAACAGCCTGTTCAGTCTAGACAATTCAGCTATTCCTTTTACAGGGAAATGAGCAGATAACTCTTGTTGCCCTTTCCCAAAACTTTCCTGAGATCACCATTTAAAGAATGGTTACCATGCTAGGATCTAATAAGTGAGTTCTAAGTCAAATCATTCACTTCACATTAAAAACTCAGATTGTTGGTTTTCCCCCAGTGTGTATATCCCTCTATTTATGTGTGTTGGATATAATTTGCTTTGTCAGTCAACATCAGCAGGTTCACTTGTAATTCCTTGTTCTTACTACCTTGACTAACCTCCAGCAAACTTTCACCTCACAACTTCCTATTTTAAAATACTGTTGAGTATAGAGCCCAGCATAAATCTCTTTTGACTCTACTGCCGAGCTTCAACTAGTGTGAAAACTGATCTTTTATTCTATGCCCTGTGATTTCTGTCTTTTAATCAACTCTGTTCCTGTGAGGATACTAGCCTCTGGCCTGGTAGTACCATAGATTACTTATGAGCTTTTGGACAGGGATTTCTTATGTGAAGTCCTTTTGAATATCTACTGAACCAGTCTGTCAGCTAAGTGTTGTAACATTTTTTTGACAGTATCACTTTTCTTCCCATAGGAATTCTCTAAATCTATTCAACCCATCTAGTCCAAATGGGACAACAGATTGTTGCTCACTGTTGCCTTAATTCCTTTTCTCTTGCCCCTGAAGAGGCATCAGTTAAACATGATGATGGAAAGGTTATCATATCCCTTTCTCTTTATCCTGCCTTCTTGGCAGCACCAGTGGCTGATAATGCAGAGGGCTGTGCTGCCCCCTCATGACCTGGACAGGCTGGAGAGCTGGGCAGAGAAGAACCTCATGAGGTTCAGCAAGTGTAGGGCCCTGCACCTGGGGAGGAAGAATTCTGGGCACCAATACAGGTTAGGGGTGGACCTGCTGAAAAGCACTTCTGAGGGGAAGGATCTGAGGGTCCTGTTAGACAGTAAACCATCCAAGAGCCAGCAATGTTGCCAAGAGGGCCAATGGAATCCTGGGCTGCATAGGGGAGAGTGTGGCCAGTAGGTTGAGGGAGGTCATTCTCCCCCTCTACTCTGCACTGGTGTGAGGCCACAACTGGAATACTGCTTCCAGTTCTGGGCTCCCCAGCTCAAAGGAGACAGGGACCTACTGGAAAGAGTCCAGCATAGGCAACAAAGATGATGGAAGGATTGGAGCATCTCCCTTAAGAGGAAAGGCTGAGAGAGCTGGGACTCTTTAGCCTGGAGAAGAGAAGGCTGAGGGGAGACCTTATTAATGCTTATAAGTATCTGAAGGGTGAGTTGAAGGAGGATGGAGCCAGACTCTTCTCAGTGGTTCCCAGTGACAGGACAAAGGGGCAATGGGCACAAGCTGGAACATAATAAGTTTGATTCAAATACGAGGATAAACTTTAGGGTGAGAGTGACAGAGCCCTGGAACAGGCTGCCCAGGGAGGTTGTGGAGTCCCCTTCTCTGGAGACCTTCAAGACTTGCCTGGATGGAGTCCTGAGTGATGTGCTCTGGGCCATCCTGCTTTGGACTTTGGGGAGTTGGACTAGATGATCTCTAGAGGTCCCTTCCAACTCTGACGATTCCGTGATCTCAAGCTCTCTAGCCTACTGAGTTACCATCTTTCTCTTTCACTCACTTGCATTATATATGGCCTGTAATCCAAAAAGCTCCTGCACCTGGGGAAAGATGCACTGACCTGTTTTCTGGTTGCCTGTCAGCTGATGTGTCATTATATTGGAATAAATTGACAGAACACACATATTTCAGACTTCATTTGTTTTCCAGTTTGGTTGTGTCACATCAGAACTACAAAGTAGGAAATCTGAAAAAAGTGCATTTACATTTATACTTAGTTGCTGTTTACAGTAGCTTCAGAATTTCTCTGCTGAAACAGCAAGGGCCTTATGTTTCTTCACAGCTCGCAAATCGTTCTTCTGTTTAATGTCAGCTGCAAGATTATTCTGCAAGCAACAGCAACTCAAAATGAAATGCCTTAGGTAGGTTTTCAGGGGGTGGTGGTTTGGGTGGTTTTTTTTGTTTGTTTTGTTTTTTTTTTTAATCTTTTTGTTTTGGTTTGGTTGGTTGATTGATTTGTTTTTTAAAATGTCTAATTGCTACTATGACTCCTTTCAGCAGAAAGTTCTTGGGCACTTCAGAAACTCGTTCCTATTCTGTGTTGTATACTGTTTTAGGAAGCTATACAGACACAAGATGCATCCTGGGGAATAAGTCATCTACATTTTCCATAAAGCCTAAACAGCTCTACCTTTTAAGGTTGTCTCAGAGAGAAGAGACAACTCTGGTATCAACAATTTTGCAACTCCAGTATCGGCTACAGGTGAGCAAGGATAGGAAGTACTTTCTCATTTGAACAAGAGATCTAGAAAGTAGCTGTTGCAGAGCATCTGTGGAAGGAAACAATTTCAGACTGGAAATGGGAAGCTCTCTTTTTATGATTAGTAATTGAATTAGGGAGGTGTTAGTGGGAAATACAACCTCAGGTAGTAGGGAGTTGTTATTCATTTAGAGTCCCTCATTCAGTGGAAGAAGCGACACTTCTCTTAAGCTCTGATTTATTTCATGAGGAAGATTTATGAAAGGTCTTCCTCCTTGGAACTAAGTACCAGGTGACATAAAACTTGTACTGAAACCACTGATTCTGTTAATGAATCAATAATGGCAAAGAAATAATAGTTACAGAAGTGGGTTGGGCTGCTAATGAACAGCTGGCTGCCATTCATAATCTGGAAAATATTTTACCGGGTTTGTTGGGGTTTTTGGGGGGTTGGTTGCTTTTTGTTGTAAAACCTCAATTCCCTTTCCAGAAGCGTGACTGCAGGGGAAGCAGGGTGATATTTCCATGTATAAATGTTACGGGTGAAGACTATCCAGCTGAAGCAGAGACCAGCTCCCTTGGGGCGCTTCCTCAACACCTGAGCAGCAAGTCAATGTCCAGCCTTTACAGCTGCTGCTTAGTTTTCTTTCTGACAGAAAAAGGAATACTTTAAATACGAATATATAGATACAGCTTGGTTGGTTGGGGGGGCTTTTTGTGTGGGTTTTGGTTTTTTTTTTTACCTGCCGGCTCAGGAGGGTCCCGTGGGCGGTTGCGTCCGGGAGGTTTATCAAGCCACCCATCCCCGAGAAGCGAGCGGGTGGCCCCAGCAAGCAGCGGTGCTTCCCCTCGGCGGGGTGGGAAGCGGTCCC
>VZRU01016858.1:27030-40478 GCA_013398155.1 Pedionomus torquatus | reverse complement strand
CCTTTTTTTTTTTTTTTTTTTTTTCCCTGAGCATTTCTTTCCCTTTCCTTAGCTCTTTTCTTCACTGCCTGAAGAAAGCCCAGCCCAGCTCTGCTGGGTACCAAACTGGGGTTATCACGGATTAATATGCATTTTTAGGGGGAACATCGTGCCCACCTGTGTGGCCAGCTTACCCCAAAGGGTCCCAAGGAGCTAGAAGAATTGGGCAGCATCGCTCCATCACAACACACCTGCAGACTGGATGACCTTCGCTTCCAGGGAGGTCTCTGCTCGAGGCTGGATGGCACCCGGACCCTGAAGCTGGGGTGGGCGGGTTCCCGATGCTCTTTGGCAAGGTCTAGTTTGCTGATGTCTTTGTTTTCATCCCAAGGAGACTTTACTGCTGCGTTTTACGATGTTTGAGGAGGGCCAAGTGTGGAGGAAATGCAAAGTTTTGCTCAAGTGTAAATGAATTCTTGTTGGCAGACGTTCCTTTTCGCAGAGTCAGAAAATTCCCGTGGTTGGTTTTTTTTTTTTTTTTTTTTCTGTCAATCCAATAGAAACACTGACAAACATCACGAAATCCTCCACGCAAATGGGAATTTCCATACTTTGTATTAAACACACTCCCTAACTGCTCAGCTGATGGAGTGACTCATGTAAAACCCACCCCAGCACATCTCCAGTTTGCTGTTGTGGGATTTTCTTGTGGGAAATCCCAAAAGAATGGTTTGGGTTGGAAGGGACTTTGAAGATCACCTCATTCCCCACCCTTGCTCTGGGCAGGGACACCTCCCACCACCCCAGGTTGCTCCAAGCCCCATCCAGCCTGGCCTTGAACCCCTCCAGGGATGGGGCAGCCACAGCTTCTCTGGGTAACCTGTTCCAGGGTCTCACCACCCTCACACCAAAGGGTTTCATCCTGATATCTAATCTAAATCTCTCCTTTTTGAATTTAAAGCCATTAGATGTCCCCAAAGGATCACTCCCTATCTTATGGAGTCATCACCAAAGCCACCACAGGTTGGAGAAGCCCAGGTAGAAGATGTGCCTTGGAGAGGAGATGGACCGAACACTGAATGATCCAGAAGACTACAACCACAGAGATCTCTCTGCTTAATCCATATGGACACAGTATCTCTTTCCATCACCTGCTGCTGTCCCCAATTCCACCTTTTCTCCACATCTGTCTGCATCTCCCTGCAAAACATCGGCTTGGGCTCCTCACCTGGGCTTGGCTGGAATGGGACTCAGCACCCTTCTTCCATCCAGCAGCAGCCAGCAGCATTTCAGCTTGTCCAAAATGATGCTAGCAAGTCCAAACCCTAAACAACTTTGTTCTCCTTTTTCTCTTAAAAAAAGCAAACAAACCTCAAAAAAGTCCTTTTTTTCTTGTTTTTCTTTTTTTTTTCTTTCATTTGTATAAAGCATTCCTGGCAGCCCCTCCTTTTTATCTGCCTGCTGCTTCCCCAGCCAACAGCTATGCATTTCATCCCAAATTCAGCTTTCTATTTTCAGTCGAGCGAGCAGTGGGATGAGAAGTTTGCCCTAAAAACGTGCTCAGAGGAGTCGGGATGCCATATGTGCGTGGAGACATGAAGAGCTTGTCACCAGCCCCCTGAATCGGGAAACCAGGCTGGCAGGGGCTGCGGGCAGTAGCCGGGGACCAGGGACTTGGCTGGCTCTTGGAAAACATGAGATGGAAGAGGGTCAGTGGGAAGGTGGTGAGGAGGCTGCAGCTTGCAAAGAAGATCCAAGAGAGGTGGGGTTTTATTCTGGGTATATCCTCTCCCTTTTCTCTGCCTCAGTTTCCCCAGTGCTTTATAGAATTATAGAATGTTTAGAGTTGGAAAGGAACTCAAAGATCATCCAGTTCCAACCCCCCTGCCCTGGGCAGGGACACCTCCCACCACACCAGGTTGCTCCAAGCCCCATCCAGTCTTTGCTTCGCTCTTCTCGTGCAGCCTGGGTGGGTAGTGTCATGTAGGGAAATACAGTGGGGAAAAAAGGCATATGGGACATGAAGGGCTGGCCAAAATCCCATCAGCTTGCCTTTTTACTCTGGAAAATAAACCACAATCCCTGCACCAGATGATGCCCTGGCCCTGGTCCTGGTCCTGGTCTGGTCTGTACAGGGCAGCAGCAAGAAACATCTACCGGAGGAACTTATCCACCTCCAGCAGGGTCTAAATGACTCCTTGATTATCTCATTACTTCTCCAGTAAACAGCTCTCCTCCTTGAAGGACGCACCCTGCCACGACGTGCCTGGGGGACACCCGGGCTGTGCTGACAGTTGACCAGATTCTAGTTGCCGTCGCGCTTGGAGGATGCTCCTGAGGAGGGACACACCCTCCCTCCATCCTGAGCAGAAGGGAATGGGAACAACAAACCTTTCTTGGGGTGTAGTTCTCTCTCTTGGGCTTCCTTATCACAAGCCGGTATTAATTGCGAAAGAATCATAAGCAATTATTGCAACCTGCAGCATTCCCCACCCCAGGCAATGTTATTTTTTTACAGCCCGATAAGTATTAGGGTTTTTTATCGCAGCAGTATTGCACCCCGATTGCTTTTGCAGGCTGCAAGAGCCTGGCTGCCGGCGAGCGGTGCCGGTGTTGGAATAATTCATGCCTTTGCACTGGGGGACCAGTTGGCTTTGCAACGGCTTCACTGGGAATCAACCCTGTAAATAATTACGTCAGAAGATTTTGGGGCCGGATGAATGGATTTGGGAGGACTGGGCACAGCGAATATTCAACCTTTTCGCTTCAGGCATCCCAGAGCTTTTCCAGCTTTCAAAGCCCCAGGGAGGAGGGTCCACGCTCCCTCTGGGATTTTGGCATCGGGATGTGCACGTGTTGGGGGGAGAAGGGAACCACATCTCACCTCTGAAGGAGAGACATGAAGGGAGAGGGAGAGAAGAGAGATCAAAAAAAGTGAGGCAACAGCAGGAGGCAAGAAGAAGAAAGGCAGCGGGAGAACAAGACCGCTCCCAAAATATCCCTCCCGTTTGCTGTGCCGAAGACCAAAAACTCACACTTGGAAGGCTTTTTTTTTTTTTTTTTTGTGAGGGGAAGAGGCTCCAAGCTCTGCTCAAAGCACTGCTTTGGGGTCCCCGGGGAGCCCTCCCTGCGGCTGAGCCAGGCTCAGCAGCTCCTGCCACACATCCCAGGCAGTCCCTGTGGGGCTCGGTTTCATCGAAACGCTCCAGATTCTTCCCAAGATGGGATTGGGGTTTGTAAAACCCAATTTTTTTCACATTTTGTCATTATCTTTTTTCCTTCCTGGCTGGTTGAGGTTAAAGAGCAAACCCATTTCTAGGGCTGGGGGAACCGATTTTCTGGGTTAGGACCTTGCTTTACTTATTCCCAACTGGTTGTGAGTCCAGGGGTGGGAAGGGGAGTGAAAAACCATGTTTCCTGAGTGACATCCCTGTATTGGCCACTTAGAAAAACGATACTAATTTCTTTGGTGAGGCAACAGGCACCAAAGCCCCTAATTTGGAGGGATGATGGCCATTTGGGAGCATCTCTTGGGCTCGCTGGCGTTGAGTCACGTGGATGAAGAATGAGGATGCGATGCTGGGCAGGTCTCTCTGCTCCCCTCCACTGCTGTGCCATGATTTAGGTACATATCACTAAAATAAGGGTATGATCCAGCACTGCACAGTCATTTCCCCACCCCTTTCTCCACCTTACTTCAGGGACTTGCTGGTTTGCACCCCCTTCTTTCACCCAGCAGCTGTCAGCCTGCCCCATCCTCCCCCCGCCGCCCCGATGATTAAAATGACACCTGGATAATTAGGATGCTTTGTAGGTAATTTAAACTGGAAGTCATTAAGCAGAAATAGCAACCCACCTGCCACCCCTGTCCTGTGACATTGGTCCCTCCCAGTTGCCCTAGAAGGGGGCTCTGAGCATCCCAAGGTTGCCATCGAACATGCCGCAGAAATAAAAGAGTTATTAATATAACAAAATCCGGGAACTGGGAATAAGGCTGAAGATGACACTTCCAGGCTTGGTAGAGAACACAAATAAAATAATAAAAATGCAACTTTCTTTGCCAGGAGAAAGCCAACAGACACCACCTTGTGAGGTTGTTAAAATGAGAGCCATCGTTATAGCACGCGGCTGGACTGGCAGTGGACTTTAATTTGGCCTCAGCATTTAAATCCTCTTTTACTACTGGGGGAAAAAAAAAAACAAAACATTTTGGCACCTGGCAATTAGTGTCTCAGAGCTGTTCCTTCTGAAGAGGGCAGGAGGGGTCAGTCGTTTCCCAGGGCAGAGGCGAGCAATCATTTTATATGGACTGGCAGCTCTTGTAAGTCATCCCAGCGCTCATGAGATCCGATGGGAACATCAGTCTGGCCCTCCCAGCCCTTGGCCAGAGACCACCCCCAAGGGGCTGCTTTTTGGGACCCCGGTGCTTTGGGTTTGATTAAAGCCTCCTAAAAAGGCTCTTCGTTTTTTATCCACAGACGGCAAGAGGTGGAGCATTTCCTATGTTGCTTGATAATTTATTCCCAGGGTTAATCATCCTCCCTGTTAAAAATGAGTGCCTAATTCCAACATGAATTTGTCTGGCACTAACATCCTGCAGCAGCAGTCTGCTTGACTTTCCCTGCTTAGTATTTTCACCCTCTGAAGCTCCTTATATGTCATTACAGCTCCTTTTCTTTTTTTCCTCTGGCATCTGCAATTTTGCAAGGCTCTTCTTTGTCCTCCCAAATTCCCACCCTGGGACCGGGTAGAGACGCATCACACCTTAGGATATATCTCAAAGCACCTAAATAATATGCCCAAACCCCAGGGCCCTTCTGCAGGATTATTTTTCCACCCCAAAATGGAAAAATCCTTTCCAGTTCCCCCTGCAAAATAAACACAGGTCGCTGCTCCTTCCTCCATCAGCTGGCTGGGGCTGATCTCCCTGGGACGGTTTGGGATGCTTAAAGCCCCGTCGTCGCTGCCACCTCCCTCCCTCGCCCGTCTTCGCTCCCTGTGACATGGTGATGGACCTGGTGCATGAAGAGATTAGCCCTGTGTGGAGCCAGTGTCCGTGCCTCGGAGGAGCAGCGCTTTCCTTTTATCTCTGGGAAGCAGGCGCCTTGGACGTGAGCCCTGCAGGGATTTATTGGGGTGCCCTGGATCTGCTGCTTTCTCTCGCACCCGGGTCCTTTTGCACCCAGGGAGCGCCAGCCCCAGAAAGAGGAGAAAAGAAAAGGGTACAAAGGGCATTTTTGTCTTGCTAAGTGCAATTCCTGGGGCAATTCCACAGCGAAATGTCTTGGAGAGAGCACCAACCACATCATCTCCTGGTGGCTGCTTTGGAAACCCTCCGTGATGCTTTGCTTTTCCGAAAAGGGAGAGAAGGAAAGGGATGCTTGGAAAAGCGCTGGGGGCTTGAAAACACAAATGGGCCCCAGGGAGAACTTGGCCTGAGAGGTGTTGTGCAAGACTGAACCTTGGAATTATGATTAAGGAGGTGATTAAGACCCCTAAATTCTCACAGTGGTGTTTTGCCTTCCTGGATGCCGGAGATGCATGGTATAGGTATGGAATACTCACCAGTTCCAGACGTAACCCACCTCTCCTGATGGATAAACCTACAGGTCACCCACAGCATCCAATTTCTTCTCCTGTGCCCTGGGACATGAGATGCTTTTCTGATGACCCCTGGGGGCTTTCTCCCTGCCTTTTGGTATTCCCAGAACCTGCAGGCGCTGAGGATCTTCCCCTTCCCTTTGCACTGGGGCGAAACAAGGAAGGCTGGCTTTTTGCCATTTTTGCCATTTTTGCAGCGGGTGCAGCTGGGATGTTGGGCACGTGTCCAGGGGAGCCAGGTTATTCCCGTTTTAAAGGCAGGAAACCTGAGAAAGACAGAGATCACGGCAGTGCAGAGCTGGTGTTTGTAGATGCTCGACTGCATCTCAAGCCCTGTTTTCCAGCAAGAACAGGCTGCTCGAAGCACTCAGTAAATCAGGGCCCTGTAAATGCTCTTGGAGAAGCACTTAAAAAAATCCCCTGGTGCGATTGGTCCTGTGTCTGCAACCGCCTTGAAACAATGCTGCGTTGCTCGACATCCCACACAGTCACTGTCTCTTAACCCGATGTGAGAGCCTGGTCCTTCCCCAGGAGATCGCGATGCGCTTCATAAAGGAGAGCAGAACAATTAACTCCAGATTGCAAATGGGGAAACTGAGGCAGGATGGGCAGTAGCCCTGAATTCACATCACTTGGCCCCATTTCCCTCTGGGCTGGGCTGCGGTTTGGAGAATCAGCCCAAGTGGAAGGCGTCTCCAGATACTTGCAGGTGTTGAGCCATGACTCTGCTTGGCAAGGCTGTAGTATGCGCCCCCTTTGGCTGATGCTGAGAAGGGGAGTGTATTTTTTGCCTGCTTTGGGGATTTGGGGGGAAAAGATGAGTTTTTTCCTGAAGTTTTCCATGAGCATCCCTCCTGTGCAGGGAAGATGGAGCAGTGCAGCGTCCCCAAATGTTCATCCCATGTGAATATCAATACTCGCTTCCCATTTTTATTTCATTCCCTGTCCCTTCTTTCCCCATCTCCATTCTAAGGAGAAGCTCCCACCTCCTCGGCAGGGAAAGAAGAGGCTGAGGGTTTGCAGGGTGCAACACAGGTACGGTATTTCACAGCCGGTTGCTCCGTAATGGGATTTTTTATTGAAAGTTGCTTTCCCGGATCCGGCTCTGATTAGCAGATGCAAATCCTGCCCTGAATGCTGATGGATCCGCTCTGCCCCCAGAGCAAAGCCGCCGGGACGCCACGGAGGGCTTCTCACCAACACGAGTTGAGCAATTCAACCCCCTCTTGGACACCTCGCCCCCCGTTCTCTTCGAGCCCTGTGCCTGATCCAGCCCATCCATCCCGAAAAACTCCCGGCGAGAGGGAGCAGGATGCGGCCCTGGGTGCTGGGGCGGAGGCTGAGGGGCTGACAGGTGGGATTGATGCTGGGAGAGCAGATGCACACTTAAACAAACCATCCGCTGGCAAGAGGAAAACAATGACTTAGTACTTCCTAATTACCAGCCCAAAGTCAAGCAATTACTTCTTATTCACACGTGATTACTAAGAAAAGCTTAAAATGAATAAACATTTTTTTTTTTTTTAAAAAAAGTGGCTTAGTAAATTTTCATTAGTCAACAAAGTGAGTAAGATATTTATACTCCGGCACAGCCTCCATAAATAAAGACAAGATGTTACTCAGTAAATAAGTGAATTAGTATTGTGCTTAATTGCTAGAAATTATTATCAGGTTATTACAATTACTATAAATTACCAGCAGGATCAACCCTTTTTATTATTTTTGCAAAAAAAGAGGGATCTTACTGATAGGCATTATGCAGTTATAAATAATTTGGGGGGCAAAGGGGTGCTCCTCAGTGGAATTAATCTATGAGACATGGAGAGTAGAAGAGGAAGGCTACATCAGGTCTCCAGGGAGACCTTGGAGCAGCCTTCCAGGATCTGAAGGGAGCTCCAGGAGAGCTGGAGAGGGACTCTTGGTCAGGGAGGGGAGGGACAGGACAAGGGGGAAGGGTTTTAAATTGGAAGAGGGGAGATTTAGATTGGATGTTAGGAAGAACTTCTTTGGTGTGAGGGTGGTGAGACCCTGGCCCAGGTCGCCCCGAGAAGCTGTGGCTGCCCCATCCCTGGAGGGGTTCAAGGCCAGGCTGGATGGGGCTTGGAGCAACCTGGTGTGGTGGGAGGTGTCCCTGCCCAGGGCAGGGGGGTTGGAACATGATGATCTCTGAGGTCCCTTCCAACTCTAACCATTCTATGATGCTATGACCACACAGGGCAGACTGTGTTTTATTTCTGATGTCTGGGCGCAGTGATCAGAGGACATGGGTTGTGGGGTTCTATCCGGGGCAGGGCTTGGGGGTTTTGGGGTGGAATTTAGCATGGATGAATGGGCTGGAAGTGCAAAAATGCATGAAAGCACTGGCACCAAGGACTCAAGAACACAATTTCAGCCTTCTGCATCTCCCTTGCACACACTCTTCATCACCCAAACACCCACAAGACCTGTGGGTGTCACCTCCAGCAATGCTGATCCTGGCGAGCATCTGGTCCCAGGAGCTTGCACACTCCCCTGCTTTGCTCTAATTACCACCCTCATCATTTCAACGTTGCTTTCATTACCTGTGGGTCTGGTTCCCAAACTGAATTCTCTGTCAGCTGCCCTTCAGCACCATTTTCTGCAAGGTGAGTTTCCATAGCAAGGGAAAACAGGTTGGGATACAGGGAAAAAACACAAAATAGGAATCACGTAGTGGCAGGAATTGGAAGGAACCTCCAGAGATCATCTAGTCCAACCCTCCTGCCCAAGCAGGGTCACCCAGAGCAGTTTGTGAAGGATCACATCCACGAGGGTTTGGAATATCTCCAGAGAAGGAGACTCCAAACCTTCTCTGGGCAGCCTCTTCCAGAGCTCTGCCACCCTCACAGGAAAGAACTTTTTCTCCATGTTGAGATGGAATTTCCTGTGTCCCAGTTTGCACCTGTTACCCCTTGTCCTGTCACCAGGTGCCATTGAGAAGAGTCTGGCCCCATCCTCTTGCCCTTTACCTATTGCTCAGCATCAATGAGTCCCCTCTCAGTCTGCGTTTCTCCAGATGAACAGCCCCAGGTCCCTCATCATCTTTGTGTCCCTCTGCTGAGCTCTCTTCAGCAGTTCCTTGTCTTTCTTGAACTGGGGAGCCCAGAACTGGACCCAGCGCTCCAGATGTTGCCTCCCCAGGGGCGAGCAGAGGGGGAGGATGACCTCCCTTCTCCTGCGGCCACAGTCTTTTGAATGAACCCCAGGAGACTCATTGACCTCCTTGGTCACAAGAGCGTGTTGTTGGCTCATGGTCAACTTGTTGTCCACCAGGACTCCCGGGTCCCTCTCTGCAGAGCTGCTCTCCAGTAGGTCAACCTCTAACCTGGACTAGTGTATGGGGTTACTCCTCCCCACATGCAGGACCCTACAACTTGCTCTTGTTGAACTTCATCAGGTTCCTCTCCACCCAACTCTCCAGCCTGTCCAGGTCTCGCTGAATGGCAGCACAGCCCCTCCTCCCAGTTTTGCTTGTCATCAGCACTCTGTCCCCTCATCCAGGTCTTTCATATTGAACAAGACTGGACCCAGTACTGACCCCTGCGGACCACCACTAGCTACGAGCCTCCAACTGGACTCTGCACCACTGATCACAACCCTCTGAGCTCTGTCATCCAGCCAGTTCTCCATCCTCCTCATCGTCCACGCATTTAACCTGTGCTTCCATGGCAAAAGCTGGTGTTGGAGCTTGGAGGCTTTCTAGGGGGGGTCGTGCTGTTGGTGTTAGTTCATCTCCTGCATCTCTGAGGTCTAGGGAGATGGAGAGGGGCAGGAGCTCTGGAGCTGCTTGCAGACAACCTGAGACCCAAAGATGGGTTTATGCACCTAAAACCTGTCTGCTTCTTCCAGCTAGATCAGTTGGTCTAATAAAGATTTTATCTGTCCCTATAAAGTCTCTCCTCTCCCAGCCTCAGACCCAGCACAGCCACGGCTTTCCTAGAACAGACGCACCTGGGTATTGCATTTTGGGCAACGCTTCTACGAAATTGGGTGCTATAAATCCTTCTCGTTTCCCCTTGTGTGAAACAGGGGGATAATGAGCAGGATGTGTGAAGTCTTGATCAGCTGCTGCTGGTGCAGCACACCAGTGTTTTCAGATGAAAAGCGATGAGGAGGAAAAAAAAAAAAAAAAGCAGTTATTAGAGCAGAAGTGCATTAGGAAAAAAAAAAAAAGGCTGAATTTCCATTATGCTCCTGGAGCTCGACATTGCTGCAAGCCATGGTATTTCCATTATTACTCTGCTTACTATTATATGGTTTGATTTTGGATACCCCACCTACCAGCAGCTTGGGTCCCTGGGTAGAGATGGGGATCACTTGCCTGAGGACACCGAGTTGGGTTTCGGGAGCATCTCGCCCTGAGCGAGGCTGAGCGATGTCTGTGGGCTGGAGTCAGGAGCTGATGACTTTGTTCAACTCTGCTGTCAGCTCCTCTTCACCCAGGAAAAGGCACTTTCATGTTGGGTTGGATACACTCTGTAGGTATTTATGGGTTAATAAGGAGAAGACATGGCTTTATAAGGAGAAGATAGAGCGATGCTGCAAAAAAGTTGGGGAGGGAAGAAAATAGACCCACATTTTTAGCCTTTCGGGCTCATGTGCGCAGCCAGATGTGTAGATCATTCACCAACACCTGCAGATGTGTTGGGTCATGGAGCTGGGGCTTGATATGAACCCTCTTGCCCCCTGGAAAGATGGGCATGGGGCTGGCAAAGTCTTCAGAAATCAGGTCTGAGCAGCCAAAGTTGACAGCCTGCTCTTGGAAATAACAAGGGAGATTTAAAATAAATGCAGAAATACCCAGTGACTGGGCTTCTTCCCTTTTCAAGCACGGAGGTTTTGTGTCACCTCGGTTCCAACTTTGCATGTTTGTCCTTGCCACCGTGTGATGAGAAAGTTATTGCCATTACAGAAAGGGATCTGCGCCTCCTCCTTCCTTCCTGTCCTTGTCCTTCACCTTTCTGTAAAAACACAGGCCAGGGTCCTGCCCCTTTAATCCCATAAATGTGCAGGATCTGCTGTTAAGTGGAAATAATATGAGCTGCAAGCTCTCTGCCTCCTTGGATCTCAGCATTGGGTGCAGACTTGACCCCAACAACCCCAAAATGAGCTGAAAGGCTCATGACCAGGAGGAGCAAACGGGCAGGGAAAATGAAGATGTTGCAGGTGAGAAAGGGGAGGAAAGGGATTTGGAGAGGCCTCAATTCATGCTGCCCCATTGCTAAATGCTTCCCTGTGCTGACCCTGCCTTGTTGGACGGGCAGCTGATGGCTTGGCAGCGAAAATATTATCTGGGTTGTACATCCCATCTCCACCGACACTGTTGCATCCATGTGGTCCACCTGGCCTACAAAGGGGTTATGAAGGTATCTCTGGGATGAGGCAGGGCTAAGGAGGAAAGGAAGATGGAGAGGGTGCAGGAGCAGGCTCTCTCCCCCAATTCCTAAACATGAGTCAGCAGGATCCCTGTTTTCAAAGCTGGCTGCTCTCAAAAAGGCATTTGCATTTCAGAGACACCCTGCTTTGCTCTCCCACTGACAGTGTTTAGCTTTTGTTTAAAAGCAGAGCTCCTCCACAGCGTTGCAAAAGGGGCTAAGCAGAGGAGACAAGAGGCAGGAGCCTCCGGGTTTGATCATCTCTTCCTTTGTCTCTGCCATTCCAGTCCCTTGCCAAAAGGAGCCACTTTTGAATTCCAAGGCTCATCAGAAAAACAAAAGGCTAGGCAGGGGGATGGCGGCTGGGACATGCACACCAGTCACTGCAAGGGCAAAGGTGTATTTGGGAGAACTTGTCCATCCAGGGTTAGGCACCTCCATCAGCCTGGAGATGGGGTTAATCACCCCAAATGAGAGCTGAAGAGGGACTCTTCATCAGGAAGTGTAGTGATAGGACAAGGGAGAACAGGTTTAAATTGGAAGAGGGGAGATTTAGATGAGATCTTAGGAAGAACTTCTTTGGTGTGAGGGTGGTGAGGCACTGGAAGAGGTTGCCCTGAGAAGCTGTGGCTGCCCCATCCCTGGAGGGGTTCAAGGCCAGGCTGGATGGGGCTTGGAGCAACCTGGTGTGGTGGGAGGTGTCCCTGCCCAGGGCAGGGGGGTTGGAACTGGATGATCTTGGAGGTTCCTTCCAACTCTAACCATTCCATGATTCTATGATTCAAATGGCCCATCTTAATTTCATCTGCTGGAGGAGATATGAGAGAGCACCTGTGGAGAAGCAGATCATGAATCCCTCATGCTTTTGAGTTGGAGGCTGCTTTGCAGTTTGTGCTAAAATCCATTGCCTTTCTGTTGCTCTGCACCCCCGAGCTCCCACATCTCCCCATGGCAGCGGCTCCATACCATCCCTGCTCACCTCGTGTATCTTGCATGTCTGTTCCCTCTTCACTCCCATTTACCTTGGCCAGCAGAAAGTGCCTGGTGCATCAAATTGTATTTTCCTTATACAGAGCCCCAGCTCCATTGGGTTCATTCCCAGCTGGTGGCAGACTCCAGGAACGTGGAGCTCCTCCAGAATCATCCCAGCTGTGTCACTCAGGCATTTGGATTTTTTTTTTCCATTTGCAGCCAACAAGTTTCAGCCTCCTGGGTGTTTGCAAACCGCTCATTTGCTCCGGCGTGGCCGGTTTGGTGCGTGGTCTCCTGAAACAAGAATCATGTGCTGATGCTCTAATGCAGCTGGACCGCGTGGTGACAGCAGAGGGGACACGATGGCATGAGGGATGTCCCTGCTGTATCCCCTTTAATCCACCATCTCCAATAAAAAAACATTGCTTTTCCCACAGAAAAGTAGAAAGTAAGTGAGTAAGAGTCAAGTCTGAGGTTTCTATTTGGACCGTTGCAGCTGATACTGAACTTGGGGAAAATACGGAGAGTTTGGGGGTCTTGGGGATCCAACTAAACCTCTGTGGGAAATGGCATCCTGGTGAGAGAAGTGGCAAAGCCATCGCTCTGTGCTGCTTCACAGGCACGGTGTTGCCTTGCTCATCACAGCAGGTTTTTTGCCTTTTGCTTTCCTTTCCTAAAGGTCACTGAACAGCAAGTCATAATATATTTTGATGATTTAAGGCTGAGGGGGGGGTTCCGGAGCAGTCTGAGGACACCACGTAGGACTGGGACGGGTTTCCTATTCCAGAGACATCCATGTGTGGGATGTTTTTTTTAATGTCCTGGGAGGTTAAACCTGAGAGCTGAGGATGGAAACTTTAGAAGGGACCCCAAAGAGAAGTTTCTCAAGTAGATTTCGTTCTCAGAAAATGCCCTGTCTGTGTTCTGGAAAGCAAACCAGCCCCCAAAAAATAGCAGTTTAGGCTTGTTGGCGACTTTTCACCATATGAAATGAACAACTTGTGATTGAATGTTTGTGTTTTCCTTTGGTTCGTATTTCTTTCCAAATAAAACCTGGCTTCTCTAATGTTTTATTCCCCTACTCCATTGCTTCTTAAAGAAGAACTATAAAAAATGAAAACATAAGAGCAAAGGTCCCCCCAACCACCTTGAAGGAAATACGTCAGATGTTAAAAATTTATTATTTTTCCCCAAGACGTTGTCGCAGAAAGGCTCTCGGACAGCCAGCTGCTTTTTTTCTTCCTCATTCCTTATCCCTATTTCAGTGAAACAATTTCTGACCCTTCTTTTTCAGTTGACCATGGCCTGAAGTTGCTCCTGGCATTAGCATTCACTGCAAAACCAGCCCCGAAATCACACACTGCTGCTCTGCTCCGGTATCTTTTCCCCTCTCTGCATTCAGCACGTTGCTGTAAATCAATCCTATCAGCTCCTCAGTAAATAGAATTGCTTCAAAACATTCAAATAACCCTACACACACCTTTTTGGTTTTTTTTTTTTTTT
>VZRU01016858.1:7666-22296 GCA_013398155.1 Pedionomus torquatus | reverse complement strand
CCCCCCCCCCCCGCTCCATCACACTGCAAAAGCCAGGGGGGCATGTTAACCCCTGCTTTGCCGTCACCTTGCTATGAGGTGGGTGGATTTCGTTCCTGGGGATGGACCCACGTTTATCATCTGGATGCTCGTTAAATGCATCACTGGTAATTTTCCTACAGCAGTGGGCCTGGTATATTTTCCTGCTTTGTCCAGTGGGAAAATAATTCCATCTGAGGCGATGGGGTTTCTCCCTCCTTAGAAATCACCGGGCAAAAGCTTTCCTTGAGCGTGTCAGGGTAAGCAGTGGGAGGCAGCGCTGATAACTCCCTCTTTGCTTCTGCAATGCGATCTCAGGATTGATCCGAGCGTAAAGTGATGCAGTCCAATTCCCCCACACGTGCTTTGTGTTTTCCAGCGGTGATATCATTTTTTCCTTTTATTAAGTTGCATAAAAACTGCGTCTTAGTGCTTGAACGTCTCATCCTGCACTTAAGGAAACGTTTTAGATGAGCAACAGCATTGAAAGCCCTCTTTCTTTATTAATATCCAGCTCTTCTCTGGGACATTACCCCTACTTTATGATGACCAGGGAGGTAGAGTGGGATGTAATGGTCAGGCAGCGGTACTCGCATCTCATGCTTTTGGGGTTATTTCCATTTTTGCTGCCTCCAAGGAGAGAATCCCAGTGGTGCAAATATGGCATCAGGATGGGCTTTTGGCTGGTGATGCTCAAGAAGGGACTGATTTGTGCCTCCATGAGCATCAGGAGAGCAGGGTGTAGCACTGCAGCTCATGAGTGCTTCTGAAAAAAAAGCACACCAGGAACCATCTCCTCCCTCATCCCTTCCTTTGCCAGCTCATGAGGGTCTCACAAAGCCCAGAATAGCAAAGGAGAAAGATTGCAAAGCGCTTCCCGTCCCATCCTTTATGTCTCATCGACGCTGAAGTGCTTTCTCCCCCGGCCGGTGCATTCAGCGCATATTAAGCGCAGTATGAAATTCCGTCTCAGAAAACCCCAGAGATGGCTCTATCGACTGTCCTTTAAATAGAATTAAAATTGACCCGAGACAGATCTGAGAAGGCTATTGAATTACACCGTCCACCACCGAGCTCAGGCTGGTCTTGCAGGAAGAAATAAAGCTGCCCAGAGCAAGAAATGAGGTGGACATGGCGACATTGGGATGGGAACCTCTCAAGGTGGACTTGCACAAATAAGTGGTGTGAACCAGGCTGGGAAGAAAAAAAAAATAACCCCTGCAGTGTGGGTTGCATGAGTTTTTGGGTGCAATGGGTGAGGTCGGTAACCAGAGAAGTTGTAGGTGCCCCATCCCTGGAGGGGTTCAAGGCCAGGCTGGATGGGGCTTGGAGCAACCTGGTGTGGTGGGAGGTGTCCCTGCTCAAGGGGAGACCTTAGAGGCCCCTTCCAGTCCCGAAAAGCCCATTTCAGGNTCTAAGGCCCTTCATTGTCTTCCAAGGTGGTGAGACCCTGGCCCAGGTTGCCCAGAGAAGCTGTGGCTGCCCCATCCCTGGAGGGGTTCAAGGCCAGGCTGGATGGGGCTTGGAGCAACCTGGGGTGGTGGGAGGTGTCCCTGCCCAGGGCAGGGGGGTTGGGACTGGATGATCTTGGAGGTTCCTTCCAACTCTAACCATTCCATGATTCTATGATTCTAAAGGCAAGAAGAGAGTGGAAGACACATCGTGGCAAGGTGATGAGGTGAAGAATCACCATCATCCCCTTGTTCTTCCTCCCCAGCATAATGCTTTCAGCTCCACGCTAAAATAATTAACAGGGCACGGAGAGATAAACAAGCCAGGAGCTAATCTGCAGTGGTTTTCAGAGGCCTGTGTTATAGAGGATTGGAAATTTGGGAGATTGCTTAGTAATGCTTTTCAACTTTTGACTGGCATATATGCATATTGTGCCTGTGCATCCAGCTGCCTATCTATAGGCCATCTAATGGGCTCCGGTGGGAACCCGGACCACGGTCCACAAATCAGCAAGCCTGGAAACTCATCAGAGCTTCAGGCATCTGTGGCATTTTAAAAAGACCTTTATCATGAGTGGAATTAACAGGATACATCCCTCTGGAACCTGTTAGCTATTTTATTCAGACCCCCGTGGACAAAAAAAAAATTTATAAAAAATATAATAATATGCATCTATTTTGTTTGAAAAAAAAAATTCTCTTTAGGGCATTTGTACTATTCAAGGCTGCATTACGCCAGGGGACAACGGGAGGCATTTTATCAACTTTGCTTACTGGTCGAGGCCGAAGATATATAGGTTGTTTGGCAAGGTAAAAATGAATCACTGTGAGCACACGTAGCCTCTCCCTGCCTTGGAAAGCATCAGTGGGTCTGCAAGAAGGTCCCTGTGATCCAGATGGTTTGGGGCTGGATGCCCAGGCAGGGAAGCACAATGGGAGCATTGGGATCATAGAATCATTGAAAGGTTCAAGTTGGAAGGGACCTTCAAGATCATCCAGTTCCAACACCCCTGCCCTGGGCAGGGACCCCTCCCACCACACCAGGTTGCTCCAAGCCCCATCCAGCCTGGCCTTGAACCCCTCCAGGGATGGGGCAGCCACAGCTTCTCTGGGCAACCTGGGCCAGGGTCTCACCACCCTCACAGCAAAGAAGTTCTTCCTAAGATCCAATCTAAATCTCTCCTCTCCCAATTTAAAACCCTTCCCCCTTGTCCTGTCCCTCCCCTCCCTGACCAAGAGTCCCTCTCCAGCTCTCCTGGAGCTCCCTTCAGATCCTGGAAGGCTGCTCCAAGGTCTCCCCGGAGCCTTCTCTTCTCCAGGCTGAACAGCCCCAGCTCCCTCAGCCTGTCCTCACAGCAGAGGGGCTCCAGCCCTCTCAGAATCTTGGTGGCCCTCCACTGGCCCTGTTCCACCAGGTCCATGTCCTTTCTGTGTTGAGGACTCCAGAGCTGGACACAGGACTCCAGGTGGGGTCTCAGGAGCGCAGAGTAGAGGAGGAGAATCCTGTCGTGCGACCTGCTGGTCACACACTGGGTCTTGTTAATCTGGCTGGGATGTTTTCTTCTCCTTCTTTCTTTGGTGAAAATATTTCCACGTGGTGTCATCTCCTTGGTCTCCAAATGGGAGAAAATGATGGTATGGCTTGAGAGCGCACTCCTGATTTATACCTGCGTGTGAGCCCAGCACAGCCCAGCCCCAGCCACCGCTATTATTAGCTGACAGATTTTAAAGAAAAACTATATAAATCTCCTCTTGCGCCATAAATACATTTCTGCCTTGGGAGACCACGAAGAAGCTCATTATACCACATCCTGAGAGAGAGGCATGTGTCATCAGCAGTGACAAGCCGTGCATCCTCAAGTTACCTCACCGGTCGGGCCAGGGGAGCATTTGCTGAAGTTAAAGGGAGTTTGATGTTTGCTCAGGGCAGAGGAAGAGAAGGTGCTCTATTTTAGCAAGGCAGGAGACCAGAAACCAAGATTCCTGGGTTTTGTTTCCCCCCACCTGGCCTCAGCAGGGAAATATGAACTATAAATTAGGGGGAAAAAAGTGCGAGAGGCTGGATTTGAGGGCTGCTGCAAGCTGGTTTGTTAGGTGTCATTTTTTGGGGGGGTCATTTTTTTGCAGGTTGGTTTCTTCCCAGGCGAGTGCAATGTTCATACCAAAAAAAAAAAAAAAAAGGGAAAAAAAAGAAGGAGGGGGAGGATTGTGTAGGGATGTGGGCCCAGGGCAGTGTCTGATGATGCTTCATGGACCTGGGACCAAAACCCATCCCTGAGAATTACCTACATCTCGGGTGCAATTACCTCTTCTTCTTTTTTTTTTTTTTTTCATCTCATGGATGGAAGCAGCTGGATGAAAAGGAGTTATTCGGCTCAATAATTCCAGCTGGACTGCTCTGCCTGATGCGGGTCTTCTGACTCAAACCCACTCCAAGCCTCTGCAGCATTTCCCAAGCATTGCTTTTTCTCTCCCAAAGGCTTTAAAACCTTTCCCTTCCCCTATAGGGATGAGGTGCAGCTATAGATCTCTATTAGCATGCAAGGTGGAGCAGCAATCGCTGTAGTACAAACCAGTTCTCCAGATTGAGAACTTGCCAAGTGTTGGATAAGCTGTAATAAAGTCTCTTGTTGTAGGAGCACCCTGCTGACACAGGCTCTGATCTGAAAAGGAGTGGGAGCAGAATTAAATTCCCTCGGCTGAAGCCTGTCCATTATTCTCGGGCATTGGATTGCAGGAGCTGAAAAAAAAACAAAAAACAAAAAACAAAAAAACACCAAGCCGTTCTGGAAGCAATAAAGTACTCACGATGGAGAGCCCTGAAGTGTTGGGGCTGCTTGGCATTTGGGAGAAATCACAGAAGGCAGCTTCAGAATCACAGCAAGTGAGGCTACCCGGGGCTTGCAAGAGGCTTTTTTTCATGTGGGAGGGGAAAGGCACAATCCTGGGACAAGGGATGGGAGCTGGAGAGCAGGGAGGGAGAGCTGAGCTTGGCTGGTGTTGCCTAAAGCCCACCCGGTGCGGAGATGTGCTGAGCAGCATCAGCCTCCCAGTGCCTGCCTTCAGGCAAGTCACTTTGGGCCACGTTTTTAATAGAGTTTGAAGCCAAAAGGCTCAGGCAGATGCCTCGAGGGGTTTGCAAGAAGTTCTAAGCACTGCAAGTCCTTGAAATCCTGCAAAGTGGGTGAGGAACAAGCTGAAGTTGAGCCAGCAGAGCATCGTGGACCTGGGGCACTCAGGGCCTGCCTTACCCAGGGGAGGAGCACAGCAGGCTTGCTCCAAAATCTGCCGGAGTTGCTACCTTTTCATAGCAAAAAGCCTGAAAAGATGCTTTTCAGCCAAAAAGCGTGGCATTTCATCCTCCAAATCTTGGCCTTCTGCCTATCAGCCCCATCTCCCACCCCCGCTGCCAAGGGAAGAGCCTTCCTTCTCTGGCGCTGGCCGAACGGCTTTATTAAGATGCATCTTGTATCGATGCCCTTTCCTCTTCCTCCCCTGCCATTCCCCTGATCTTTGTGTCGGCTGCAAACTTTATCAGGGGTGACGTGATGTTTTCTTCCAGGTCATTGATAAAAATGTCAAATCGCAGCAGTCTGGCCCTCCCAGGCAACGGGGAGCAGAAGACCCTGTTTGATTCCCACTTCGAGAGGTGCCTTTCGAAACTTGTCAACCAGCCAGTTTTTTAAGCCGTCTAATTTCTGCCAGGGCGATTTCCTTCCCTCCCAGTTTCTTAATCAAGATGTCATGCAGGACACAACCTTGCAGGAGCCTGAGTGCATTACGCTGACAGCGTCACCTTTATCAGCCCAAATTTATAACCTCATCAAAAAAAAAAAAAAAAAAAAAAAAGATATCAACTTAGCTGGGCAAGATTTATTTTCCATAAATCCCTGTTGATTGGCACTCGTTTTGTTATTCCCTTTAATTCCTTATTAAACAAGTCCCGTACCAGACATCCCATTATTTTGCCCAAAATCAATGTCAAGCCGACAGGGCTGTAATTACACAGGTCATCTCGTTTATCCTTCCTACATATTGGCACGACGTTCGTTTTCTTTCAGTTTTCTGGATGTCTCCCAGTGCTGGGGGGTTTATTGGAGATCAGTATCACAGGTTGACCTATATCTGACTGGGTGGCACGGGCAGGGATTGGATTATGATGCATCCCATATGGAGATCTCATTGTTAATCAAAATTCAAAGATATTGCAACTCTACCCTTACAGGGTTTGAGCCGATTTCTTACAAGCAGTGGAGAAAACGGGCAGAAACTTGCTAACACCAAAAAATATGCTCATCACTGTCCTGGTTTGAGGTAAAACAAACCAATTTTCTGTTTTACAGTTTTACTTTCTTAGCTGGGCCTCTTCTAACGAACTAAACTCTGACATTAACAGCACATTGTTCAGAGCTGTTTCGTCTCACAGTGATAAGACCTGATGATCCCAAGGGATGGTGCAGAGAGGCCTTTGTTTATCCTTATTGCTAGAAGAACCAAGGGCAGATAATTTTTGTCTTTTGCCCTTTGGATGGTCAGAAATGGAAAAGCATAAAGGGGTCCCAACTGCAAGGAGGGACGGACAGGACAGGGGACCCAGAACTGCCCAACAGGGGTATTCCATCCCATCCCATCACGCCCCGGATAAAAGCTGAGGGATCAAAGGGTCAACTNATTTTCATTATTTTCATTATTTTCATTATTTTCATTATTTTCATTATTTTCATTAAAGTAGTTTAGTTTTTTCTAAACTCTTGAATCTCTTTAATTTCTTCCTCCCTCTCAAAGGGGGAAGGGGAGGACATCTGTCAGTCAGGTTTTGGTAAATTTGGCTGAAATAATATCACATACTCGCAAACACCCCAAAATACATTTGTGCTGTGAAATCCCGAGGGTTTCGACATGAAGTTGTGAATGTGTATATGGGTGTGCATAGTGAGGACTTTCTATAATTGTTCTTATTTTCACTGCAACCCTGGTTTTCTGGCCCAGGAATATTTGGCTCTTCCCTGGGTGAGCTCTTGCTCCTTAACGCTGACGGGGCTCACAACCTCTATTTCTCGTTTGGGTTAGAGACACTTTATAGAATCATAGAATGGTTAGAGTTGGAAAGGACCTTGAAGATCATTGAGTTCCAACACCCCTGCCCTGGGCAGGGACACCTCCCACTAGACCAGGTTGCTCAAAGCCCTATCAAGCCTGGCCTTAAATACTTCCAGGGATGGGGCAGCCACAACCTCCCTGGGCAGCCTCTTCCAGTGCCTCACCACCTCACAGTAAAGATTTTTTTCCTAATATCCAATCTAAATCTCCCCTCTTCCAGTTTAAAACCATTACCCCTTGTCCTATCACTACACTGCCTGACCAAGTGTCCCTCTCCTGCTCTCCTGCTTCCAGCACCCGTTGCCTTTGAACCTATAAATTAAAACTTCCACATTACCCAATCATCGCTTCCAGTTCAGCAGAGGACAGAATATCTACCCGGGCATGTTTTTTCTTGCCGCTGCCTCAGGTGAAAGCCGTGCTATCAGCTCGACGCTGAACGCTGTTTGGACAGGAACCTCAAAGGCAAAGGAAGGCATTTTTCATCAAAGCCCCTCGATTTCTCAGCCAATTTTAAGTGGATGGCAGCTCAGCCAGGGCATCTTGTTTCGGCCCCACTCCTTCGCCCTGCGGATTTTCAAAGGAACCTCTGGCTCTGATCTGCACGTCGAGCATCCCCTGCCCTTTCAGAGCAGCTCCTTCTGCTGCTCTCGACAACAGAAAGCGGCTCAGCCCGTGCAGAGATAAGTGATACAGGGAAAGGGAGAGGTATAAAAGGCTTAAGAAAAAAAAATCTGGGGAGCAAAGACTGGATCTGAGCTGATGCCATACATGTGGGACTGCAAAATAATTAGGAAGGAGGATTGTGTTTATATATTTTTTGTTATTAGGATGGTTTTCCCCCAGGGTACCATTGCACCTGCCTGATGCTGAGACATCTGTTTCCTCTTTTTTTTTTTGTGCTGATACTGGGCTTTGCCTCTCTTTCCACCTCCTGAAATTCAGCATTCTCCATTCTGTTAGCCCAGGATGTAGGAATGATTTTTACTTGGGGTTGGAGGGAAACTGAGGCAAAGGAGGGTGAACCAAGGCAAGGACAGAAGAGAGGAAGCATGTTTTGGCTGGATTGCAGCCTACTGCTGCTCCCTTGGGGCTGAGCAACTTGAGGTTCAGGGTTATTTCTCTTCCCAAACCTGCCAAAATTGCTGCAACCCTGCAAAGCTGAAGAGATTTACATCTCCATGGGTTCTTGGGAAACACACTGAATTTTGAGCTGCTTGTTGGCCAAGGCCAATGTCCTCTCCTGCCACCAAACCAGCAAGAATCATGACCTGGTTCCTCTCCCATCACTCACAACCTCAGGGAAGCTGTGTTTGAAGTTGGCCAGGTATAAAAAGGCTCCCTGGTGTCATCAGTCTTGCAGGACATGGATTTTCTCAGTTCCCCCCACCTTCTTTGAGGAGTTTCGTGTCTGCAAGCGTCACGCTGGGTGCTTGTCTCTCTGGCTCCAGGCCTCCCCGAGGATATGACAAGCCAGAACACATTGCAGAAGGAGTTCAAAATTATCTATCGCCAACATCCACTTAATCCATCGTGAGGAGAAGCGAAAAGCTCTCCAGGCCTGCAGGAGCTCTGAACGAGCCGCCGTTTCTTATGCTGAGCCTGTGCTCCCACTTGTCAGTTTGATTTCTCAATGCTTTACAATCTCTGGTATTCTCGGTGAGGATACGGCATCACGTCCATCACCCCTTATCACTAGGTCCCCGTGTTTCCCTTTCTTCTCTCTCAGCCTCTTTGCAATCTTGAACCAATGAAAAAAAGAAGAAAAGAGAAGAAAAAAAAAAAAAAAAGAAAAAGGAGAAGCAGCAGCAGCAGCGGCAGTGGCTTTTCAGTTCCTTATCCGCTGCAGCCTGGATTACATCCAGGCCTCTTGCTATGATCCTTCAAGTTCCGGCTAAACATGGCCTGCATCTCCCGATAACATTAAATCTGCATCTCTGTTGGGTTTATCGGCATTTCTGGGGACAAGCAGGGCTGGTGCCTGAGGAGGGAGCAGCGTTGCAACAGGTTCTGATGTGCGAGGAGATGGGGTGGAGGAGCTCAGACACCCTCCTGGGGCTGATTTGCTCCCAGTTGAGTCCGGCCATGGGTGAGTCTAAAGGAAGCAGGACCACCAACAGGATACCTGTGTACTGGGTTGAGTTACCCAGAAGATGATTAATTTGCAGGATTGATGAAGCCCCCAGGCTGCACAAGGCTGAGGCGCTGCAGGTCGACATTTCTAGGTATAAAAAACTTTTAAAATTTTTTTAGCAGATATAGGCTTCAAGTCATGGCCTCAAAAGCAACAGAAGTAGGATTTTAACTCTTTCAGTGGACTTTCTGCTTCATGAGGGCATGGCAGGTCTTGAAATCAGCCTTTTGTGTCAAGAATGTCCCCAGCCCTGTTGGTAAATGCCAAGTAGTTGACCACTGAGGCTGTTGGCCATTTGATCTGTTGGCCATCAAGGCTGTTGAGCATTGGGCTGTTGGTCGTCAGGGCTGTTGAACATCGGGGCTGTTGAACATTGGGGCTGTTGAACACTGGGGCTGTTTGCCATTGGATCTGTTGGCCATCAGAGCTGTTGAGCACTGGGCCAGTTGACCATCGAGGCTGTTGGCCATCAGGACTGTCGGCCATCAGGGCTGTTGACCATTGGGGCTGTTGAACACTGGGGCTGTTTGCCATTGGATCTGTTGGCCATCAGAGCTGTTGAGCACTGGGCCAGTTGACCATCGAGGCTGTTGGCCATCAGGACTGTCGGCCATCAGGGCTGTTGACCATTGGGGCTGTTGACTACTGGGGCTGTTGACCATTGGGGGTATTTGCTAGTGGATCTGTTGGTCGTCAGATCTGTTGAGCACTGGGGCTGTTGGCCATGGGGGTTGTTGGTGTGGACTGTTGACCATAGATATCTTTCCCCTGAGCTGGTCTCTGCAAGACCAGTGTAACCATGGCTAGATCCCACTGGGTTTTAGAGTCCTATATGAGCTTCATAACCAATATAAGGAAAGGCTGAATTTCCCCTTTATTATGCCACAAAATCACCATGGAGGTGTGGGGGAATTACAATGCCTGGACCTCACACAGATGATTTCTGAGGCACATCTGAATTGAGTAGTCACAAGACTTATGGCTTGTTTTGGTCATAACCCCAGTGCAGCCGGTCTTGTGCACTGATGTTATTGATACAGCCAGTAATTACATTTTCACATAGGCATTTTTTCTCTGTGTCTACGCTGTGTTTATTATGGACCTTCAATTATTCATTTTTCCCTCCCTCTTGTCATTCCTTCTTCTTCTTTGCCTATTTCTTTTTTTTCCTTCCCTGTCTTATTTTTCATCCGTCCTTTTTCTCCACCTGTGTTCCCAGACCATCTCTCTGACGTGAACAAAGATCCCACAGACCAAAACTCGTCTCTGTCCCTGGAGGACTTTGGCTGGGAGTGAGATATCTCCTCTCCATTCAATTTTCTCCCCACCCTTTGCCCCAGCTGATTTTTCCGCACCACCGAGCTCCTGCCACAAACCTCCCCGGTGCCTTTCCTGTTACAGAATGAGAAATAAAAATGTGATGCCGTTGTTGCTGCTCATCTGTCTGCTGTGCCTTGGTGAATAATGCAAGGAAACATGTATGTATTTATACAGCAAATGGGAAAATACATTTCTTAAGATGAATGAGGTTGTTTTCAGCCTTGATGCACCCAATAAAATAACCTGGTATCAAGAGGGAGGTTTATTTTGAAGTCTGGACGTGTCATAATATCAGCTCCCAACCAGGACTTCAAATTACATAAATCAGAGAGAGGAAGAGAGGGGAAAGGCCGGGAGAGCGGCGAGCGCAGGGGGAATATGGGCATAGAAAGAACCAGGCATGGGGAAGCAGGTGTGGGATGTCAAAGATGAGGACACATCAGTAGGACCTGCTGGATGGAAATATGAGCTGAGCTGAGCTGAGCCGTGACACCAGCTTTCGTGTCTCCTCTTTATTTTGGCTCATGCATTTTCCCCACTGCGTTTTGGCACTGGAGCAAATTCCCTCAGAAAATCATAGAATCATAGAATCCTCCAGGCTGGAAGGGACCTCCAAAGGTCATCCAGTCCCACCTCCCCACAGTCACAGGGACACCCCCAACTAGCCCAGGTTGCCCAGGGCTTCATCCAGCCTCACCTGGAACATCTCCAGGGAAGGGGCCTCAACCACCTCCCTGGGCAACCTGCTCCAGTGCTCAACCAACCTCAGTGTAAAGAAATTTTTTCTAATATTGAACTTAAATCTACCCTTCTCCAACTTAAGTCCATTCCCCCTCGTCCTATCGCAGCAGGCCTTTGTGAACAGACCCTCAAAAAATATTTGGAGGTCTGGGAAACCATGGTGTTGGGCAACCTTGGTGGTGCTTGGGGGGCACAACTCCAACCATGAGCTGGTCTCCAAGGCTCTGGGATACAGCAAGGCCCACCTAAGGGGACCCTGCTGTCCTCATCTAGATCAGCTTCAAGTCTGTCTTCAAAATCCTTCGACTTTTCACGCCCCCACCAAGAACCACCCTGAGAGCCTCATGCCAGACACAAACTGCTGCAAATGAGCAAAGACATCGCAAGAGGTTTACAAGCAAACACTGAGCTGATTTTTGGTGGGAAAACAGAGTATTTTCTCTACAGAAACCATGGGCTTTTTAATACCTGCCCCCGCAATAAAGCAGAGCTGCCAAGATTTTGTGTGTTGGTGTGCGCGTTTCTGCTTTCCCAGTGGAAGTTTTGGGGGTGTGTTTGGCACTGCGCACGCTCTTCCCAGCTGAAAACTCAGTTTCTTGCCAAAGCAAAGTGTGGGAGATGTGGGGGAAAAAAAAAAAAAAAAAAAAAAAAAAAAAAAAAAAAAAGCAGCATGTAACAAGCCGTAGGCTTTATGTCACAGCTTTGCCTGGCACAAGGGGAGAAAAAAAATAGTCCCATGCTGCCTTCCTACAGCCTGGGGGAACGTCCCCTCCTCACAGTGCAGCACAGAAGTGTAAAGCATGTTGTGATCTCGATTCGGGATCACTGCTGTTATTGGGTTGTGTGGTGTGATAGAATCATAGAATGGTTGGAGTTGGAAGGGATCTTCAAGATCATCCAGTTCCAGCCCCCCTACCCTGGGCAGGGACACCTCCCACCACACCAGGTTGCTCCAAGCCCCATCCAGCCTGGCCTTGAGCCCCTCCAGGGATGGGGCAGCCACAGCTTCCCTGTTATCTAGATAAGGAGCAGGAGAAGATCCCCCCTCAAGGGTCTTCAAAAAAACTGCTGGTCTTTGGGAGTCACAGGGCTGAAGAGATGCCCCACCGTGACCCTCGCTCATGGTTCAGCACTGGTCCCTTCGTGGAGGATTTAGTGGCTTTGAAGGGAGTTTAGCAACTGTTGAGGTTTTCGTTTTTTTTTCTTGGGAAGAAGCTGTAAAGGAAATATTTCTGCTGAAAACTGTTGGCAAAAAGGTTCTGCATGGTTGAGCCCCACTCCAGAGAAAGTAACTGCAGCTTGAACACATTTTCCCTGTAACGATGGTGGGGTTTTTTGGAAATGAAGAGCTTCTGATGTTTTCAAAATGCAGCTCCCGGTGTCAAAATACCTGCTCCCTGAATAGTTTTCTCCCCCAGAGCTTGCTCTTTTGGGGGGAAGCAATCCTGAAGCCGAGCCAGAGTAGCCTCCTAAAGCCAGAACCACATGGCTGCAGAAACTCTTTTAGGAGAAGAGAACAGGTCAGGGTCACCCAACAAATTCGTCTACCCCACTCCAGCTTTGTCCTTGTCACCCTGACTGTATTTGTTGCTTGTAGCAGCTCCGTCTTGCAGGGGATATCTCACTTACTGGGAAGGCTTCATTCCCAATAATTTTCAGATGTTGCTGCCCTCATGATTTATCCCCCTTTGGTTTAGATCTCATTTTTCCCAATTTTACCTTTGTCTCCAGGAAACCTCGTCTATTTTAGTGCAATTTCCTCTCTCTCTCTGGCTCACCCGCTCCCTGTAGCCCATATTTGTCTTCTTTTCATATTTATTTCAGTATTTGTCTTCTTCTCCCCGTGCAGACTGTATTTTCAGGATTTATCTCTTCTGTTTCCATGATCTGTCTCGGGGTCCACTGACTTTGTTTTTCCTTTTTCAGCCTTTTCCTTGGGTGATGTTTAGCAGTGGCATTTGCTGAGGACAGAGGGATAGGGAAAGGGAGAGGAAAGGAAGGGTGGAAGTGGGGGTTTCGAGGATGGGAAAGGCATTTTTGGCTTCTTGCCCCTCTTTTGGCTGATGATGCCCAGAAAGAAGCAATTGGTTGGGCACAATATTGTCAAGCACTTAATTCACATATCCATGGCTCCTTTCGGTGCAACACAGGTATTATACCCTGAAAGGGAACATTTTGGGTTGCTTTGAAACCCCTTTAGCATATTGTGCTTCTCACCATGCTGGGGAGACGTAGCTCTTGGTATAGCACAGGCTCTTCAACCTCTGCAAAAGCCGGGGGAGAAACACCCCCTTGCCTCAGTTTCCCCCTTTCACAAGGAAAAATAATGGTGTTAATGCCTACATTTCACAGAGAAATGAACCTTACTTTTTCAGAGGAAATTAATTAAGTCCATAGCACTTAATGGTGAAAAGAAGAGGAGGTTTTCTAGAAAAACAACCCCACCTTGATATTCCATAAGAAAACCTAAATGATGAATTATTTCTTTTAAAAAAAAATATTTGAAGTTCTTCTCCAATTTGGGATAGTGAAAAGAGAAAAAATAAACAAGTAGTTTCAACAAACTCTGGTTGAAAAGATGAATTTTCCTCCTCTGTATATGGCCCCCAGCAATTTTCCACAGAAACTGAGCAGTTTTGGGTTGTGATTGAAAGTTTCAATAACTCACAACAAAGGAGGATGAAGCTCTGGGGGAGACTGTGTGTGTGTGTGGCGGGGGGGGAAAGCTTCTAGAGGTCACTTTGTTCTAGCCATTTGGGTTATTTTATTAATTCGGGGAGCTTGGGGAGCGGCATCCACATGACTCCTGCTGGTTCCTGCCCTCTGTTCTCCAACCAGCAAGGCCAAGCCCATCGCTTGACAAACAGCCAGGATGAGATGTAGGGTGTGATTTCCAAAAAGGTGGGGGTTTGCCCTTTCTGGCAAGCACACAGAGGGCTGGGGAGGGAAGGTGATACAGGGTGAAGCCAAAACCATCTCTGTGCTTCATATGCAGCAGCCCACCCTGCCAAAAGGGAGCACCGGGGAAGGGCGATGCTTCACGCCCCTTATTCCCCACCAGCATCTCTTGCTTTCCATGCAATGCCATTCAAAACCGCCCTCTGGGCACATCTCATCAAACCCCCCGTTTTTCTCAGGCCATCCTTCACCTCATCCTCTGACACCTCCCAGCTATTTCCCAATATTCCTCACAGGGTGGTTAATGTGCTTAATTTGGCTCAGGGGTAAATTGGGTTGGGTTAGAAACCAGTGGAAGGCACTTGCTTCAAGAGCCCTTCTTTCTGCCCGCACAGAGGCTCGTGCTGCCATTACTCACAAGCCTAAAATTGCAAAACCCTGTACGCTCCTCACACCTAGAAAGACCCCAACGCTTCCCTTGCAGCAGTCTCCAGCTGTCCCAGCTCCCTGTTGATGCGTCCTGAGACCTGAGGGGCTTTTTCCCAAGGCTTCCCATTTATCTTCATCTTTAACTTTTGTGCCTTCACCGAGTTAAAGCCTCTGTTTCCACCGAGATTGAGAATGGGGATGACCACTTCTATTCATTCTGCCACGTTTCTGTTTCAGGAAAGAAGGAAATCTCTTCCTGAAATGCTTATGTGCCTCTGTATTTACCCATCAGCTTGGGATTTCCAGTGTTTCTCCTGCTTGGCTGGAGCAGCTGTTTCTCCTTCCAGTGAGTTGCTGACAACCAGAAATCCCCAGCAAAGGTTCTGGTTTGGATTCACCCCAGGAACATCTTCCAGGGATGTGATGATTTAAGCTTTTAAATCAAAACCAGCTCCTCAAATCCTTCCAGTTCTGCAGCATCACTTTCCTCCAGTGTGGCAACCTCACAGCGCATCCTTTTTCTTGGGCAGAAGGGAACT
>VZRU01016856.1:35628-55593 GCA_013398155.1 Pedionomus torquatus | reverse complement strand
AAAAAAAAAAAAAAAAAAAGAGAGAAAGAGATCAGGATATTCTGTAGGTCCCTTGGGATCTGTATAGGGGAAGACATCCTTGGAATAACATAAGCAGCCCCAGCATCGCCTTCTGAGGCCGGCCAGGAACCGGCCTCTCNGGGGAAAGCCTGGTTTTGGGCAGCCTCAGATTGCTGGGACCAGCCCTACCTTGTCAGCACACAGACACCCCCCCAGCACCCACCAGTCCCCCCCCAACTCCCCATCTCAGAAGCCCAAGCTCAGCTCATGTCCTCACGGTGCAGGAAGCTCATTAAACAACCAAGCTAATATTTGTCCAGACTTTGCACGAGCCCGGCGTTGCCTTGGGGCAGGGGCTTTGGTTCTTTCCAGTATGAAATGGGTTTTGCTGGCTTCCTCTGGGCAGTCTGAGAGCAAGTTACAGGGCTCGTCCGTCACCACTAAGCTGGATGCTTGTTGTTTTTTGGGACAAAAAGTCATGTATCACTGCCACCAAATACTCCCAGAATCGCAGCAGCTCCCATTAGGGCTCGCACAGGATCCCCAGCTCCGAGCCTGTACAGAGCCTGCACCTTCAGACAGATAAGAAAATCGAATTTAAGCCACGTTCTATTTTTTTTTTCTTTTTTTTTACCTTCTTTTTCACCAGCAGCGCTTGCAGCTCCTGCTCTCCAGCTTTTCTCTGTGAGCAAAAAACAGCTTCGTGCCGCAGTGAGAGCAGAGCATCCGCACCTTCCCCGTTGTGGGGCAAATTGGGAAGATGCAGGATTGCAGAAAGGGGATGCCCCGGCTGGGTGCTCTGCCCTGCCACCCAGCAGGGTCTCAGCACCCCCTCCCCAGCACCCTCTGGCACCCAGCCCGGCTCCCCGGGGAAGCAACGTGTCCCTGCCGGCCCTGGCAAAAGCCCGGGGACGGATGCAATCGCTCAACGTCCTGTTTAGCCCCAGCCTGTTTACGGCCCGCCAGCGGTGTTTACCGGCCGCCCGGACCCTCTGCAAACCGGAGGCAGCTGCAGCTGGAAAAGGGATGCGGGAGCGGGGCAGGAGGGGGGGGTCCGGAGATGCTCTCCGGAGCTGGGTGTGCGAGCGGCCCGAGGAGTGCAGCCTTGTTTATCCTGCTGTGGCTTCCCCGGCTGAAATCCCAAGGCTGAACACCTCCACGGGGACGCACGGAGCCCTCCAGCTTGCTGCCCCCCCTGATCCCTGTGCATGTGGAGGTCTCAAACCCCTTCCATGGGAGAAGGATGGATGTGAGGGATGCTAAGAGCAGGAATATTGTTTGGATCCTTCAGCCAGCAAACCCAGGCATGTTTGTGTCTGGCAGCTATTTCCAATACCATATTTTACACTGGCAATGTTGTGGAGAATCATAGAATTATGGATGGTATAGGTTGGAAGGGACTTTAAAGATCATCCAGTTCCAACCCCCCTGCCCTGGGCAGGGACACCTCCCACCACACCAGGTTGCTCCAAGCCCCATCCAGCCTGGCCTTGAACCCCTCCAGGGATGGGGCAGCCACAGCTTCTCTGGGCAACCTCTTCCAGTGCCTCCCCACCCTCACAGCAAAGAGTTTCTTGCTAATAGCTAATCTAAATCTCCCCTCTTGTGGTTTAAAACCATACTTCCTTGTCCTATGGCTCTCTTCCCTGATCAAGAGTCCTTCCCCATCTCTCTTGGAGCCCCTTTAGGGACTGAAAGGAGCTCTAAGGTCTCCCAGGAGCCTTCTTTCCTCTGGGCTGAACAACCCCAGACCTGTGCCACCAGCCAGGGCTGGCACCTGCAGCACCCACTCTACCTGCAGCGTACTGGGCTCCACATTTATAAGCAACAGATTTGCTCTGCATCTTAAAGAAAAGCCCCTCGTAAAATCTGCCAGAGAGATAAGCAGTGTCTCAGGGAGCTCTTGGCTCAGAGAGGTCCTGCCGAAGGAGCTTCTGTGATGGAAAGCCAAGAGTGGGAGCAGCCAAAGGAGGGGGATGCTCTGTGGCCATGGCAGAGCCTTTGCCAGTCCCCACCCCCAGCTCGGAAGCCCTGGTGAGATCTAATGGAGTACAAAGCCAGGCTTCTGCCAGCCCCCCCATGCAGCTCCCTGGGTGGAGGAGGTCCCAGAGGGACCAGAGAAGTCCCAGAGCAGCAATGACTCCCCAGAGTTGGTAGGGCAGCTGTTTCATCACAGGTTTCCAGAGCAGGACCTGAAGGGCAGCACCAACACACACACACTGAGCCATCACAGCTCACGGCTCTGAATTTGGAGCTGGTGGATGAGGGGCCAAAAGCAGCTCCCCTCCCCTTTGCAGCAGGACCCCCACCACCTCATCCCTCTGTGCCACCCTCGGGCAAACACCACCGAACCAGGCTCTGACACGGGCTGATAAGGGCTGATGAGAAACCGAAGGAAGGAGCGAGTCTCTTCAGGACAAACGTTAGAGGGTAAATCACCCGTGGGAAGTCACAGCATCAGGGATGGGAGGGGGGAGATGGGAGCATCCCCCGCCAGACAAAGCCTCAGGTGGCAAATTTGCAAAGCGGGGACATGGTCGCTCTTCCTCTGCGTGGCATCCGGCTCAGGCAGATGGAGCGTGTGGCAACTTCATGTGTTTAAACAGCCATAAAAGCTGGGGTGGGGTAAATTCCCTTCAAAGCAGCAAGGACAGAGGGCAGGTGGTGCCACCCTGGCCAAGGACGGGGCAGGTGACCCTGATCTGCACAGGAGACAGTGCTGGCAGAGACCCCCAAGCCCTCCCCATGTCCAGAGAAGGTTTAGGGGGTGGCCTTGGCTGCTCCAAAACTGGGGGCTTCTACAGGAGAGCTGGAGAGAGACTCTTGGTCAGGAAGGGTAGTGACAGGACAAGGGGGAATGTTTTTAAGTTGGAAGAGGGGAGATTTAGATTAGATAGCAGGCAGAACTTCTTTGCTGTGAGGGTGGTGAGGCACTGGAAGAGGTTGCCCAGAGAAGCTGTGGCTGCCCCATCCCTGGAGGGGTTCAAGGCCAGGCTGGATGGGGCTTGGAGCAACCTGGTGTGGTGGGAGGTGTCCCTGCCCAGGGCAGGGAGGTTGGAACTGGATGATCTTTGCAGTCCCTTCCAACTCTAACCATTCTATGGTTCTATGAGCAGAGCAGTGGGCAGTCTGGGCAAAGGCTGGTGGAGCCACAGGCAGTCGCTTTAAGATGGACCAGCCCAAAGGCTGCTCTGAGTTACCCCATAGGTCAGTTTGGGCTAGAGCTGGGACAAAGAAGTCCCCCTCATCTCTAGCCCGATTTTGGGGATGCTCTGCATCTTTCTGATGCCCTGTGCAGAAAGGGCAGGGTGAGCAGGGCTCAGATGCCCGGCGCGACACAGACGATGCTGCCCGGGATGGGGTGAGAGGAGAGGGCTGGGAGCTCAGGGTGGTGCGGAGGGGAGACCTCGCGCTCCCCTCAGATAAGGGAGGATATAATGACTAGTTTTACACGCACAGAGATACAAAAAAGCCGCATTGTGGAGGATAATTGCTCAAAAAAACACAAAGGGGCGCTTCATATTTCTTGGCTCCCTGACAGAACTAGCGCAGCGAGAATTCCCCGGCTTTCCTTTCATTCTTCTCCAAAAACATCACTTTCTTGAGGGGGGGTGGGGATGGTGAGGAGGAGGGAGTGGGAAAGAAATGAGCATCGCTGGGCCCTCCGGGGCCAGCTGCATGTGGAGAGCGGGGGCACTGCCCGCTCCCCTGCCCATCTGCCCACCCAGCCCTGTGGCCCTCTCCCAAACCCCTGTGTCTGGGCTATTTGGGGGACGTGTGGACCCCGTCCCACGTGCCGTGGTCCCCAGCCCAGCTTTGCCCTGCGGCAGCTCCTGGCAATGCCCAGGCTTGTGTTTGTCCGCTTCTGAGGTGGTACGGAGCAGGGCGGGGAGGCAGCGTGCCAGCGGCACGGTCTAATCCAGGAGTCTCGGGGAGGCAAACAGCTGGGGGAAGAGCCTCCGAGGCTTTTTCCCAAGCTCCGAGAGCTCTCTGAAGCCGCCCGGTGCTCGCCCCCGTACCCAGGTGTCCTTTGAAAAGGAGAAGGCAGCCCCAGCTCCTGGCAAGCCACGGCACGGGCAGCACCGGGGAGAGTCTGCGCTACAGGGTAGGGCAAGTGGGCTGCGTAAATGGGCTACCGGGGTAAGGGGGGCCAGAAAAGGCTATTTACTATAGGTGCCACTGTCTGACACCCTGAGCCATGGAAGTTCATCTGCTGCCAGAGCCCCAGCCTGGAAAACAAGCCTTTATAATTATTCCATATGGGGTTTAGTGCTTTGGTGCAAGAAAGGGCACAACGGAGGGTGGCAGGTGAGGTGGTGGGGTGTGGGCGTGGAGAGAAATGGGGTGAAAAAGTGAAAAAACAAGGGGGTAAGGTGAAGAAGAGAGTGGCTGTGTTGGAGACAACCTCCTGCCAGCGGCTGGCCACCGGGTGACAGGTCCAGTGCCACCACCCCAGCCCAGCGTGGTGGGCTCAGCACCCCAGGCACTGGGGGTGACAGGGCATCCCTGGGATCCAAGCACCTTTTTGTTTGAAAAAAGCACAGGTGAAACCCTTTTTATCTACCAGTCCCTGCTCCCCATGTCTAGTTTAAGACCACCCAGTGCCACCCTTCCCTGTGTCCCTGACACCCACAACCCCCACGGGCACCTGCCCACCGCAGCCCCACAGCAGCCCCATCTCCAGCTCCCTCCTCCCCACGCCGCAGGGCTGGATGGCAGCAGAGTCCCCTGGGGTGCTAGGAGGGGGGGTGACAGCCAGGGCTCCCCCCACACACACGTCCCCCCCCCGCCNCACACACATCCCCCCCCCGCCCCGCCACCGCCTGTGCTCCCCTTCCACCGCTGCACCGGCTGGGTGAAGGCTGCAGCTTTTCAGGCCTCCCCATAAAGAGTGTTATTCAGAGCTGGAATTAAAAAGCTTAAGTGTAAAAGAACGCTAAAGGGAGCAGTGGAAGAACCGGATTTTCTTTTATTTGATTTTTTTTTTTTTCTTCTCTTCTGAAGGATGCTGTATTGAGCCGAACATGACAAATATGCCAGGAATGTTTGCCCTCAGGGCCTGGGAGAGCAGGGAAAGGCCCAGAGAAAGGCACCGCTGGCACCTTATCAACACACCAGCCCCACTGTTTGTAAAAAANTCCTGGCAAGCCACGGCACGGGCAGCACCGGGGAGAGTCTGCGCTACAGGGTAGGGCAAGTGGGCTGCGTAAATGGGCTACCGGGGTAAGGGGGGCCAGAAAAGGCTATTTACTATAGGTGCCACTGTCTGACACCCTGAGCCATGGAAGTTCATCTGCTGCCAGAGCCCCAGCCTGGAAAACAAGCCTTTATAATTATTCCATATGGGGTTTAGTGCTTTGGTGCAAGAAAGGGCACAACGGAGGGTGGCAGGTGAGGTGGTGGGGTGTGGGCGTGGAGAGAAATGGGGTGAAAAAGTGAAAAAACAAGGGGGTAAGGTGAAGAAGAGAGTGGCTGTGTTGGAGACAACCTCCTGCCAGCGGCTGGCCACCGGGTGACAGGTCCAGTGCCACCACCCCAGCCCAGCGTGGTGGGCTCAGCACCCCAGGCACTGGGGGTGACAGGGCATCCCTGGGATCCAAGCACCTTTTTGTTTGAAAAAAGCACAGGTGAAACCCTTTTTATCTACCAGTCCCTGCTCCCCATGTCTAGTTTAAGACCACCCAGTGCCACCCTTCCCTGTGTCACTGACACCCACAACCCCCACGGGCACCTGCCCACCGCAGCCCCACAGCAGCCCCATCTCCAGCTCCCTCTCCCCATGCCGCAGGGCTGGATGGCAGCAGAGTCCCCTGGGGTGCTAGGAGGGGGGGTGACAGCCAGGGCTCCCCCCACACACACNGCTTCCCTCACCCCAAGCGGGATGCCAGCGGGTGCAGCAATGCCACTGACCCCACAGGCACCCACTGTGCCATGGAGGGGGGCACGTCACCCCAGTGGCAGCCCTGTGCCCAAGACTTCTTCAGGCCCTAGAGCCAGGCGGTGGCAGCAGGAATGAGACCAAGGACTGTGGCAGGGCACGGGGACAGGGCTGGCATCTGCTGGGTCGCAGCCATCCTGGATTAATAGTGGCAGAGAGGAGAGGATCGCTGTTGTTGCTGGTGCACCAGCATCATAGAATCAGAGATTCAGAGGATGTTTTGGGTCAGGAGAGACCTTAGAGATCACCCAGTGCCACCCCCTGCCCTGGGCAGGGATGCCTCCCACCACACCAGGTTGCTCCAAGCCCCATCCAGCCTGGCCTTGAACCCCTCCAGGGATGGGGCAGCCACAGCTTCTCTGGGCAACCTCTTCCCGTGCCTCACCACCCTCACAGCAAAGAATTTCTTCCTAATATCTCATCTAAATCTCCCCTCTACTAGTTTAAAACTATTACCTTTCATCCTATCATTCCAGTCCCTGATCAAGAGTCCCTCCCCATCTCTCCTGGAGCCCCTTTAGGGACAGGAAGGGGCTTTAAGGTCTCCTTGGAGCTTCCTTTTCTCCAGGCTGAACAACCCCAATTCTCTCTCAGCCTGTCCTGACAGCAGAGGTGGTCCATCCCTCTGAGCATCTTTGTGGCTCTCTGCTGGACCTGTTACAACAGGTCCGTGTCCTTCCTGTGCTGTGCTGCTGGGGTCCTCCCCATCCCTCCCAGTCTCCTCCACAAGATCCCAGGAAAACCCTTCCCAGAGGAGGCTCCTTTTGAGTTAAGAGCTTAAAGCCACTTGCCCGGTGCCTCTGGAGACCTTGGTGTTTGCACCAAGGAAAGAGCCACCACTGAGCCTCCGTGCTTCCCCAAAGAGACCCAGCCCAGCTTCAAGGAAGCCATGCGCAGCGGGCTGGGGCCGGGGCTAATTAACAGCCCTCGTTAAAAATATATTGTGGTTGGTTTAAACAAGGTTCCCCCAAGCCAGAGGAAACCGGTGAGGGACTGAGGAGAGATAGGGAGTGAGCGAGGCGGCCCGGGAGGGGGAGGCGATGCATGGGTGCATTTATTTCTTTATTTGCTTCCATTTCTAAAATAAAATAAAGTGCCTCTCTGTAGCTGTAGGCGCCCTAACGTCTATTAAAGTACCACATAGGAAATTGTAAAGTACAGGAAAACAACCCAATCAGCCTGACCCCTTAACAAACTCCAGCCATAGCCAAAGTTGCAGAGTAAACAAAGCGAAGCCGCTGCCGCTGCCAAGCTTCTCCCAGGCTCTGGAGCTGCTCTCCCAGTCCCACCGGTGGCTAGATGGTCCCACCAGTGGCTAGCCAGCCCCACCAGCCCTCATCCCAGGCTCCAGCCGTGTGGCTGCCCCTGGGTGCTCCCCAAAGATGCTCCCACGTGCCCAAATCAGGGATGCTCCAGCCATGGCTGTGGCATCACCCCCAGCACTGGCAGTGCCATGCCCACTCTGTAGAGCACCGTTCCCGTGGCAGGGGCTCAGCAACAAGCTCCAAATTGAGCAAAGCCCTGCTCTCACCCAGAAGGGGAGGCAGCTGGGCTACGGCGTTGCCTGACCCCACTCTTCTACGTTGCCTTGGCCAAGAAGGGGATGATGTTAAATGAGTCAACAGTTGGCCCGAGCGCTGGGGTCGGGAGGGTAATGTTTTCTTCAGAGTCAGATGCTTCCTCTCCTCCTCCTCGCTGGAGACGATGACGCTCTGGGCCAGCAGTGAGTCCTGTCTCTCCCAGGCAGGGCAGGACTGGTGTGCCTCCCAGCCTCGGGGTTTGTCCCAGGCCCCCTGAGCCTTTTTGACACCCACAGAGGGGCACCGGCAGCACCACAAGCCATTAGCATCGGTCCCACCGAGGTGTTGCTCCGTTTCCCTGGACACCGATAATTCAGCCAGAACCTGAACAATTTTCTCTGCATAATAGCTCAAAATCTGCTTTTCAGTGGCAGGCTCTGAAATCAGCATCCCAGCAGAGACAGCCTGGATTAATCAGGCTGGCCGCAACTCGGAACAAACCTGCTGATTAAGCCTTGGCAGAGGTGATGGTGCGTGCTGAGGGCCTTCCCTTTCGCCTCCCGCACAGGCACAGCACGAGGGTTCCGAAATCTCCATGCAGCGATGGACTGCATTCTTCCACAGCCGTCCACCCCCCGGCACTGCAAGCCGCCTGCCCCGTGTCCCCCAGCGTCCCCAGCGTCCCCCTGTCCCGGGAGCGACAGGGACTGGGCACCGACTCCGCCGTGGATGGGAGTTTCGGGAGCGCTGCAAGGAGGGAACATCCTGAAGGATGCTCCCGATGGATGGAGGAGGGAGGCAGAGATGTGCAGCGAGGCTTGGGGCATGGGGGGTGGATGTCATTTTTAGGTCCCAGTTCCTGTTGACCTCCAAACTCCACCTCAAACCCTGAAGGGGTAGAGCACCAACCTCTTTTTGTAAAGTTTTCAGATGCCACCAGCATCCTTTTGGGGAACTCACGGGGTCACCTTGCGCACCCTTTAATGACCTGGTTCTGGTGAAAGTGGGGAGGGGGAAGGTCAGCACCTTGCTGTGCTACCCAGCCCTGCGGTGGACGGGTGTCCAAGTGTGTCTGTGTGTGTGTTTTGGGTGCAAGAGGCACAATCCTGCAGAGCAGGAGGCAGGACATCTCATCCATCGCCGCGCTCNCGTGCTGCCCAGGTGGCCAGATGCCCGCAGCTCTGTGCAGGGCAGTGGCTGGACAGGGAGGTCTTGGGCTAGACCCCATAGGAGTCCCGAGCCCCCAGTGTGGGTGGGCATGAGGGTTGGGGGACACCCAGCTTCCCAGGCTGTGTGATGGGCGCTGGCACTGAGGAGGTGCTGCCTGCCCCAGAGAGGGGACGGGCTGCGTGAGGTGGCACATCCCAGCCCCAAGGAGCCATCCTAAAGAAGTGGCTGTCCAGTGGGCCCAGCCTCGGCTCTTTCCTTGCAGGAAGGAGTACATGAGCAGACCCCCCCTGGAAGGAGATGCTCGGGAGGACAGAGTGAGTGGGGCACGGGACCTGTCACCTGCACAGCCTGGGGACAAGAGCAGCAGAGGAGGGAGGATGCGACACACGTGCGGGAACATGGCGTGGGAGGACACGGCCACCCTCATCCACGTGGAGGATGGGGTGAAGTGGAGGTTAAACATCAGGAAACGCTTTTTGGCCCTAGCTGAGATCTGGGAGGCAGAGCCGGCTCCTGGGGCGAGCTGTGAGCCCCCTCTGCAGGGACAGGCTGTGACTTAGCCGGGGGGGGACACCCAGCGTGGGCTGCGTGCCTGCCACACCGCCACGGCTGGGATTTCCCATACCCGTTTCCTCTTCCTTAATTTTAATGCAAGGAGCAGCTCCTGGCAGCAGGGCCTGCTGCAGCTCCCCAGCCCGCAGAGGTCCCCACCCCATCTGACCTGAAACTGAGAAGAAAAGAAACATTTCCCATATTTGCTATGCAACCGCATGGGCTCCAGGGCAAAACCGTGAGTGGGAACCTTCACAGCTGCTTCCTCCAAGGTAACGCTCCTGGTTCTGGATTTAAATAAAACTCAGGGAACTCTAAACCCCACACACACAAGCAGAAGTACCAAATTCCCCCACAATTTCACCTTTGCCATCACCTGCTCGTCAGGGTTTTAGCAAGTGGCCCCAAGCCCATCAGCCTCCAGGTCTGGGAGGCCTCAGGGAGGTCAGGCTGCACTCAGGTTTTGGGGGATGCTCGGGGCTGCAGGGATGCTGGCAGGGATGCTTGGGGCTGCCAGGGATCCTCTGGGATGCAGGGCTGCATGGAGCTGGAAGACTACTCAGCTGGCAGGGATATTGGAGGCTGGCAGGGATGCTCGGTGCTATGGGGATGCTCAAGGCTATGGAGATGCTTGGGGCTGGCAGGGATGCTCGAGGCCATGGAGATGCTTGAGGCCCATGGGGATGCTTGAGGCTGTGGAGGTGCTTGGGGCTGGCAGGGATGATTGGGGCTGTGGGGATGATTTGGGCTGTGGGGATGCTCGAGGCTGTAGGGATGCTCAGGGCTGGCAGGGTGTTTAGGACCAGCGAGGATATTCAGGGATGTCAGGATGCTCCACGCTTTGCAGATGCTCTGGGCTGGCAGGGATGCTTGGTGCTGTGGGGTCCTCATGGGCAAGGTGTTCTGGGGTGCCTACAGAGTTCTCCCAGGCAGGGACGGCTGCTCGGGGGCTAAGGCAGGGCAAGCTCTGTCGGGACTTCTTGCCCGGGCTGCTTGCGTGGAGCTCGGCTGTCCTCTAGTGCACGCCCGAGTCCATGACACAACCACGGCCGGGCAGGCAAGGAAAGGCAAGGCAGGAGAAGGCAGGAGAAGGCAGGAGAAGGCAGGAGAAGGCAGGAGAAGACAGGAGAAGGCAGGAGAAGGCAAGGCAAGGCAAGGATGGAGCCCTGTCCCAACAAGACCCACGTCCTACTTTTCAGCCTCCCACTCCCTGTCAATCTCTACATTTTTGGGGGGCTCCACTATTTATTCAACATGACATCCTTTGCACCTCGCTTCCCCCCCCCCCAGCCTTCTACTGCTTTTTGGCCTCAGCTTTATACTACCCTCCACTCTTTTTTAATGGCCTCCTCTTTTTCTTTAGAGTCCTGCTCCTTTCCAGCCTCCCATTCTCCAGTGGCCTCCACTCTTTGTCAGGCTCTTTCAGTCTCAGGCTATTTCACCTTACCATTTATTGGCCTCCCACACCTTTTCAGCCTCTTACCCCTTTTCACCCTCCACTTCTTTTGGCCTCTACTTTTTATTTCGTCTCCCACTTGATTTTGGCCTCCTATCCTTTTGCAGGCTCTGTTTTTTCTGACCTCCCACCCTTTTTTCATCTTGCACTCCTTTTCAGCTTCTACTTTTTTTTTCTGTCTCCAATCTTCTTTTTAATTCCACTGCCTTTCCAGCCTCCATTTTTAACCTCCATTTCTTTTTCAGCCTTCTTTGTTCTCTCCATCTCCAATCTTTTTTGGCCTCTACCTTCTTTACTCAGCCTCCCACTCTTCTTTGGCCTCCACTCTTCGTCAGACTCATTGGGCCTCAGGCTCTATTTCCTTTTACAATTTTTTCAGCTTCAAACTTTTTTGGCCACTGTGTTTTGGGGTTTTTTTGTTGGCCACCACTTTTTTTTTCAACGCCCAACTTTTGCTTGGCCTCATACTTTTTTCAGCCTCCCACTCTTCTTTGACCTCAAATTTATCTCTGACTCCCACTTTTGGAAGGAGGAGGGGGCTGACACTTCTTTTTGCCACCATCAACGGGTGGGCAGAGGGATGGAGCCACCACCCACACAGTCCCTGGGGAACCAGCACAGACACGTTGGGTGGGGAAAGGGGAAAAAGAAAGGAAGGGAGGAGTGGAGAGAGCAGAGGTGGAAGGACGGGGCTGTCAGGTCCTGGGAGCACTGTGGAGCCATCACGAGCTTCACCTGGGGTTCCTCCACACCCACCCACAGCTCCATTTGAACTCAGCCTGGCCCCCCAGCTTATTCCTTGTCTTGGTGCAGGCATGCCTGTCTCTGGTCCTGCCTTCAGCATGGACCTCAGCAATGCCACGCAGGTAAGTTGTGTCTGGAGTGGGTGGTAGATACCTATTGTGGCTTGTTTTCATCTCCTGGGGGCTTGAGAGCTGTGGTACAGCCATGCCTCCAGCCCTGCACCGCTTTGCCCCTGCCTGGATGGACTCTGGACCTGGCTTGGAGCAAGTTTTGGCTGGGGCTGCAGATGAGGTGAGGTGTGTTGCCAACATTTAGCTCTGTCTGCCCTGGCGGGTGGCACCCTATGGGTGAGGGTGCTGCCCATGTTGGGGTCACCCTTGGCTCTCCATTTGCCTGTCCTGAGGGAGGACAGGTTTCAGCAGCAGTTGATTATTTTAGAGTACTACCAGGGGCTGTGCTGGGGAGGGTGGGTTGGTCCTGTGTATAATGCCCACTGTGGAGATTAACAAAAAAGCAAAAGCACACCAGCATCAAAGGGAGATCAGGATCCTAAACTCAGTGCCAACCCAGGCACTTGGGCACCTGTCTCCTTTAAAAAACAAACAAACAAAGAAATTGTGATAAACTTTCTTGCCAATTTGGGGAAATCCCACCCACCGCAGGGTGGGCAGTGTAGCATCTCTGCCTGCACGTGTGTGTGCACGGCCTGATGCGTGGTCCATGGTACGGTTCATGGTCTCGACGTGGCTCGATGCGTGACCCAGCCTGGCATGCATCCACCGTGTGGCACATGGCCCAGCCCATGGCACGGGTGCCCGGGGGATGCCCAGGCGTGTGCGAAGCTTCCCACGGGCACCGTGCGGGGAGAGGTGCGGGGGGAGCCAGCGGAGCCCCGGTCCGGCCGCGCTGCCCGCGGGGAGGCAGCAGAGCGACAGGGATGGGTTTCGCTGCCCGACATGGGCAGGGAGAGACGTGCCCCGTCCCTGCCCGCTCCCCCTTGCCCGCAGGATGTGCGGGCAGGGGTAAAGATCTGCCCTCCTTCCACACCACAGCGTCCCCATCCCCACCGAGCGGTCCTCTCGGGTAACCCTGATGCGCTCAAAACTGCTTGAGAAAATGCAAGCACCTCCCTGGTGGGGTGTCCCACTCAGTGACCCCCTCCAAAAAGGGCCGTACTCGTGTCTGACCTGCCCGAGGCAAAGATGATGGGCTCAGAGTATATGGGGAGATGCTTCAGCAAGAGCTCTTTGCAGACAAATGCAGGACCTGCCCCGGTGCAAGCAGCTGGTGATATCTGCTGTCTGCACCTGGGTGACCCATCCAGGTCACCCTGTGGCTCATATCACCCTGCTGGGACAGATGGTGACTGGCACAGACCAAGGGCAGCAATGCAACCAGCTCCCTGGCCAGAGTTAGAGACGGGTGAGATAAACCCAAGCTCCAACCAAGTGTGATCAGAAAGGTGAAGAAAGGGAAATCAGAGGTTTTGGGGAGTGAGGGTTGTCTTGGTGATCAGTAAATCAGCTGGTCAGAGGCTGTGGCTGCTGGCAAGTGTCCAGGCTGGTGGGGAGGATGCTCTGACCAAGCCAAGTGTTCAGATCCTCTCTCCTTCCCAGGCAGCTCCAGGACCTACCATTGCTAACAAGGGCTTTTTCATCTTTAACCATCAAATAAAATAAAAAGGAGAGGAGTAGCCACCTGCAGGTACCACCTTCCTCCTGCTTCAAGGTATTAACCTGTCCTGGCCCAGCTATGGCTGAGGACCACGCAGATGTGAGGACCCTCGCTCCTGGGCTCCTTTGCTCCAGTGGGATGAGCTTCCTGGCTCCAGCAGCCACTGGTGCAGAGACAGGGGTCTGCGGGCTGTGCGGCTGCCTGCCGAATCTGATACGCACGCACGGTCTCCCCCTCGCCAGCCCCCTCTCCCACCCCCACCATCTTCAAAGCCAGCGACCTGGCAGTGGTTCTGAAACCCGGGCAGAGCCTCCATGCCATGGCTTGGCATGCAGCTCAAAGGCTCAATTAGCAACATCTGCTTTTGTGGGCTGTAACCCCCTCTCCCTACTCCCCTCCCTTGCTCTGAGCGCTCACAGCTGGGAGCAGCATGGGGCTGCAGCCAGCTGGGGCCAGGGGAGTTCTGCTGGGCAGCCACAAAGCCTCTGCCCTCGCCTAGGCAGCTGCCCTGCCAGCGTGGCATGCTGTGTCACCTCTGCCACCGCTCTTCTGACCCCTTGGACCCAGGGCCTGACTGCAGCTGAGGGTGGGGGGAAGCAGGTGGGCAGCAAGGGGCAGCTGGGCATGGGGGAACGTGTGGAGTTTGGGGTGATGGAGCTTGAAACGGGGCAGGAATCGGAGACCTCTCACACCAGGTAAGTGTAGGAAGGCTGGTGAAGTGTGGGCATCCCAGCCTTTTCCAGGAGATGGTGAAAAACATCAGGGGAGGAATGAGAAAGATAGATATGATGGGGAGGAAACCTGCAGGGAGGGCAGAGGGTGCTGCATCCCACCCTATCCCCACTCCCCTTGGTCTGTACTGGGGCACAGGACAGCAGGACCTGGCATGGGATGGACACAGACTGGGATTCACATTGGGATGACCTGGGGAGGCACCTACGCTGAAGACAGTAACACTGGGAGGGCAAGGACTTCTACACTCTGTCCATCACCACTCCTTCCTCCTGGAGATCCCAGTCTGGCTGCTTCACCCGGGCTGCAGAGCAAGTGACTGGGACAGGCTGGGCAGAGAGGACCATCCTGTAGAGCTGAGTTCCAGGGACTCCAGGCTGCTTCCCCTTGGTCTTCCCAGCAAAGCCCTGGGGCAGGCAGAAGGGGGAGGCAGCAGGGAGGATCAGAGTGGCCTTTTTCCTGCAAATATGGGATGGAAACTAAAATTAAATCCTTCCTCACAGGCACAGGAAGAGGGCAAGGAATGAGGCAGGTAATAGGGAGGTGGGGAGCTCAGCCAGTCCCTCTTCTCCAGCCTGATGCAGCACTGCTCTGGCATGATATGAGTGTGTGAGGTCTCAGGCAGCTGATGAGTCCCTCTCGCTGCTGGCACAGGCTCTTGTTGAAGTGCTACCGCCACAGCCCCTCTGCTGAGAGGAAGCACTGGTGGTGCTGGGAGCCCAGTCCTGTGGGCTTTCTTGTAACGGACTGCTATTGCTGCCACGGCTCCGACCTGGGCCCAGGAGGAGCAGGGTGCCAACACGGCCATTCCCAGGAGAGGTTGCAAGGCTGTGGACTGTGGGACAGGAGGTGACATGGTGGCACCAGCTGTGGGACCTGATGGGGAAAACCAGTCTGTGCCTTGGAGGCTAACTGGGAGCCCCTGCCCCTACCCATTGTTTGGGAGCTGAAGCAATAGGAGCCCTTGCCCAAGGAGCTGGAAGCATGGCAGGTCTGGCCAGCAGCTCGGCGATGTGGTCTGCAGACTTTCCCAGGAGGGCCGTATAGAAGCAGGGCTGGACGCTGTTGACATCACCCCGGGTATGTCTAGAAACGCAGCCAAGTGGCGCCCCGTGAGGGCCACCGAGGTCAGGAGGGCACAGAGCCAGCCCGGGAAGGAGGATTTGTGAATGAGAGAGGTACGGGCAGCACCAGCGGGGCAAGGCTGTGGGGAGTCCCTTGGAGAGGAAGGGGGGGTTGGTGGTTCCCTGAGCTCCTCTCCCTGCAGGCAGTTGTCCCCTTGCTGCCTGGTGCCAGACAAGCGTAAGAGGTTCCAGGAGCAATGTTGGGTGGTGGACTACTGAGGTCTGACACCAAGGTGGCAAGCTCTGGTCACCAAGGTATGGCCTCTCTGCCTTTCCCAGTCTAACTGCAAGAAGGTCCAGGATTTACATTTGCTTCTTCCCCCCCCCTTTCGAGCTGTTATATCTAACTGTGCTTGATTTACTTCTTGCCAGAGGAAGGGCTCCTGGGACTGGGGGACTCTCAGGGCCTCTCTGTATGAAGCAACCTCAGCTGCGTTCTGGCTGGAGTAAATCATCTCGCACTGGGGACATCTCATAAACGATCTCCTGGAGATCCCAGTGATGCCCATCCCAGCTATGGGAGTCCCACACCTCCATCCTGGCTGGGAGCTGAGGTTTTTCTAGGTCTGTTGCTGTGTTACAAACAAGATGTGCAATTGCAGTGTAAGGCTCATTCCAGCTCAAAGCTCCTATGATGGGTAAAGCATCTTCTGCTGCTGGTTTCCAGTGGGGACCTCAGGGTCTGTGCTTCAGGGTGGGATTTTAGTGACTCCAAGCCAGGCATCTGCCCCTTCTCCAGCTTTGCCATCTTGAGATCTACAGGCTGCAGGGGTCCATGCTGGCACTTGGGTCAGCAAAGAGCCTGAGGTGGGGATACACACCCATGAGATACAACCTCCATGTGTGTCTACACATCCTGCCAGCATCTGCTCCCTTGCCGAGGGCCAGGGATGGGCTACATCCACCCCACTGCCTGTAGCTACATAAGGAGTAAGGGGAGAGGGCTGCAGAGCAGCTCTAGGCGGGGAGGGAAGGGGTCCAGGCAGGGGAGTTCCTGTGCCCCACATATGGATGTGAACACAAGCCTGAGCTCCAGCAGGAGGTGAGGGCAGAGCCTTGTGGCTGGGAGGCTTGGCTGCAGGGTATACCAGGATGGGCATGGCCAGGACTGCTCCCGAGTGGAGCCATCAGGCAGAGGTGCTGCCCCCAGGGTTCCTTTGGCTGTAGGTCCTCCCTCTGCCCCACAAGGCAGTGGCTGGTGGTGTCCTCCCAAGTCTGGAATCTGCTCTAGGGCCACATAGAACAGAGGCTTTCTCAGGAGTTGGGGGGCATGAGGCTGTGTGCCCTGTGCCATGCTCTTCCCTTGGCAGCTCAGGCTCCAAAAGAGCCAGCCAGGATGTGTCTCTTCCCCAGATAACTTTAATTGCAGAAGAAGAAGGCTTCCTTGCACCCTGGGTACCTGGGACCACCCCGGATACCCGGGACCACCCTGGAGTGGTCCTTCCCAAATATCACCTGGGTGCAGAGGTGTTTGCATCACAGTGCCATGTGTACCTGCCAAAAGCCGTGTGTCTGAAGGGTGACACAGATCCTTCCTTCTAACCCATCATGTCAGGCCCTGGGGTCTCTTCAAGGTGTTTTTTAACTTGTGTGAGGATGCATATGCCCTGGTTTCTCTGTTAGCTGCTTGGGATCCTCCTCATCAGCACTTCTTCTGGTGCCTGGACACCTTCCTCTTGCAGTTAATGATTTGCTTTTCCCAATAAAGCATTGAGATCCCAAAAAAGCTCATCATGGAGAGCCCATTACAAAGACTGGGCCAAGCCGTGTCAGCTGCAGCATGTGGGAGTAGTTATGCTGGTGGATAGTTCCTTGCTGGCTTATCCCCACCTAAGAGTCTGCCTGATTAGTTGACTAGCTAATTAGCATCAGGTAATGATGGAAACTGTCTCTAAGTTGCTGATGCTCCTTGGGAAAGCCTCCTGAGCACCCGGGCTGGCTCAGACGTGCCTCTCCCACCTGAGGAGCTGAGAGCCAGCCCGTGCATCTCTGCTTGATGTAAGAAAAAACATCAATAAACCACGTTGCCCTTTGAATACCAGCAGCAAACAGAGAGAAACCCGAGGAAGGCTGAGCAAATGAACCCGTTCTCTCATGAAGGGCTATGTGTAAGCTGCCTTTTTTTATTTTTTTTTTTCCTTTTATTTTTGCAATGCAAGAACAGGGAGTGGGAGGAGCAGTTAATGTTTTTCCAGCGAGGGGAAACTCCTGGGTGGAAATAGCACCGTGCCCTGGAAACGGAGCCCTTCAACCAAACAGGGTGATGTTTGTGCAGCCTTATCTCAGCTGGGTGATGCTGAGCAGGGTAGAGGCTCAGCAGTGGAGAACTGCTCCCAGAGGGGCTGGGTGGTGATGAGCTCCCATCAAAGCCCTGTGTGAGAGCGCAGGGAAGCTGGGGCTGAGCTCAGCTTCACAGTGTGTGCCCAAGCGTGGGCTCTCCAAGGAAGCTCTTCTCATGCTCTCCCTGCTACCCATCCTGGTTGCGTTCAGCCCACAGGCATCCACACAAGGACCAGGAGAGCAGGGGCAGGAAGAAAGTGAACTCCTTCAGCTGACACACAAAAAAAAGCTGAAATGGGATGGGAACAGCGGGGCTTTTTGGGGACATGCAGGAAAAGGCTTGAAAGAGGCTTAAAGAGTTGGAGACGGGAGGAAGATTCCCTGCTGCTGACACAAATAGCACCTCAAGTGCTGGGCTTATCTGGGGTCCATCTAGCCTTTACCAGGGACCACTAAACCCAGCGCTGGGAACATGGGATGCTTTCTCCCTTCCTGCTCTGAGCCTCCCAGCACTGGAAGCGAAGGAGATGCCTTCAGCAGCCAGGGTCAAAGGACAGCAGGGCTCCCTGCTAGATAAATAATGGGGTACACAAGGGTTTAAGGGGCTCTGTTGCCCGTTAGCTCTTTTTAAGCCTGACAATACGCTTTACTGCTGGCCTGCAGTGCTTTTCTGGAAACATTTTTGGATTTGCACAGCATAGCTGTACCTCACCATGTGGAGGTGAAAGCCTTTGAGCAACAAAGCTAAGACCTGGAGTCCCAAGGCTGCTGCCCCTTTGCCAGACAGCACAGCTCAGGGAGCCAAGGTCCCTGCCAGCGTGCCCAGAGCCTGGACCGAATATGCCCAGACTGTGTGAATTTTCCCCTCTGTGCCCAGTGCCTCAGTTTCCCATGAAAATCATTTATTTCCAAAATAAAGGTTCCAGTGCCTTGGTACGATGCTGTGTGCTCAAGGCAAGCACCCACAGTTCCAGGAAATAAACCCCACTAGGGAAACCCTGGATCTGCAGGGATAATGCTCTCAGCTATTTCAGCATCTCCTTCCATCAGGCTGTGGGCAAGCTGGAGGGGCAGGAAGGGATGGGCAAAGCTGCCCCCTGAGCTCTGCCCTGTGCTACAGGAGCCACAGGTGTCTGTGCCGTGGCTCAGAGCGGTACAGTCTCCAGCCTGGGTTGCAGTTTTCCTTATATCACTTTCAGTGATGTTCAACATTTGTTCGTTCCGGCTGTAAAACCTCTTCTGGCTCTGGACCAGATATTTCCTCACCTCAGTGCCTCAGCCACAGCAGAGCTAACTGTTGGAGCATGTGCAGCTCAGATACCTTGGCCTTCGTGATTAATGCTCTCTTTTATTCCGGGCACACTGCATGGCAGGAGGGGTGGGAGTTCACATCCAGCTGTACAGCCCCCCAAGATGCCCTTCGCTCTCATAGAGAGAGCTGGGTGGCCCCTTCGTGCAGGGCCCGCGTTCAGACCAGAGTGGCTTTAAACAGGAGCTGGGGATGTGAGTGGTGGCCCTGGCAAAGCAAAACCCCGATCATCTGGGCATTTGGGATCAGGAGGGCAGTGGGCAGGAGGATTTCCACCTGTTGTGCTGACGTTAGAGCCGTGCTCTCAGCACTGGATGAAGCAACAACCCTTTTGTGCATCCACTGAGGCTGTGAGCTCCACTTTCCCGTGGGATTCGCTCTCCTTGCAGGTCAGGAAGGAGGACAAAGCCTCCGGTGACTTTGCCCGTGCCCGCAGGATTCTGCCCGAGGGAGCACGGGCAACCAGCTCCAGCACCTCTGCTGCTGAAGGGCTGTGGGCACAGCTGAGCGGCACGAAGTTGGAGTTGGTTCACTTTGGGGTAGAGTTTGATGAAAACCCCAGAAATAGGAACATTTGAACCAGTTCCCACAGCCAGGTTAGTGCCCGAGGGTGAGGATGGCATCACGTGCGGAGAAGGAGCCTCAGAGTTTGGGTGCCTGCTGCTCTGCTTAGAGCAGCTCGTCATGTTGCAGAGCTCTGTTTATTTTTCACTCCCAGGAAGGTGACAAGCTCTTGTCTAACTTGCCCAAGAAACCCCTAACAGGGTGCCAACAGGGCACATGAAGAAGTGATGTTCTCTGGAAGCTGCTTCCTTTTAGTTTTGGTGCCTGCTCAGAATTTGTGCCCTTGATGTCCCAGAAATGGAATTGTTGAGGGCTCTTTTGGGGATGATTGAGGCTGAGGGCAAGCAGGCAGCGAGTGCCCAGGGGACACAGACTCACACACACGAGAGTTGTGCGACCCCGAGGGATCTGTCCCTTGGGCTGTTGTCAGAGCCCTCTCCCTGTTGGGATCCGTCCCTTAACAGGCACCAAGGCCAACCCATGTCGCCCGTCAGTAAGCCTGCTGGGACTCCCCCACTGCCCTCTCCAGGGGACACGGGACAAGCCCCAGACACGGGTGGCATCCCACACTCGGGGTTGCCGAGCGGGACAGGAGTCCGGGGGGAGACTCGGGGACACGGGACAAGCCCCAGACACGGGTGGCATCCCACACTCGGGGTTGCCGAGCGGGACAGGAGTCCGGGGGGAGACTCGGGGACACGGGACAAGCCCCAGACACGGGTGGCATCCCACACTCGGGTCTGCTGGGTCGGGACAGGGCTCCGGGGCGGGGCTCAGGGACATGGGACAAGCCCCAGACACTAGTGGCATCCCACGTTCAGGGCTGCCGGGACGGGAGAGGGTTCCAGGGAGAGACTCGGGGACACGGGACAAGCCCCCGACACGGGTGCCATCCCACGCTT
>VZRU01016856.1:23231-34201 GCA_013398155.1 Pedionomus torquatus | reverse complement strand
CCGCCCCCTCCTCCAGGAGGACCCTCCTGCAGGCTTACTTTAGGAACTTCAACCTCTCCTTTTGTGATACTTACACGATCTGGGACCTGCTGCGGGAGATGGCCGGCCCGGAGGGCCTGGACTGCAGCCTGGACAACCTGATGGTGGACTTGGTGGCGGCGGCGGCCGGGGAGGCCTGTAGCAGCTGCGTCCAGGCGTACCAGCGGCTGGGCCAACACGCTCAGGAAAAATACGAGGAGTTCGACCTCTTGCTGGAGAAGTACTTGCAATCGGAAGAGTACTCGGTCAGATCCTGCCTGGCGGACTGCAAGGTAGGGAAAAGAGGGGTGCTCGCGGGGGTCTCCCAGCCCCCCGTCACGCCTCTGGCTCTGCCCCTCCGCGGGTTCCCCAGGTCCCGCTCCCAACCAGCCTCAGCCGTTCCTCTCTACGGGCAGGCGTGGGGCCCATCGCCCCCGCCTCTGGCCTGCTGCCGAGGGGTGCTGGGGCAAGCCAGGGCTCTGCCTGGTCGTCCTTAAGCTGTGGCGTGTAGGAGAGCGGTGACCTGAAATGAACCACGGCGCCGGAGCCCCTGCCCCGCACGCAGCAGCTGTTTTCCAGCCCTTCTCCCCGAGGAGGTGGACCTGGGACTTGCCACCCCCTTGGCGTTCCCCCCACGGTCACCCGTCGTCCCCAGCCGCAGGGCATGATCCGTGTTCCGAAAGGGAACGGGTTGCCTTCCCCGGCATCAGTCAGATGGAGCCTCAGCACGGTGGCCATCTCCTCTCCAAAATGAGAGCCGTGGTCGCATCTCCGTCCTGAGCCCGGTGCGGTTCTGTTGGGCTCTCCCCTGCTTTCTCAGGAGCCCCAGTGCTGCAGCGCCTCCAGCCTCCACCTGCTCCGAGCTGCCCAGCTCACCTGTGCTTGCTCCCTCCAGACATCACCTCCGGGAAGCGTAACGGTCTCCGTAATTAAACCTGCTCCCCTTTCTCAGAGCCGGGTCCTGGGGGAGAGGCGGCGGGGTGTGTTACAGCATCTTCCCCAGAGGGACGGTGGCAGAGCATCCCCCCGCTGACAGGACGCTGCTCTTCTGGGAGAGTTTTGAGGGACGCTTGGAGCTGCGGTGGCAGTGCAGGTGGCTCTCCCATCCCTTGGGAAGGTGCGGGAGCAGCACCCGGGGTGCAGCGCTGGGGACACCGAGGTGGTGTCTTTCATCAAGGGCACACTGGCGAGATCCTGGCCGCCGCTCTCAGGCCCGTGTTTCTGCATCGCTTTTTGTAAGGAGCCAGTTTTGGAAGGGAGCTTGCGGTGGCATTCTGGGCCGGTGCCAGGCCAGGTAATTACAGTCTGCTTGCCCAAATTCCCCCTGAGGTTTCAAAGGTACATAGTATTCAGCCTGCGCCGAGCGCTTGGGTCCTGCTGCTCCGCTTCCACGGGGAATGAAGGGGTTTGGGGCTGCCCGCCCTCGCCCTGCTCCCGCTCCCGGGGGCTCAGCAGAAGCGGGGTCTTCCCGTGCTCTGTCCGGTAGCGCGTACAGACACCCCCACTTCAGGCTTAGCGTCTGTCTCTGCCCAGTCCAACCAGCTGGTGCTCGCTGGTGTAGATACCCAGAGAGAGAAGCAAAGGAAGATAAGAAAATAATCGCTACCTTTGGGTCTTGGGCAAGGAGATGTTCCCATGGACTGTAAAGCGACTAGAAACAGAGCTGTGCTTAGAAGAGTCCTCGTTAAGTGTCCCTGGTCTTTAACATCCTTGATGAGAAAGGGAGAAACGAGCTTAGGAGATGCGGGGCTGAAGGCAGCAGTGGCGAGGCGCCCTACCTCCGTGTCACACCGGCGGTGGCACCCTTAGAGCCACCCTTAGAGTCTGCGGGCACCAGCTTTGCGGTTTCGCAGGCGGCATTTGGGAAGCAACAGGAGGCTGCGAGCAGCCGCGACAACCTGTACGTGCTGGCCCTGGCCACCGGCGAGGAGATTGCCAGTTGCGGGTGCCCGGGTCTGCATGCACCCACCCGAGCCTTGGCAAACGCCCGCTTGTCTCAGCCTCCCCCTTGAAAATCCCCAAGGAAGAATCAAAAAAAGAGGAGAACTAAGGAGAAAGAGATGTGTGCAGATTGTGAATTCATGGTTTAACTTATTTAAGGTGCTTCGGTGTGTATTTAGGTGCCTTACTTTAGACTTGGGCAAGCTGCGGGTCGTCGTCTCCACCTCACCCTCTTGGTTCCCCATTTGTAACGCCAACCTCCTCGACGTGGTGGCAACAAGCGACGTTGTGGCCTGATTTGGAGTCCCTTGGACTTCGGCGGGGGCAAGGGGTTACTCCTTTGTCGTGGTTGGGGACGGAAAAAAAAATATCTGGCCAGCGGGATTTTTTTAAAGCAGCTGGAATTTGTAGGAATTTGTAATTGCCTTCCAGATGCTGAATAATACTGCATTTTCTGATGTGAGTCGCGGCCGCACGCCGCTCGTGTGAATGAATACCCGCTTGTAAGCGACAGCAGTGAGCTACTGCTCAATGGTAACAACGGAGGAGAGCAAATGACAGCAAAATAGGAGAGGAGAGGAGGAAAACGTAATAGCTCAGCTGGCGTGAGAGGCTGCTGCGAAATCCTTGTAGAGGGACTCTGGCTGCAGAGAGGCGTGTAGCTGGGTAAATAGGATTTGAATAATATTTCTGGGGTCGGGTGGGTGTGAGGGGCAGGGGACCGCGCTCGCCATGGGAGGTTAGTGCTGGGGGCAGTTAGTGCTGGGGGGAGTTGGTGCTGCCTCCCATTTTGCTCCGTCCTATTCCTTAAGAGTGGCTGGAAAAACAAGGCAGAGACATGAAACAGCTCCAGCTCACCTGCACACAGCCTCCCTCTGCAGAGCCACGTAGCCCCCTGGAATTTCATCCCCAAGGAGCGGCACGGCTCGCTAAACAGCATACCTGGAGCTCTTTGGCAGCCGAATGGCCCAGTGGTTTCGGCTCTTTATTGTATCTGCTATAAAACAACAGCGACAAAAGCCCCACCGGAGCCGCCAGTTCCTTCTTATAGCAGCAGGTTTGATCCTGAGTTAAAAACTTGGGAAGGACTGAGCGTGGCAAGTTGGTTTTGGGAGGCACATGAGTCCCGACGTTCCCTGCTGATAAATTATCCTGAGGGCTGCCCACGGTTTCAGGGCGCTGCGCTTGGATGGGGAAAAGTGGGTGCTGCGGGGGGTGAGCAGCATCTTGAGTATCCGAACCCCCATATCCCTCGGTGCCCGGAGCTCAGGGGAGGCTGGAAGCTGCGGGAAATAGAAATGGCGTGAAATGGTGGGGTCTGTGTGTAACTCAGCTGCTTTAGATTACTCACTGCCGTAATATTCTCCCTAGGCCTTTTTTGTTGCTGCTCGGAAATAATTCCCAGGCAGATCCCACTTTCTGCGTACGTTGTTGTTATTCCCGTGCAGCGCTGTCAGCTTCCGAATCATACTCCGAAAACGTTTTACTTCTTACTCCTACGACTGACACCACAAATCCCCGTGGCTGAGAGAGAGAGTGAAATGTGGAAAATCCCTTTCTTGGGTTTACAGTTCAGCATTTGTTGGGGTTTTGTGGAGGTCTGGCCCTGGCATACCCCCCCAAAGGGGGCCCTGCAAACTGGGGAGGGAGGGGACGAACTGGGTCCACATGGTCCATCCATCTCCCAAAATGTATTGTGCCTCCTGCAGTGAAGAAGACCCGAGTGCCAGGTCTTGGGGGGTCATGGTGCTAGTTAATGCTGATGTATGTAAAACATGTCAAAAATACTTGTTTTTTTATGACTATAAGAGGGAAAATTCATTAAATGAGCCGGGAACACGTGCCTGCCACCCCCATCTCCCCTCCTTCCCCCCCGACTTGTACCCTTTGTCAAGTGGTTGTGGTGGCACAAGGGCTGGAGGAGGTCACGGCCCCAGGGATGCGGATGTTTTAGCTGATTATCTTTTGGAGACGCGGGGCAGCAGCAGCCCTTGGGGCACAGGAGCCGTGGGCTCAGGCTTTAGTGCAGGAAGAAATCCCCATCCTTCCCAAGTGATGCCCTGCGGGATGCTGATGGCTGGTTTGTGCCTTATTTTTCTGTCTTTCTGACCAGGCAAAAAGCAGCGCTGCTCCACCTCAGCCACCGCCAGATGAGAGGTTTGCTTCTGTAAAGGCAGAGCGCTGGGTTTGTGCTGTCTTCCCTCACCACCAGCCTAAAAGTGCATGTTCCCACCGGTACGAGGGCAAATCAAGATCTATGGGACACAGCCTGCTGAATTAAGGACTCATTAGGTTGCAAGAAACAAAGCTGCGGAGAGAGAAGGGCTGACAGGCAGGAGCTGCAGGGCTGGGGCTGGTAACAGAGCGCTGGTGGGAAGGAGAAGCTGGACAGGACCTGTACCATCTCAAATTTTATTAGATTACCAGGGATTCTCTGCAGGCTTGGGCCAGTGGCTGTTGAATCCTGGCCTGACCTTGACCAGATCTGTTTCTTTGCCTCTGGTTTCCCCATTACCTACAGGAGAGCCCGTTCTCGGGGAGCCTGGCAGGGCAGGATTTCGCTCCCGAGGCTTTCGTGACGTGCGGGTGTTTCCCTGCTGTGGGCGTTCAGGTGATGGGGTGAGAGGTAGAGGCCGGTCCCTGCTGTAAAGTCTCACCACATCATGTGATGCAGCCCACACCGAGCTGCTGGGGTGCAAATCTCTGGTGCCTGGGTTCAACACCCTTCGGGGGTTCTGTTTTCTTGCCCTTCTTTTGCCAGAAGCAGCACCAGGATTTTATGTCTCTGCTCAGCATCCCTCCCTGCGGAGCATCTTCCTGGAAACCCAAGCGCTATGGGGCCAGGAGCTTTGGGAGGGCAACATCCTGGGGACGCCTTGGGGCTGGAGATGCCTCTGGAGGCGACTAAAGCAGCCTTTTACTTTTGCAAAAGCAGCTGGAGTTGAGTTTGTCTGGGCTGGCCATATCCAAACTGCTGCTCAACCTAGTGCACTGTGGCTCGGACTCTGGATGACTCCTTTCCTGGAGAACCGTGCACAGAGGGGATGTCCCTTGAAACCCACAGCAAGTGCTTTTCACCAAAGTTTTGCTTTTTTTTTTTTTCATTAATGAGAATCATAGAATCATAGAATGGTTAGAGTTGGAAGTGACCTTAAAGACCATCCAGTTCCAACCCCCCTGCCCTGGGCAGGGNCCCTTGTCCTATCACTCCACTTCCCGACCAAGAGTCCCTCTCCAGCTCTCCTGGAGCTCCCTTCAGATCCTGGAAGGCTGCTCTAAGGTCTCCCTGGAGCCTTCTCTTCTCCAGGCTGAGCAGCCCCAGCTCTCTCAGCCTGTCCTCATAGGAGAGATGAAGTCTGGGGAGGGGTTCCCACCTGACAGGTCATGTAATATTGAGGCTTGTGGCGAATCTAGCGATGGGTGACTGCAAAGCCACCTCCCCAGCACCCTGGGCTGGGTGCCTTGTCCCTTCTCTTCAGCCTTCCAGTATCTGAATGAGGCCTACAGGAGAGCTGGAGAGGGACTCTTTGTCAGGAAGTGTACTGATAGGACAAGGGGTAATGGTTTTAAACTGGAAGAGGGGAGATTTAGATTGGATATTAGGAAAAAGTTCTTTGCTGTGAGGGTGGTGAGGCACTGGAACAGGCTGCCCAGGGAGGTTGTGGATGCCCCATCCCTGGAAGTATTTAAGGCCAGGCTTGATAGGGCTTTGAGGAACCTGGTCTAGTGGGAGGTGTCCCTGCCCATGGCAGGGGGGTTGGAACATGATGATCTTCAAGGTCCTTTCTAACTCTAACCATTCTATGATTCTATGATTCTCGCAGCGTTAGTGGCCTCCCGGCATTAGGGGCTGCTCCCAGGCACCGGGGCAGCTCTGGTGTCTTCACCTAGAGCTTGTCTTCAGAAACAAGCCTGACCAGTGAGGTGGAGCTTTACTAGCATTTCATGAGGTGAAAATAAAAATAAATAGCAGAGTAAATTCCAGAGTCATTCCAACGGTAACTTGGCAATTTTAGCAGGACCACATGCACGAGCTCTCAGCTCTGTGTTACACACCAGTTCCACATAAGCAAAGGTCTTTTTTTTTTTTTTCAGCCCTGCCCAAAGATGTGGTTAAGTCGTACGAAGAATTTAAACGAAAGGAATGTGTGGGGTTAGGTGTGCTAAAGCTACTGCAGGCACAGCCTCTGGCACAGCCAGGTTCCTGTGCCTTGTGCCAGGTGCCACCTAGATGCTTGAAAACAGAGATCAAAGATGGAAACGCCAAAGAACCAAAAACTGACTGATGAAAGGGGGTTGCTTTGTAATGGAAAAAGAAAAAAAAAACAAAAACGTGTCAAGGTGTCAGAAATGCTCTGGGAGTGCTGTGAGCCGGGAGGGAAGGGGGATGCTGAGCCAGGGCTTGGATTTTGCTGAGGGTCCAGACATCTCAAGGTGCTTGGGGCTGCATGGTGGGCTGGTACCCAGCCCACACAGCTGCTGTGGGGCAAAGCAACTTGGAGTGGGGGCAGTGACCGTGGGGGGTTGCCCCCCCCCCCAGCATTTGGTAGGATTTACCACTGATTTTAGTGGGTTTTTTGCTGGTTGCGTGTCTGTTAGTCCTGTTAACACCAGTCGGTGGTGCTTAAGGGAAAAAAAAAAGTGAAAAAGAGAAGCTGATAAAGGCAGCAGGTCTCGGTGCAGCAACAGGCAGGTCGGCAAATGGTGCAGGAAAGAGTGCGAGGGAGGGCGAGAGATCTGTCTCCATCAAACTGTCACCAAGTAGCTACAAGTGACGCAGGCTCCAGCGCCTGTCCCTGCGCCCGTGTGCTCCCGGCTGTGCCTGCTGTCACCGGGGCTGGTGATCCCGGGTTCCTCTCCCTGGGGGGCAATGTAGGGGCCGGGGGGGCTTCAGCAGTGGGGTGGAATGAGCTCCTCGGAGATCAGGGCTTGGTGCCGGTGGCAGAGGTGCGGTGGGATACCTCAGCAGCTAACGATAACGATGCCTTTTGGGAAGCATCCGAGCGCCGTGGCCCTGTTGGGCGCAGGCAGGCTCTGGGAATCGGTGAGCTTGGCAGCGTGTGTGACAGGATCGGCAAAATGCGTGACCTGGTGACACAGCCCCCCTCGGTCCCCGCTTGCTGTATCCATCCATCGTCACAGCCTGCCTGGGGTGGCCCAGATCGGGGACAGCTCAGGATGCTGCTTCTCGTACCATGCAGCGATACGTGCTGTCCCTACGGACAAAGGGATCTGCTCGTGTGATGCCAGCTTCCAGCTGTGCCAGCATCCTTGTGCTGAGGAGGCAGCACCTTCCCCAAAGGTGGGCACCGAGAGCTGGAAGAGGATGCAGACAGTGTCTGCCTGACCCAGGGACACCATGGACCTGTCCACTCAAAGGGCTTCAAGTGGTCCACGTCCAGGGACAGGCATCTTTTGCACTGGGAAAGGAGCTTTTTGTGCATGGCAGGGATCATGCACAGCCTGGCCTCTCCCTATAGCAGAGACCCCGGGCTCCTGGGACCCCCAAGGACCACACACAGCAACCCCAGCCCCTCTGTGCCCCAGGAGGAAGCGGGGTCTCATCAAAACATCCCCAGGCCTGGCCCTGCGGATGCCCCCCGGGGCTTCTCCTCTGCTGCCTGGCTCCAGAGCTGCCAGGGTGGGAGGCAGCAGAGGCAGGAGTGCAGGATATACCTGGCTGCCGGGGGCTATTCCTGCTGTCACCAGGATGCCATTAGGATGCGACTCATGCCTGGCTCCGCGCAGAGGAAGCTCGGCTCCGCTGTCGTTTGAAGGGCAATGACTCAGGGACAGCAAATCTGTGAATGAGACACAGAGGCTGCTTGGGTGAGCAGTAGCCATCTGTCCACGCTGCCTGCAGCCTCGGCTCTCGTGGGCAGAGCCGCCAAGTGCCTGCTTGGGAGGGCTTGGCCACTTCAGCCTCGCTCCTCTTCCTCGCTTGGATTTTGCTCTAGGCTCCTTCTCCTCGGGGTCTCTCTCCCCGCTGTGCTTCTGGGGGGTGGGGAGCGGTGCAGGGTCCACACAGCCAGTGTGGGCTCCCCCAAACTCTGCTGTCGTGGCCATTGTGTTAATAAGGGAATCCCAGCCTGTCCTGGGCTTGCTCCAGGGGAGAGCAGAGGGATGGGGCTTCCCCACAGGAGCGCATCCCTTGAGGCTTGTTGCCTTAGGAGGAGTGATGCCAGCCAGGAGCATCTCCCAGCTGCTTCCTATGGAGACTGTTGAGACAAATGCTGGATTTTTCCCCACCTCCCTGGAAGGGAGGGGGAGATTTCTTGAAGTGGTGTTCAGCCAGGGAGGGGAAAAAAAGAGGTTCCAGCTCATGGGTCTGAAATGAGCCGTATCCTGTTGTCTCCATCAGCAGAAGCTGCCAGGTGTTGTGATAAGCTACTAGGAAATGACCTTTTTGCTACATTTGCTTTTAGTTAGAAGGGACCTCTGCACATGAATTAGAGTGTATCGGGCCCAAACAACCCCAGTGTCAATGTGGGAGACTGTGCACCTCCCTCTGACCACAAAAAGTGCCTGGAAGCTGGGCTGCTGAGGTGGGACGCTCCTGTCACCCCGCTCTTTGCTGCCTGAAGGAGCTGGGATGGCCCAGATCCTGCTGCTGACCCCCTGGTGACATTCCTCAAGTGTGGCATGAGCCAGGGAGTGTTCCTCCCACAGTGGTGTGTACCACGTTGTGTTCCTCTTCGTACCAAATGGGACTTTGTGGGATTGCTGTGCGCTATTCAGGCACTTGAGTGAGAGCAGAGGGCTCCTGGCAGTGTGCAGGATTGCACCCTTTCACGTGCAAAGGCACTTCTGTCGTGACACCCCAGCATAGCTCTTCCTGCGCTGGGCACTCACACCCTCCCGAAAACGATGCTCCAGCCTCACGGCTCCTTTGGGAGGTAGATGCACCCAATCTGCTGGAGAAACTTCTTCCTTGTCCCCATCAGCTGGTGGGTAATTTATGGATCGTGGCACTGAAGTGTCTAGCCTTTTTTTTTTTTTTTTATATCCTATCTAATGTAACAGGATGTTCTCATTATCCATATAAATGTTTAATTTACTTTTGAGTCCTGCTAAGCTCCTGGCCACAGCAGTACCTAATGGGAGTGAATTCCTCAAGTGATGCTAATAGATTGCAGGGACCTGACTTTCCCTCTGTCCCAACTTGGTCGTGTTCAGCTTCGTAGCGATCTTTTTAATTACTTTTCAACTACTCGAACTGATAGCAGACTAGGCTGCTAACCAACCCACTGGTTACCTGCAGCCTCACTGGTGGGCTAGCTGGAGAGTGATGGGCACGTGTCTTGCTGGGGCCACGCTGGCTGGCGCGGATACTGCTCATGAGCAGCCCTTCTGCCTCCCTCGTGGAGCCTTCCCACCTTCCACGGTGCTCTGAAACCCCCAGGAGTTATTTTCAGGATGCTGGTTAATGTTACTCTGGATTCCCTCTTCCCAGTGGGTGCCTCTGGGAGAGCAGCACTTAGGATGGGATGCTTCCCCCAGCCACATCCACCTTTTCTCCTTGGTTTTGTAGCTGAGCTGTGGTTCAGTTATAACTGATTAAAGTTATAACTGATAATCAGTTTATAACTGATAAAAGAAGTGCTGCTCTGGGGCAAAATGCCTCTCTCCCAGCCTCTGCTTGGCTTGTTCTTGCCTTCTGCTGCTCTTCTTTCTGCTCTCATCATCTCCTGGCGTTAGTGTTTAGTTCGTCCCCCTCTGCAAGGCAGCCAGGAGCTGTTGAGGAGCTGTTATTTGGTTATTCCTGCAGCCAGCATCAGTGTCACTGGAGCTACTCAAGCCTCCCATGCCAGGGTAGTGTCCAGTCTGGTTTGGGGCAGGTGATGCTGGTCTGGTTTGGTGTTTTCCACCCCCTGGCTGGGGCCACGATGTCTGTCCTGATGTGCTGGAACCCCCTTGTGAGCTGGCAGGGTTGGGGCTCTGGGAAGGGGGCTCAGTGCCCGCATGGCCTGGCTTCCCCCCAAGCCCTGGGACACCTTGCCCCTTGGGCTGTGGCCATGCAGTGTCACAGGGGAGGTGGAGAAGGACAAAGCCCTCCAGATGCTGAGGAGAAGCTGCCCGTTCCTTGGCCACCGGCGGTTTGTCCCAGTCTCTCCTGGTGTCCATCCCCTTCCCACGCATACCTTCACGCTCCCATCCTGCCTTCGCCTTCCCGGCGAGCTGGTCTTCTCCTTTCTAAAGCCCAGCCAAAACCCTTCTTGAAAGGGAGAAGCATAAAGCAGCGGTCTAGATTTACTGTTGCCCCTCTCGCTCGGCGGGCTCAGCGTGGGAGTGCTGGTCCTTTCTGCCTTTACTGCGCTCTCAGGCTTGTGTGCATCAGACGTTTCTCAGGACAGAGGCTGTCTCCTTGCTGGTGTTGTGCAGCCTGTAGCACAATGGGGCCCAGTTCCTTCCTTCCAAGGCGCTTCCAGAAGGAGCAGGCTCCATGTGCATTTTGTTTGGATTCAGTACATTTGTTTTACAGCAGCGCCTGCAGGCAGCCCACCAAGACTGGGGCCACATTGTACTAGACACTGTCCAAGCGCGGGTAGTCACTGCCAGAAGAAATCACAGGGCGAACAGAGGGGACAGACCCAGGGTTCGGGGTGGGGGACGGGACTGAACACGCTGCCAACATCACGTATGCTGGAGCCAGAGCTGAGGTCTGTGCTCCAGGGAGCTTGTGGGCGAGCAGCGAGCGGAGCGCTTCCACCCCATCATCATCCTCCCTTGGAGGAAGGATGTGTCAGCTCCAAGGTGGTGTTTGCTAGTGAGATGAAAATGTTATTTCGTGGCAATTGTAATGTTTTCAAGCAGTGACGTGGTGTCAAAAAGCTTACTGCAGTGGGCTGGGGGCTGCAGGCAGGCAGCTGGACCACACTGGTAAACCTTGTCTGGGTCCTGATGACCACAGAGCCACCACGCCAGATCTGCACGGTGCAAAGTGGGAGCTGTGGTGGGAGGGAAGGGGCTCCGGGCAGCACTGGGCAGGGAGTGGGCAGCGGTTGCCACTT